>CM060925.1:478164513-478764513 GCA_030737875.1 Allium sativum
CCAGAATGAGGTGATCCCTTCCACTGTAAGGTGGTGGACTTAAGCATACGTCCAAAAGTATCCTAACTACTACCCTTAGTCGATCGGCTCCCTAATCTGCGTAGATACTCCATGTCGGCCCCACCGTAGGATGTATCATGTCCTAAAGTGGCAACCCTCCGCTAATATGCACAACCCCATATCTACAGGTGGCACGATCATCTTATCCCCTTCTTCCCGGCTCATGAACGCACATGGCCCGGTCGGTTTGCGCCGCCTGCACCGAACTCCACGTCTGGATCTCTTACAATCAGTTCAGTAAGCGTGCCCCTTCTCCGATCTATTCGGAGTACTCTACTCGATACCTACTCCTGGTTATTGAATGAAACGGGTCCTACATAATGTGATACAAGCTCTTCCCCTTACCTTGTATCCCCCACTAGGTTTTCCATGGGTTATATTTACCCTAAGAGGTGTCTTTAATTATATAACCCTAATCTTTCTGCCAGTTATATCTTTAATTACATAACCTTATCGGGCTAAGTTTTTGGGCCTATATGTAAATATTACCCACCCCTCAGATTTACTTAACCCATCCACTATTCAACCAATTTTACTTAAACCTAATTTTAATTCATAATCATACAATTCCTATGGATTAAATTTTGTTAAGTAGTCCAATTCGTTACCATGTCCATTTATGGTTTATAATGGGCTATACCTCCCCCATTAGGCCTACAACTTGTGGATGCTGGATAAGCCGGCCGAGTCCGGGCAGACTTCTTCCACAAGTTGGGTATAACCTCGTGTCTTAGCTCAATTTGTATTTGTGCACTTAGACCTCTCACATCAGGTTCAACAACAGTGGTTGCTGGATATGCCGGTCGGGTCTGGGTAGACTTCTACCACTAATGCAACCTAACCTCGTGCCAAAAGTTTAATTACAATTTCTAGTTGTAATCGTAATAATTTCATTCTTATCCAATTTTTACCTATATCGTGATAGGTTATAGGTTTCATGCCCCTTTTTCCCCAATTATGTTCATAGTGAATTATATGTCCATATTCATATTCATTAACCCAGTTATGCCAATTCTAATAATTCCCCGTTCCCTAACTAATGCATTCGCATAATTTTTGGCGGGATGCCTAGGCTATAAAGTAGCCTGGCCATAAATAATAACATGGAAAGGTGATGGGAAGATGAAAATAGTGATTACTCCAACATAACTGGCATAAACAAATGTATACATACTAATATGGTGGTAAGGTGGACATATAAGGGTAGATCCATAAACTTGTGATAATTAAACTAGGTCTAACACAACAAGGGTGTCATAAGAAGCATGAGTAGATTCATATGTCCAATAAATGATAGAAAATTACCACAACAAGATGATCTAGATCTTGACAAGGATTTAACTGTCCTAGTAATGATATTTCCAAATTAACCACAAACTTGACAAAGGTTCAGATCCACAAATGTGACATGATAAACTAACCATAGTGAATTAGATCTACAAAAATAGATCTAGCGTAATAAAGTTTGAGATCGAAGAATAACAAAATTCATGATTCAAGACAGATCCAAATCACAGTACTATCACGTTTTACTTTTAATCATTTAAATCTAAAAGTAACCTATAACTCATAGTGTTTGACTAGGAAGATAGAGCAAGAAAAGAAGCTTGTTGGGTTGTAGATCTACGCTTGAATCTCTAATTGACTAGCTTTAGTTGATCGTTGTTGAAGAACGGATCCGTCTCAGTTCAGACACCGACATCATTTGGCCTCCATGACTTCCAGTGAAGAAAACAAGAGAAATGGACCCTTATATATAGTTTCCAGCCCCTCTGAAACCGACAGCCACCTCAGCCCTAAGGGGGTCGACCCCCCTTTACAGGGTCGACCCCTCCTTAAGGGGTCGACCCTCCCCTATGGGGTCGACACCCCTGGGGCGGGAATTTTGTCACCAACGTAACTTTTGAAATTTGAACTGAATTTTGATTATCTAGACCCTATATATATAATTATCTTGCGCGTATACAAACTTCAAACCTTCATAACTTCTTCATATGTTGTCCGTTTTACGCAAACCCAATGTCTGTTTTGACCAGAATTTCGAGATGGACGCAATGTCACAGTCTATTTCCCTTAATTATGAATATTAAATTAAGTTTTCCCTAATTTATCATTTTAATGTGTTGTTAAAATTAGGGGGTGTTACATTCCCCCTACTTAAAGGATTTCTTCCCCGAAATCTTCAAGTTAAGAAGAATATCCTACCATCCATCACCCACCTATTCATACATCAATCATAGGCATCCATTGTCCTTAAAGACTTCTAATGCTTACATAAGCTTATGCAAAGGTGTGTATATATTTCCCAATACTAAAGCGAAGATTAGGTAGTCTACTGATTCAGTTGACCTCCTTAATGCAATGTATGTTAGTGTCATGAATCCAATATGTGTGCAGTTAATCCTATATAACATTTAAGTTCTATATGTGTGCACACTCATTCATCCAAATGAAGAATCCATTTGATAATACATCCATTTTCACCTATTAAAAGAAAAGAAAACTGTAAACACGTATGCAGTATGAGAGCGAATAAGCCGATCTAGTTCCTAATGTGTGTGTATATGCATCCACAGGCAACCACTAGAAACCCTTGCATCCATCAAACATAACATGTCTCAAATACATGTTTACATCTATAGGATTCCTATCTAAATGTAGAGAAATATTATTAATAGGTCATACTCAAATGATAGAAACAAACATAGATAAACTTTGGAAAAAGGAGTTATGAACATACCCTCGGAAAAGAAAGGGTACGAAGTACGAATCTTGTCTTCGGTCTCCCTAGTCGCATCCTTTGGGTTTTCTCCCCATTGAACCTTTAACTTCATTTCATTATTGCAGAGCCTCTTAGCTTCTGATCCAAGGATACAGATAGGGGCTCGTCTGACTGTCGCCTCCCGCTCTACTTCCACTTCTTCCAATAAGCTTGGCTCAACAACATTCGCGGTGTCATGCAAACACATCCGCAGATGAGAAACATGGAAAACATCATGAACACTAGATAGATTTTCTGGAAGCTTTACTCTATAGGCCATTTTCCAATCCTCTCGGTTATGGGAAATGGTCCCACAAACCTAGGTGCCAAACTAACTACCGATCCGAAGTGAACCACATTCCTTAGAGGTGATACTTTGATAAAAACTAAGTCTTCCACTTAAAATTCGATGCCAGCCCTCCTCTTCTCTACATAGGATTTCTGCCTATCTTGAGTTGTCTTCATTCGTCGTCGAATAAGGTCAATCTTTTTGGATGTTTCTCTAACCATATCTGGTCCAAGTAATAATCTTTCTATTGATTCCCACCAACAAGTTGGTAATCTACAGGGTCTCCCGTACAATGCTTCGAAGGTTGCCATGCCGATGTTGGCTGGTAACTATTGTTATAGGAAAACTCTACTAAAGGAAGGTGCTCTTCCCAAGTCCCTCCGAAGTCTAAGATACACAGCCTTAAAAGATTCTCCAGAATTTTGTTCACCCTCTCCGTCTATCCATCAGTCTGAGGATGATATGTGGTGATCATACACAACTGTGTACCTATTCCTTCTTGCAAGCTCCTCCAAAATTCGCTGGTAAAGATGGAGTCGTGATTGCTTACGATGCTGGAAGGTACTCTATGAAGACGAACTATCTCATGAACAAATATTGCTGCCAACCATGATGTCATCCTCTTACTCTTTACTGGAATGAAATGAGCACTCTTAGTCAACCTGTCCACTACTACACAAATACTAGTGTTGCCCTTCTTTGATCTAGGAAAACCATCTATGAAGTCCATGGAGACGCTTTCCCATTTCCACTGTGGAACCTCCAAAGGATGAAGTAAACCACTGGGCTTCTTTTGCATAGTTTTAACTTGCTGGAAAACTAAACGTTGAGAAACAAATTCCGCCACATCTTTGTTCATTCCGGCCCAAAAGAAAATCCCCTTCATGTTTCTGTACATCTTATCGCCGCCTGGATGTATGGTCATCTTAGAATGGTGGGCTTCTTCTAGGACTGCCTTTATCAAGCTTCCCGTTTGAGGGACACAAAGCCTTCCATCTCGTCGCAACCACCCCTTTTCAACTATGGTATATCTACTGAGGTGACTAGAAGTCTCCCCTTTTCCGAGCTTATCCATGATGTCTAAAATATGTGGGTCACTTTGCTGTGAAGCTCCTATCTAATCCATAAGAGATGGTCATATTTCTAACGACGCAAACAAATCAGGCAAAATCTCGATGGAGGGTCTAAAGTCAAAGGTTTATATGAACTCCAAGCTCTTCCTCTCCACAAACAGAGGACTTAAGGCCATATTCTACCTACTTAGTGTGTCTGCCACCGCATTACCTTTGCAAGGAGTATAAGCGATTTTAAAATCATAAGAGGCTAAGAACTCCATCCACCTTTTTTGCCTTAAATTAAGATCCTTATGTGAGAACAAATACTTGAGATATTTATGATCGGTGTATAACTCGAACTTCTCTCCAAGTAAATAACGACGACACGTATTTAGCGCGAATACTATGGCAGCTAGTTCTAGATCATGGGTGGGGTAATTCTTCTCATGAACTCTCAACTGTCTAGCCCCATAACACACTACCTTTATTTCTTGTATCAGAACCGCACCAATCCCTGTACTACATGCATCGGTGTAAACTGTAAATACTTTATTCCCATCGGGAAAAGTCAAGACGGGGGCTATTGTAAGAGCCCTCTTCAAACGTTGGAAAACAACATAACAATCTATATACCATGAAAATGCCAAGCTCTTCTTCGTCAGCCTGGTGAGAGGGATTGATATCTTTGCAAAGTCCTCAATGAACTTCCTATAATAACCTACCAATCCCAGAAAGCTCCTCAGCTCTATTACATTTTTTGGAATCTGCCAATCTTGCACCGCAACTACTTTCGTGGGATCCACAACTATCCCTTCTTTGGAGACAATACGTCATTTCTCCAAAAATGGCATTTGGAGAACTTTTCCTTAAGCTGATGGTCACAGAGAGTTTTCAAAACTTCTCTTAAATGCTGGGCAGCTTTTCTTCGCTTTTGGAGAAGATCAAAATATCATCAACAAAGACTATGACAAATTTATTTAGGAACTCCCGAAACACCCCACTCATCAGATCGACAAAATAGGCGGGTGCATTCGTCAGCCTAAAAGGCATAACTAGCCATTCAAAGAAACCATCCGGATTCCTAAAAGTAGTCTTATCTATACTATCCTCAGCCACCCTCAACTGATGAAGCCCCGTGGCCAAGTCTAACTGAGAGAATGCCGAGGCAACGACAAGCTGGTCAAATAAGTCGTCTATCCTCGGAAGTGGGTGACTATTCTTCTTTGTTAGTTTGTTCAATTCTCTATAGTCCACACACAAACGAAGCGAACCATCCACCTTAATTACAAATACAACCGGAGCACCCCATTCAGATATGCTTCCTCTGATAAATCCTTTCTGAAGTAGCTCCCCTACTTGCTTACTCAACTCCTTCCTTTCCCTCGGAGCCATATGGCGCACTAGTAATGCAACTGGCTTTGCATTGTCCACCAGATACATACGAAAGTCAATTTCACGCCTCAGAGGTAAGCCTCGAACCTCCTAAAAACATCAGAATAATCTAGAACATCCAGAACAGATTGTAGATCATCTATGGATTCATCAAGAGAATTTTGGAAGCCAAGCATAACATACCCTTGGGGTCGCAAGAAATCTCAAGGGTCTTTCTAGGGCAAGTCAGAAGTCTAACGACCCTTCTTTCATAATCTAAAATGACACCATACGTGGTTAGCCAATCCATCCCTAGAATCAACCCATAGCCCATGAACCCGAGCACATATGCGTCACATTCAAATTCGACGCCTAACACTGATATTCTAAAATCCCAACAAATCATATATAAATGAGCCAAACCACCAATGGAGTTTGAGACAATTACGGGATCCACTACCTTACTAGTAATTAAGTGCAGAGATTGAACCATAGAACTAGATACAAATGAATGTGGAGCGCCAGAATCAAAGTGTTCTAATAGGATGATTTGAAAGAGAAATTAAACTTCCATTGAATTTTTTCTACCTCTTTCAGGTGCACTGACTGCGAGAGCATGCACCTTCCCTCCAAAAGTTCCTGCCCTCTGACCTTGTCCCTATTTCTTTGGGTACTCCCTAGCAAAGTGTCCGACCTCTCCACAGTCGAAGCAAGAATTCTTCCTTCTTTTGCAGTCTTTTGCCAAATGATCCTCACGCCCACAACTATGCCACTTCCTCTTCTCCTTACCCATGTCATTCTTCCCCCTTTCTTCCGTTGTTGTTGCTGCTGTTGTTGTTGTTGTTTCTTCGGCCATGTATTCTTGTTTTGGGTTATTTCCTCAGCTTTAACCTCCTTCTTTTCCTCTTTTTCTTCCTCATACATCAAGGTCATATCAACAAGTCTTTCAAAGGTGGCTTCCATTGGGATATGGGACATGGATAACCCATGAAGGGGTTCGCTTAGCCCTTTAACAAACTACAAAGCCTTCTTATGCGATGTGTCTACCAGTTCCAGTCCAAATCTTGCCACCTAGTTAAATTTGTTCATGTACTCTTTAACATTCAAGTTCCCTTGTTTGAGTGCAAAGAACGTTTCTATCTGCATGCTCTTCTCAGCTTGGGAAAGGAATTTCATCTCAAACCTCTATCTAAAGTCACCCCAAGTTTCCATCAGACGGCCTGCTTAGGTTATGTAACACCCCGTAATTTTAAAACATGACATAAGGGATAATTAAATAATACTTAATTTTTATAAGAAGAATTAAGGGGAACGTGTTGCACCATTGCGTTCGTCTCGGAATTTTTCTTGGGATAGAGTCCGAGTTTGCATAAATCGGATATCATATGAAGAAGTTATGAAGCTTAGAAGATTTCAACTTAAAGCAGAATTTAAATTAAAATAATAATTAAAAATCAAAAATGAATTTAAAATCAAAATTTGGCAAACGTGGGTAAGCGGGAAATCTCCCGCTCTAGGGTGTCGACCCCCCAAGGGGAGTCGATATAGGTGTCGACCCCTCTATAGGGGTGTCGATCCCCCATCTGTCCTAATCTGGATGACGTGTTTTGATGATCTAGGGCTGATGTGTCCTTCTAGGGTTGGCTGGATGACGTGTTTTTCTGGTTTGAATGGTTCAGATGGATCGTAATCTAATCTAATGGCCCTAATTCACCTAGAGCATCTGTAAAATACCCCTAAACCTAACCCTAATCTCATTGTTATTCATCCATGGCGCCTCTATGTTGCTCTAATCTAAATTAACCTAGCCTTTCTTCTCCAACCAATATCAAAGTAGAGATTTAGAGATAGTTCCTCTTCAATAATCAAATTAGAAGATCAGATCTACATCAATAAAGTAGAGATTGTTCAAGATCCGAATTGTTAAAACAACGCCTAATTTTCTAAGAATCCTGTCGCTGTTAGTCTACATCACTTTCACATATAATTAAATTAAAAGTAATTGTGGTAGGATTGTTAATTGGATCAAATGCATATGCTTGTGACTGAGATGAATCTTATCAGGTTTGTGAATCATTATCTTTTAGATCTATACCCATAAATCTGCCATATGCCTTTCTTATCCAGTTTATCGTTATATGCATGTTTATGTTTTATATGCTTGTTCTTATGTTTACACCAATTTTGATGTTGATTCTCTTCTCCTCTTCTTTTCCTTTTTTTATGAGATTAGGCTAACTTCGAGCCTAACATATTGTGTTGAGATTTGCGTACGAATAACGTTTGAATGATTCGGAAAAGTTTGGGGAAATTTGAAATAAAATGAGATTATTGGCATAAATCAATTTAGGAATAATTGTGTATAAATCTTATACATGAGATTTAGCATAAGTTGGATTGGGCATAATTGTATATTATTTGTATACATGAGGTTTGGCATAAGTTGTTAATAACAATGAATGCAAATTAATTTGGACGTAATTTGGCATAACATGTATACATAAGATTATAGGCCTAATTTGGATTAAAAATCATAAACATAATTTAGGTTGGAAATTATGGGTATTTGGAATATATTTTAATCCAATATTTTAAAAATTGGACTTGAATCAAGAAGATATAATGAACGCTAAGACACGAGGTTAGACTTGGTTTGCGGTAGACGTCTGCCCGAACCACCCAGCATATCCAGCAACCGCAAACAGCAGTCTAATATGAGAGGTCAAAGGCAGAAATTAGATGTGTAATAATGCAAAGGCACGAGGTCAGATTCGGTTTGCGGTATAAGCCTGCCCTTAACCGCCCTTCATATCTAGCAACCGCAAAACGACAATCTAATGTGAGGGGTCTTGAAAGATTACGGTTATAATAAATTAATGAACACTTAACAAAGATAAGACGTGATTAGACATGGGGATGATGAAGGGTTAAGTGGCTAACATGGGTAGCATGTGAAACAATTAAAACACTTAACCAAGATGAGACATGTGATTAGACATGGGGATAAAGAGGGGTTAAGTGGGAATTCCTAGTGGGGACCAAGCTTGGGAGGAAGCTTGTGTCAAGTGTGGGGACCTTTTACAACCAGTAAGGCATTAAGTATTTATGTGAGCTCGAACTAGGTCGAGGACGGGACACGCTTACTGGGTTGATTGTAAGAGGTCAATAAAGAGATAGCGATGGCAGTGTAAGTCCAACAGAGTCTTGTGCGTGCGTGGGTCCGTGCTGGTAGGTAAGACATTGTTGCATCGTGTAGGTATAAGCCGTGCCTTTTATTTGTTTCAGGTTGCCACTTCGGGAGTGATACACCCTACTTTGGGACCGGCTCGGG
Source organism: Allium sativum (assembly GCA_030737875.1). Taxonomy (NCBI): domain Eukaryota; kingdom Viridiplantae; phylum Streptophyta; class Magnoliopsida; order Asparagales; family Amaryllidaceae; genus Allium; species Allium sativum. Next base: position 478,173,381 of record CM060925.1, read on the forward strand.
TATCTACGAGTTAGGGAGCCGATTGAATGGGAAGGGTAGTGGGTACAACTTGTGGAGATAGGAGAAGGCGGCACCTCTGACAGCAGCTAGAAGTACACAAAGCTACCATCATCATCATCATTATTATTATGTTTAGTAAGAGGGACCAAATTTTGGTATGGAACTAGCGTTGGTGCGGTGTAGGAATTATCTTATAGTGATTAGAAGTGCAATCAACGTTATATCTTGTTCATCTTGTCTACCTTGTCATATCTGCTTATGTTACAGTCATCTCTTATATCCAGTTTATGTTCTTATCCTGTTACTTTACTGATTATATTGTGGAAGTCACCAGACTTGCCAGACGTATGTCTGACCCCTTTTTGTTTTGCCTCTTTTCTTTCTCCCCCCCAAGTCCTCAAGGTGGGACTAGTGGAGCTTGGCTTGGATCTCTTTCTCCTTGAAGTGCTTAGAAGTATTGAAAATAATGCTCAGCTTTGTCTCTTTTCCATTATGGCTATTTGGAGTGGGATTATGGTTTTACTTTTATGTACTCTGATAATAATTTTGTACAAAATGGATATTTGTGTACTTGGCTTTAGTATATGGTTTTGATGTTGTAACCAGACATGTTTTTCTTTTTCGCTGCAATGAATAAATTTGAATTTTCTTAAGTACAATTTTATATATCTGTCTTGTGATATTATGCTCTATACTCTTATAATACTCCATGAAAGTTAATGCATTCCCTTATTGAGTGACATTAATGGACATAGGGTGTTACATGTGGTAATAGAGCTAAAGGCTACTAGAACAGATAAAAGATTTTGAAAACTTTCTTCAAAAATATTTTTAGAAAAGTATTTTCAAAAACATGTCTTAAAGAAGGTATTTTCAAGAGAAAGGTTTATTATGAAAAACATAATCCCCAAAAGCCATATATCTATCTTTCGATTCTCTGTTTTCAATCTCTTCCTTTTTCCTTTCAGCATGCCCGGGGAACCTGTTATACCCGAGGGCATACAGATATCAAGTTGGTTCAGAAGGTATCTGGAGGCTAGGGCTACTACCGCAGGCCCAGCAGATGTTCCTCCTCTCCCAGCTACAGCCGCTGCTCCTCCTCCTCCTCCCCATGTAGACGCTTTTTCTATGATATGCAAAGACTTCCGTGCGATGGAGGAAAGCCGTTTTATAGAACTGAGACATTTGTTGAGGCTTGGAATTGGCTCAAGGAAGTGGAGGACTTGTTTGGTATCTTTGAGATAGACGATGGAAGGAAAGTTCAGCAAGCTGCTTGGTTGATGAAGGACGAAGCTTCCTTTTGGTGGGAAGTAACTAATGGAGGACGTCCAGTGGAGACGTGGATAGACTTTAGACGAAGGTTCGAGTTGAAATTTCTTTCACAAGCAGAGGAGAGTTTATACATGGAAAGGCTCTTGGCTTTGAAACAAGGGAGTTTGTCTGTGAAGGAGTACGTCAACAAGTTTAACAAATTAGCAAGATTTGGGATGGAATTAGTTAATACACCACATAAGAGGAACTTAAGATTTGCCAAGGGTCTGAATGAACCGTTACAGGGTTGGCTATGTCCCACATTCCTATAGGGGCTACTTTCGAGAATCTTGTTGACATGGCGTTGATGCATGCAAAGGAGAAAGGTGCTAAAGTAGTTAAGGTACAGGATAAGAAAGTGGATCCAAAGAAAGCAAAGCAACAACAAAAGAAAGATGGTAAGGATAACAAGGGCCAAGGGAAGAAAAAGGTGTTTTAATTGTGGAACACCGGGCCACTTAAGCAAGGACTATAGGAAGAAGAAGAAGACGGGTTGCTTCCAATGTGGTGGGGCAGGACATATGATTAAAGACTACCCGAGGAGGCAAGGACAATGGCAAGAGCAGAGGACAGGACCTACTTCTGGAGGGCAGGTTCATGCTCTCATAGCACCAGGACAGGAGAGAGGTAGAAACATTTCTATTGAAAGTTTGATTTTCCTTTTTGATCATCCTATTCGAACTTTGTTTGATTCTAGCAATCCACATTCATTTATATCTTCTTCTTTAGTTGAAACACTACACTTAAATGCTAGTCTAGTTATGGATCCCGTTGTTGTCTCAAAACCTATTGGGGGTACGGCTCATCTTTCTATGTTATGTCGGGATTTGAGAATATATGTGTATGGCGTTGAGTTCGAATGCAACGCTTATGTGCTTGGCTTCACAGGCAATGGGTTGATTCTAGGAATGGATTGGTTAGCCAGGTATGGTGTCATTCTTGACTGTGAAAAGAGGGTAGTTAGACTGTTGACTAGTTTGGGTAATACTCTCGATATTTCTTGTGATCCTAAGGGTTCTGTTATGCTTATCTATCTAGAATCTCTTGACACGTCTATTGATGATTTGCAATCTGTTCGAGTAGTCCGTGAGTATGCAGATGTTTTTGAGGAGGTTAGGGGCTTACCTCTAAAACGCGAGATAGATTTCCGTATATACTTGGTGGACAATTCAAAGCCAGTTGCATTGCCTATGCGCCACATGGCTCCAAGAGAAAGGAGGGAGCTTAGTAAACAAGTGAAAGAGTTGCTTGAGAAAGGGTTCATAAGAAGAAGTATCTCGGAGTGGGGTTCTCCTATTGTTTTTGCTACAAAGGCTAATGGTTCGCTTAGATTGTGCATGGACTATAGGGAGATGAATAAGCTTACGAAGAAGAACAGACACCCATTGCCGAGGATAGATGATCTGTTCGATCAGTGTGTTGGTGCTTCGATTTTCTCGCAGTTGGACTTAGCTACATGCTTTCATTAGTTGAGGGTAGCTGAGGATAGTATAGATAAGACTGCTTTTAGGATTCTCAATGGTTTCTTCGAATGGCTCATCATGCCTTTTGTTTGACGAATGCACCCGCATAGTTCGTAGAATTGATTAGTTGGGTGTTTAGGGAGTTTCTAAACAAGTTCGTGGTGGTCTTTGTGGATGATATATTGATATTCTCTAGAAGCGAGGAAGAGCATGCCCTACATCTTAGGAAAGTCTTAGAGACTCTTCGAGCACATCAACTCAAAGCTAAGTTCTCCAAATGTCATTTTTGGAGAAAGGAAGGGAGGTTCTTAGGGCACGTGGTCTCTAAGGAAGGGATAGCTGTGGATCCCGCGAAGGTGGTAGCATTCCAAGATTGGAAGATTCCTAAGAATGCTACAGAAGTAAGAAGTTTTCTTGGTTTGGCGGGCTATTACAGAAAGTTCATCAAGGACTTTGTTAAGATATCAGCCCCACTTAAACGGTTGACGAAATAGAATTTGACCTTTTCTTGGGATGTTGACTGTGACGACGCTTTCCAATGTTTGAAGAGGGCATTGATGATAGCTCCAGTTTTAGTTTTGCCTGATGGGAATAAACCGTTCACAGTGTATACCGATGCTTGCGGGACATAGCTTGGCGCAGTTTTGATGTAAGAGGGAAGGGTGATATGCTATGGTGGAAGGATGTTAAAAGCCTATGAGAAGAATTACCCTACCCATGACTTAGATTAAGTTGCAATAGTTTTTGTGCTTAAGTCTTAGCATCACTATTTGCATGGAGAGAGGTTTGGGTTGTATATAGACCATAAGTCACTAAAATACATGTTCTCTCAAAAAGATCTAAACTTAAGGCAACAAAGGTGGATGGAGTTCTCAGCATCCTATGATTTTGAGATTTCATATACCCATAGTAAGGGTAACGTTGTAGCTGACGCCTTGAATAGAAAGAGGTTGACTTTGAGTCCTTTGTTTGTCGAGCGGCAGAGTTTATAGTATATCTCTAACTTTGACTTTAGACCCTCTATCGATTATGTACCCGGTTTGTTGGCATCGTTAGAGGTATGACCTACTCTTTTGGGATAGATAGGTGCGGCACAGCGAGATGACCCACAGTTGATAGAGATAGTAGACAAGCTCATAAGAGGAGAGTGTTCGAGCCATCTCAGTAGGTATACTATCGATGACAAAGGTTGGTTTCGTGGGGATGGGAGACTTTGCGTACCTTGAGATGAGAGTTTAAGAAAGACAATCCTTGAAGAAGCACACCGTTGTAAGCTGACTATACATCTCGGTGGAGACAAGGGACATGAAGCGACTTTTCTTTTGGGTCGGAATGAAGAAGGACGTGGCTGAGTTCGTTTCTTGATGCTTAGTGTGCCAGCAAGTCAAGACTAAGCAGAAGAAGCCTGGTGGTTTACTTCACCCTTTAGAGGTTCCACAGTGGAAATGGGAAAGTGTTTCCATGGATTTCGTTGACGGGTTGCCGAGGTCTATGAAGGGTAATACGGGGATTTGGGTAGTAGTAGATAGACTTACCAAAAGCGCCCATTTCATTCCCGTCAAGATTAAAAGAATAGCGGCATGGTTAGCATCTGTTTATCTACGAGAGATAGTTCGTCTACACGGCATACCTTCTAGTATCGTAAGCGATCGAGATCCTACTTTCACTAGTGTGTTTTGGAAGAGCTTGCAAGAGGCGGTAAGATCGCAACTGTGTTTGAGCACCGCTTATACCCTCAGACGGAAGGCCAAACAAAAAGAGTTAATTGGATTCTAGAGCATCTTTTGAGATTATGTATCTTGGAATTTGGAGGGACATGGGAGGAACATCTTCCATTAGTAGAGTTCGCCTACAACAACAGCTATCAGACTAGTATTGGCATGGCACCTTTTGAGGCTCTATATGGATGACCTTGCCGATCACTGACTTGTTGGTGGGAATCTACGGATAAGATTTTGCTTGGGCCCAAGATGATTAGGTAAACTTCAGAGAAGATGGACTTGATTCGAAGATGCATGAAGACGACACAGGACCGACAAAAGTCATATGCTGATAAGAGAAGGACCGATCTTGAGTTCAATGTTGGAGACATGGTCTTTGTTGAAGTATCCCTGTTGATGAATGTAGTTCGTTTTGGGTCTGTAGGGAAATTGGCACCAAGATTCGTAGGGCCATTCCCGATAACATAGAGAATTGGATAGATGGCCTACAAAGTGAAGTTGCCTGAGAAGCTTAGTGGTGTTCATGACGTATTTCACATGTCGCATTTTTAGAAGTGTTTACACGATACTGCGGAAGTAGTAGAGTCGATCATGCTTAAAGAAGCGGAAGTAGAGCGAGATGCCACATTAGATGAGTTCCTACATGCATTCTTGGATCGGAGGTCAAGAAATTACAAAACCAAGAGGCCAAGTTGGTTATAGTCCAATGGGGATATGATCAAGGAGACACGACTTGGGAGACTGAAGACAAGATATAAGTGTAATACCCTTTCCTTTTTGAGGGTATGTTCTTAACTTCTCCTCTTTCTACTACTTTGGTTATACTGGTTCTATCATTTAGTATATCCTCTCGATTATATCTTCGACCCTTAGGTAGAAATCCTACGGTTGTAAACATGTGTTTGAGACATGTTAAGTTTGGTGGATGCAAGTGGATGTAAGTGTTTGCTAGTGGTTTCTCGTGGATGCATTTACACACACATTAGGCACTAGATCGACTCAATCACTTCCATATTGCATATGAACGAGTGTGCATATTTAAGTTAATGGATGTATATTGAATGTTTTATCATATGGATGCTGCATTTGAAATGAATGGTTGTGCACTCATATGGAAATGATATGTATCATTAGGATTCTTTTACACACATAACGGACTCATGACATTGTCATGTTTCGCATTAAGGAGGTTAACTGAATTAGTAAACCGCCTGATCTTTGCATTAGATAAGGAACATATACACACATTTTCGCATATGTTCATATAATATTAGAAATCTTTTAAGGACAGTGGATGCTTATTGATGGTGGATGTGTAGATGGATGATTGGATGGTAGGATACATTCTTCTTAACCTGAAGATTTCTAGGATGAAATCCTTTAAGGAGGGATAATGTAACACCCCGTAATTTTAAAACATGACATAAGGGATAATTAAAGAATACTTAATTTTATATGAAGAATTAAGGGAAACGGGTTGTGTCGTTTCGTTCATCTCGGAATTCTGCTTGGGATAGAGTCCGAGTTTGTGTAAATCGGGTATCATATGAAGAAGTTATGAAACTTCGAAAATTTCAGCTTAAAGCAGAATTTAAATTAAAATAATAATTAAAAATCAAAAATGAATTCAAAAATCAAAATCAGGCAAAAGTGGGTGAGTGGGAAATCTCCCGCTCTAGGGTGTCAACCCACCTAGGGGTGTCGACCCCCTATAGGGGTATCGGCCCCCCATCTGCCCAGATCTGGATGATGTGTTTTAATGGTCTAGGGCTGATGTGTCCTTCTAGGATTGGCTGGATGACATGTTTTTCTGGTTTGGATGGTTCAGATGGATCCTAATCTAATCTAAGGGTCCTAAATCACCTAGAGCATCTATAAAATACCCCTAAACATAACCTTAATCTCATTGTTGTTCATCCATGGCGCCTCCATGCTGCTCCAATCTAAATTAACCTAGCCTTTCTTCTCCAGCCAAAATCAAAGTAGAGACTTAGAGATAGTTCTTCTTCAACAATTAAATTAAAAGATCAGATCTACATCAATCAAGTAGAGATTGTTCAAGATCTGAATTGCTACAACAACGCCTAATTTCTAAGAATCCTATCGTTGTGAGTGTATGTCACTTTTACATATAATTAAATTAAAAGTAATTGTGATAGGATTGTAAATTGGATCTAATGGATATACCTGTGACTGAGCTGAATCTTATCAAGTTTGTGAATCATTATCTTTTAGATCCAAACCCATAAATCTGCCATATGCCTTTCTTATCCAGTTTATCGTTATATGCCTGTTTATGTCTCATATGCATGTTATTATGTGTACGCCAATTTTGATGTTGATTCTCTTCTCCTCTTCTTTTCCTTTTTTTATGGGATTAGGCTAACTTCGAGCCTAACATATTGTGTTAAGATTTGCGTACGAATAACGTTTGAATGATTGGGAAAAGTTTGTGGAAATTTGAAATAAAACGAGATTATTGGCATAAACCAATTTGAGCATAATTGTGTATAAATTGTATACATGAGATTTGGCATAAGTTAGATTGGGCATAATTGGATATAATTTGTATACATGAGGTTTAGCATAAATTGTTAATAACAATGAATGCAAATTAATTTGGGCGTAATTTGGCATAACATACATACATAAGATTATAGGCCTAATTTTGATTAAAAATCATAGACATAATTTAGGTTGGAAATTAAGGGTAATTGGAATATATTTTGATCCAAGATTTTAAATTTTGGACTTGAATCAAGAAGAGATAATGAATGCCTAAGACACGAGGTTATATTTGATTTGTGGTAGAAGTCTGCCCGGAACCGCCCGGCATATCCAGCAACCTTAAACGACAGTCTAATGTGAGAGGTCAAAGGCAGAAATTAGATGCGTAATAATGCAAAGACACGAGGTTAGATTCGGTTTGCGGTATAAGCCTGTCCGGAACCGCCCGACATATCCAGCAACTGCAAAACAGCAATCTAATGTGAGGGGTCTTTGCAAAATTACGGTTATAATAAATTAATGAACACTTAACCAAGATAAGACTTGTGATTAGACATGGGGATGAAGAAGGGTTAAGTGGGTAACATGGGTAGCATGTGAAACAATTAAAACACTTAACCAAGATGAGACATGTGATTAGACATGGGGATAAAGAGGGGTTAAGCGGGAATTCCTAGTGGGGATCAAGCTTAGGAGGGAAGCTTGTGTCAAGTGTGTGGAGCCTTTTCAACCAGTAACCCATTTAATATCTATGTGAGATCGAACTAGGTCGAGGATGGGAAACGCTTACTGGGTTGGTTGTAAGAGGTCAATAAAGAGATAGCGATGGCAGTGCAGGTCCAACGGAGTCCTATGCGTGCGTGGGTCTGGGCTGGTAGGTAGGACGCTACTGGATCATGTAGGTATAAGCTGTGCCTTTTAGTTGTATCTAGTTGCCACTTTGGGAGTGATACACCCTACTATGGGACCAGCATGGGTATATACGAGTTTGGGAGCCAATCGAATGGAAAGAGTAGTGGGTACAACTAGTGGAGATAAGAGCAGGCGACAATTATGACAACAGCTAAGAGTACACGAAACTACCATTATTATTATTATGTTTAGTAAGAGGGGTCAACTTTCGGTATGGAACTAGCATTGGTGCGGGGTAGGAATTATCTTAGAGTGATTTGAAGTGCAATCAACGTTATATCTTGTTCATCTTGTCTACCTTGTCATATCTGCTTATGTTACAGTCATCTCTTATATCCAGTTTATGTTCGTATCCTGTTACTTTACTGATTATGTTGTTAAAGTCACTAGACTCACCAGACATATGTCTAACCCCTTTTTGTTTTGCCTCTTTTCTCCCATCCCCCCCGGTACTTAGGTTGGGACTAATAGAGCTTGACTTGTATCTCTTTCTCTTTGAGGTGCTTGGAAGTGTAGAAAGTAATGCTCAGCTTTATCTCTTTTCCATTATGGCTATTTGGAGTGGGATTATGGTTTTACTTTTATGTACTCTGATAATAATTTTTTACAAGATGGATATTTATGCACTTGGCTTTAGTATATGGTTTTGATGTTGTAACCTGTAACAACCCGAATTTTTATAACATGTTAAAACCATAAATCTAGGCAGAAATAATTTTTAAAATAAGAATCAAGGGAAACAGGTGGTGCCATTGCGTTCGTCTCGAAATTCTTATTGGAAACGAGTCCGAGTTTTCAAAAATCGGAGTTCGTATGACCAAGTTATGACCTCTAGAAGTTTCAGAAATTTTCAGAATCAAAGATAGCTCGAAATTCGAATTCGAAATTCGAATTCAAACCCCGCAGCAGGCAGGGCGGGGAAACTCCCGCCCATATACCAGGTCGACCAGGGGGTCGACCATAGTGTCGACCTCCCAGGGACCAGGTCGACCATAGTGTCGACCTGGGGGTCGACCTGCCTCCCGAACCCATTTTCTGAACCTGATGCATTCTGATGTATTTAGACTCGATTCGTGACCAGATTCGTCTGCCTAATCCTATTTAAACAGCCTCCTAGCCTCATTCTTTTTACACCATTCTTCTCTAACCTTATGCTGCACAAACTCTTGATGATCATGGCTTCTTCTTCTTCCTCTAAAATAAATTAAATTAAACTAAACCACGAAGATTATTTATTGAAGACTACGGCTAGGAATTGGGGATTTGCTTCTACAATCAAAGCAAGATTCAGCGATTTAACAATTCAACGACAAATTTCTAGACTTTACTTCTACATCTAAATTTCTTAGACCACGATCTGTAAGTTTGAGTTACTTTTAGATAAAAACGATAAACTTAATATGCACAAGTTATAAATTGGAATCAGACCTGTGTCTGATAATTAATTTATATCCATTCTTGTTCATCTTGGATCTTGACTTTTAGGAATATTGCCTATGACGTTGAAACTATTGTTAATGACATAAGACTATGGCTAAGCCTATGACTGTGAACATAAGACTATGCCATTACCTATGACTATGAACATAAAGACTATGCCTACGCCTATGACTGTGAACATAAGACTGTTGCCTATGACTATGACAAGGACAATTATGGCTAATCACCTATGATTCATGACCATGAAGTTATTGCCTAGGATTATGCCTATGTAATTAGAGCTAAGATTGATTTTCTATTCATACCTATTTTCTTTATTTATCCTTGGATCTTGATTTTGGGGATATTTCTATTTAAGTAAGATCTGTCCATGTTCTTGAACCTTGATTATTATTCAAACCTTTTCATGTTCATAATGTTATCAGATCTCTATGCTTGCGATGTTTTAGTCAATTTATGTCATGCCTTGGAAATAAATTAATGATAGAACATTATGTTATATGTGGAATTGAATGATATTGATCTATGTCTATGGTTCTATTTTATCATCATGTTGAATTGGAAATTAATGAGTAAGTCTATTCATATGTATATTAACTTGGAGTAAAACCTGTTATGACAAGTTGTGTAGTTTGTCAGTATGCAAGTTTTAGGTTGTAAAATCATATCACATATGTGACCAAATGTTAGATCTACATGTTTATGTGTATATGTTAAACCTATGTCATAATTCAAGTTCACACTTATTCATATGCTCGTGATTGATTTGCAAGTTCACATATATGAAAGTTGATTTAGTCTATGTTGCAAATTCACATATATGTATGTTGATTTAGTCCACGTTGCAAGATCACACCTATGATATTCATGTTGATTATTTTGCAAGTACACACCTATTGTGTTCATATTGACTATGCCGAGAATGCCAAGTTTGCACCTTTTTCATGTTTATGTTAATGGATTTCTTTATGCAAATTTTGTGTACGTTAAATTAGGCTAAATTTTTAGCCTAATATTATATGTCAAAAATCATGCGGACAGAAAATTAGGCTAATATTGTTAGCCTAATATTTAGATGGGGTAACATTGGGAAAAATTGGTAATTATAGGAAACTTGGCATGAAACTTATCCTTGAAACTTGACACGAACTTGACATGAATCTTGAACATGGACATGACACTAGAATGAACATGAAAATGGCCAACTCGAGGTTGGGTTGAGTTTGCAGTGTAATTCTACCCGGAACCGCCCAAATCCAGTTACTGCAAACAGTAGGATCCAATGTGGGTAGTTGGTCACATCGCGCTTGAAAACCCGAGGTCAGACTGAGTTGTGGTGTAAATTTGCCCAGAATCGCCCGGCATATCCAGTGACCAGAACAACAGGTATGATGTGAGAGTTTGGGGTGCATTAATGAATTAATGCCACATGATAAGGTTAAGTCATGAACATGAAAGACAACACTTAACCAACTTGACACATGATTCGTAGGGCTAGGTCATGAACTTGAACGACAACACTTAGGCAATTTGACATAACACGTAGGCGGGTTAAGTCACAAACTTGAATGACAACACTTAACCAACTTGACATGCTAGACTGATAAGGGTTAAGTCACGAATTTAAATGACAAAACTTAACCTATTGGATGGAAACCCTAGTTACGCGGTCAATTTCGGCAGTAACCCACTAGATGTATCACGGTACCTTGGAACTAGACAGGGTGGGGCACGATTACTGGGCTGATTGTAAGCGACCAGAACGACGGCTATGTTAGTGCGCCAGTGTAGGTTCAGGCGCGCTATGGTCGTGCACATGGTCCGCAATTGAAAAAGCAGGCATTGGGCATCAGTAGGTTTATATGTGCATGCTTTATTCGTGTCTGTGGTTGGCACCCTAGGTCTTAATACACCCCATGGTGGACCTAGCACAGGTGACTACATTCATGATAGGGCCGTATGACACAGATACATGACGAGCTAGAATTTGTAGGGAGCCGATCGACTAGTGGATCGTTTCGTTGGACCTAGAAAAGGGTCCTTTCATGATATTGGGCCAAGGGATCATTTCATGATTAATATAATACATGGTTTTGGGATTCTAGTACAGTTGATGCAGCGAACCTCGAATATGTGATGCTATACTTGATTTACACTTGAATTATCATGCTGTCTTAGTCTATCTTGCCAATCTTGACAGCATCCTTATGTTTACTTTCAGTTTATACATGTCATGTTACCTTTATCTGTTTTTGGGCTGAAAGTCACTTGGACTTACCAGTCTTTATGACTGACCCATTTTCTTTCGCCTCTTTTTCTTTCGTCCCCCCTCCCAGGTTCTCAGGGAGGAAACTCTAGCACTTAGCTTGGATTTCGCTTGCTTTCGATTCAGCTCATGTACGGTTTGATCTTGAGCTATGCTATGGCTGCATTTCTACTACCTTTGGGGAATTAAGCTACTTTTGATGTTTTAAGTTTATGCTTCTTTATTTATGCAAGACAGAATTTGTTGTAATGAAAAATAATGACCTTGGCTATTTGATGTAAAAGGTTTTGACTCTTTTTGAAAGTAATGAAATTTATCTTTTGATTCTTCCGCTGTTTTATCTATGTTCTGTCTTGTAATATTTCTGTGTTTGTTTACCTCGATAACGCTCCTCCAAAACTAGTGCATTCCCTTTGTGAGTGACCCTAGCGGAGGTGGGGTGTTACATTTGGTATCAGAGCAGAAGGTTATCACACTGGGCAAAAGCTTTTAAAAACCTTCTGAAACTATTTTCAAAACCGTTTATAAAGAAGTATTTTTCAAGAAAAGTCTTGTTTTATTTAAAAGGCTATTCCCCAAAAGCCATTAGCACTATCCTTTGTTTCCTCGTTTGAATCTCTTCTTTTTCATTTCAGCATGTCTGAGAATCTTAACTTTCCAGAAGGCGTGCCAATACCTGGCTAGTTCAGGAGGTACTTAGAGGCTAGGGCCAACAATGCAGGCCCAGCAGATATTCCTCCTCCAGCTGCAGCGATTCCTTCTCCACCCCCTCCTCATGCAATTGCTTTCTCAAAGACCTGTAAAGATTTTAGGGCCATGCGTGGAATGGATTTTAAGGGAACTGAATCATTTGTAGAAGCGAGGAACTGGCTCAAATAAACTGAAGATCTGTTCGTTATCTTCGAAGTGGACGATAGGCAGAAGGTACAGTTGGCGGTATGGTAGCTCAAAGACGAAGCTTCCTATTGGTGGGAAGTCACTAACGCTGAGAGGTCAGTTACGAAAAGCTAGTAGACATAGCGCTCTTAAACGAAGAAGACAAGAATGGCAAGAAGGAGGTTAAGGCGAATGAGTCTCAAAACAAGAAGGTAGACTCCGAGAAAGGAGGCAAGAACAACAACAAGAACAAGGATAACAAGACATGTGAGAAAAGAAAATGCCACTTCTGCGGTATTGAGGGGCATATAGCCCAGGATTATAGAAAGAAGAAGATGAAGATGGGAGCATGCTTTCAGTGTGGTGATACTGGACATATCAGCAAGAACTGCCCTAAGAAGCAAGGGCAAGGCCCGCAGGCAGGACCTTCTGGGGGAACATCTTTAACTTCTTCTCTTAGATGCTTTGTTTTATCTTGCTTATCTTCTCAATCCTATCTTGAGAACCTTAGGTAGAACCCTTTTGGATGTAAACATGTGATTGAAACATGTTATGGTTGATGTTTGCAAATGGTTGCAAGTGGTTGCTCGTGGTTGCATAACACACATTAGGCACTAGATCGGCTCAGACACATTTTCATATTGCATATGCATGAGTGTTTATACTTGTTTATGGATGAAATTGAACGTGTTATCATGTGGATGTTGCATATGGATGGATGTTTGTGCACACATATAGTTTTTATGTGACTAGGACTATTTGCATACATGTTGGATTCATGGCACTAAACATATTTTGCATTAAGAAGATCAATCAGGCCTGATCATTTGCATTAGATAAGGAACATATACACACACACTTCTGCCTATGTTCATATAGCATTAGAAATCTTTTAAGGACAATGGTTGCTAGCGGATGATGTTTGAGTAGATGGTTGATTGGATGATAGGATGCCTTCTTCTTAACTTGAAGATTTCAGGGATGAAATCCTTTAAGGAGGGGAGAATGTAACAACCCAAATTTTTATAGCATGTTAAAACCATAAATCTAGGAAGAAATAATTTTTAAAATAAGAATCAAGGGAAACGGGTTGCGCCATTGAGTTCGTCTCGAAATTCTGCGTGGAAATGAGTCCGAGTTTTCGAAAATCGGAGTTCGTATGACTGAGTTATGACCTCTAGAAGTTTCAGAAATTTTCAGAATCAAAGACAGCTCGAAATTCGAATTCGAAATTTGAACTCAAACCCCGCAGCAGGCAGGGCAGGAAAACTCCCGTCCATAGACCAGGTCGACCTGGGGGTCGACCATAGTGTCGACCTCCCAGGGACCAGGTCGACCATAGTGTCGACCTGCCTCCCGAACCTATTTTCTGAACCTAATGCATTATGATGTATTTAGACTCGATTCATGACCAGATTCGTCTGCCTAATCCTATTTAAACAACCTCCTAGCCTCATTCTCTTTACACCATTCTTCTCTAACCTTATGTTGCACAAACTCTTGATGATCATGGCTTCTTCTTCTTCCTCTAGAATAAATTAAACCGCGAAGATTATTTCTTGAAGACTACGGCTAGGAATTGGTGATTTGATTCTACAATCAAAGCAAGATTCAAAGATTCAACAGTTCAGCGACTAATTTCTAGAATTGACTTCTACATCTAAATTTCTTAGACCACGATCTGTAAGTTCGAGTTACTTTTAGGTAAAAACTATAAACTTAATATGCGCATGTTATAAATTGGAATTGGACCTATGTATGATAATTAATTTATATCCATTCTTGTTCATCTTGGATCTTGACTTTTGGGAATATTGCCTATGACGTTGAAACTATTGTTAATAACATAAGACTATGCCTATGCCTATGACTGTGAACATAAGACTATGCCTATGCCTATGACTATGAACATAAGGACTATGCCTACATCTATGACTGTGAACATAAGACTGTTGCCTATGACTGTGACAAGGACAATTATGGCTAATCACCTATGATTCTTGACCATGAGGTTATTGCCTAGGATTATGCCTATGAAATTGGAGCTAAGCTTGATTTTCTATTCAGACCTATTTTCTTTATTTATCCTTGGATCTTGATTTTGGGGATTTTTCTATTTTAGTTAGATCTATCCATGTTCTTGAACCTAGATTATTATTCAAACCTTTTCATGTTCATAATGTTATCAGATCTATATGCCTGCGAGGTTTTAGTCAATTTATGTCATGCCTTGGAAATAAATTAATAATAGAACATTATGTTATATGTGGAATTGAATGATATTGATCTATGTCTGTGGTTCTATTTTATAATCATGTTGAATTGGGAATTAATGAATAAGTCTACTCATATGTATATGAACTTGGAGTATAACCTATTATGACAAGTTGTGTAGTTTGTTATGTTATGCAAGTTTTAGGTTGTAAAATCATATCACATATGTGACCAAATGTTAGATCTACATGTTTATGTATATATGTTAAACCTATGTCATATTTCAAGTTCACACTTATTCATATGCTCGTGATTGATTTGCAAGTTCACATATATGAAAGTTGATTTAGTCTATATTGCAAATTCACACATATATATGTTGATTTAGTCCACATTGCAAGATCATACCTATGATATTCATGTTGATTATTTTGCAGGTACACACCTATGGTGTTCATATTGACTATGCCGAGAATGCCAAGTTTACACCTATGTCATGTTTATGTTAATAGATTTCTTTATGCAAATTTTGTGTACTTTAAATTAGGCTAAGTTTTTAGCCTAATATTATATGTCAAAAATCATGCGGATGGAAAATTAGGCTAAGATTGTTAGCCTAATATTTAGACGGAGTAACGTTGTGAAAAATTGGTAATTATAGGAAACTTGGCATGAAACTTATCCTTGAAACTTGACACGAACTTGACATGAATCTTGAAAATGGATATGACACTAGAATGAACATGAAAATGGCCAACTCGAGGTTGGTTTGAGTTTGCAGTGGAATTCTGCCCGGAACCGCCCAGCAAATCCGGTTACTGCAAACAATAGGATCCAATGTGGGTAGTTGGTCCTATCGCACTTGAAAACCCGAGGTCAGACTGAGTTGTGGTGTAAATCAGCCCGGAACCGCCTGGCATATCCAGTGACCACAACAACAGGTCTAATGTGAGAGGTTGGGGTGCATTAATGAATTAATGCCACATGATAGGGTTAAGTCATGAACATGAAACTTAACCAACTTGACAGATGATTCATAGGGCTAAGTCATGAACTTGAACGACAACACTTAGCCAATTTGACATAACATGTAGGCGGGTTAAGTCACGAACTTGAATGACAACACTTAACCAACTTGACATGCTAGACTGATAAGGGTTAAGTCACGAATTTAAATGACAATACTAAACCTATTGGATGGAAACTCTAGTTACACGGTTCATTTCAGAAGTAACCCACTAGATGTATCACGGTACCCTGGAACTAGGCAGGGTGGGGCACGATTACTGGGTTGATTGTAAGCGACCAGAACGACGGCTATGTTGGTGCGATAGTGTAGGTTCAGGCAGGCTATGGTCATGCACGTGGTCCGGAGTTGAAAAAGCAAGCATTGGGCATCAGTAGGTTTATCTGTGCATGCTTGATTCGTGTCGGTGGTTGGCACCCTAGGGCTTGATACATCCTATGGTGGACCTAGCATAGGTGACTAAATTCGTGATAGGGCCATATGACATAGACACATGATGAGCTAGAACTTGTAGGGAGCCGATAGACTAGTGGATCGTTACGTTGGACCTAGAAATGGGTCATTTCATGATATTGGGCCAAGGGATCATTTAATGATTAATATAAGACATGGATTTGGGATTCTAGTACAGTTGATGCAGCGAACCTCGAATATGTGATGCTATACTTGATTTACACTTGAATTATCATGCTATCTTAGTCTATCTTGCCAATCTTGATAGCATCCTTATGTTTACTTTCAATTTATACATGTCATGTTAGCTTTATCTGTTTTTATGTTGAAAGTCACTTGGACTTACCAGTCTTTATGACTGACCCGCTTTCTTTCGCCTCTTTTTCTTTTGTCCCCCCCCCCCCCAGGTTCTCTGGGAGGAAACTCTAGCACTTAGCTTGGATTTCGCTTGCTTTCGGTTCAACTCATGTACGGTTTGATCTTGAGCTATGCTTTGGCTGCATTTCCTCTACCTTTGGGGAATTAAGCTACTTTTGATGTTTTATGTTTATGCTTCTTTATTTATGCAAGACAGAATTTGTTGTAATGGAAAATAATGACCTTGGCTATTTGATGTAAAAGGTTTTGACTCTTTTTGAAAGTAATGAAATTTATCTTTTGATTCTTCTGCTGTTTTATCTATGTTCTGTCTTGTAATATTTCTGTGTTTGTTTACCTCGATAACGCTCCTCCAAAACTAGTGCATTCCCTTTGTGAGTGACCCTAGCGGAGGTGGGGTGTTACATACCCAGACATGTTTTGCTTTTCCGCTGCAATGAATAAATTTTGAATTTTTTAAGTACCATTTTTTTATATTTGTCTTGTAATATTATGTTCTATATTCTTATAATACTCCATGAAAGTTAATGCATTCCCTTAGTGAGTGACAGTAATGGACGTGGGGTGTTATAGGTTACCTCCCACCAAAATGAAGATTCATACATCAATAGCCAAGCAGCTAACTGAATCTTCCTTCGATCCTCTACTTCTTACTAACAAGTCCTCAGTCTCCTTGAGCCAGTTCCTTGCCTCCACAAACATCTCGGTTCCATGGAATGGATTCCCTCCCATAGAAGGGAAATCTTTGCAGATCTTTGTGAAGTTGTCTGCACGCGGAGGAGGAGGAGGAGCAATGGGTGCATCTGGGGGAGGAACGTTTCCTTGGCCTTCGGCAGGCGTCGTGGCCTCCACATACCAACGGAACCATCCTCGTATCGTAATGCCCTCTGGAATATTGGGTTCCCCAGACTTGCTAAAAAGAAAGGAAAGAGATTCAGACAAGGGATCGAAAGATGTTACTTATTGCTTTTTGGGGAATGTTTTTCAAAACAAAATTTTCTTTTTGAAAATGCTTTCTTTTAAACCTTTTTGAAAATAGCCTTCAAAAACTTTTATCTAATCTGGTAACTTTCAGCTCTGATACTAAGTGTGAGACCCCATGTCTGCTAATGTCACTCACTAAGGGAATGCATTAAGTTCTATGAAGTGCTATAGGTAAACAGACTCTGAATATTACAAGACATATATAAATAAGATAGCAGCGGAAATTCAATTTTTTATTTCCAACATAAATCATACATCGTGGTCCAAAATACTATAAGTCACAAAAACCATTACAATAATATAACTTCTGTCTTGTACCATCAGAGTACATAAATATATAAAAGTAGCATGACAGGCATATAAAGTGGATAAGGGAGAGATAATTATATAAAAGGCAGGTACGACAAGGTAAACATGATAGGGTGTATATGCTTCTAATGATTACTCTGCACTATTACTAGTATATCCAGAATGAGATGATCTCTTCCACTGTAAGGGGGTAGACTTAGGCATACGTCCAAAAGTATCCAAACTACTACCCTTAATCGATCGTCTCCCTAATTCACGTAGATACTCTGCGCCGGCCCCACCGTAGGATGTATCACGTTCTAAAGTGGCAACCCTCCGCTGATTTGCACATCCCCATATCTACAGGTGTCACTGTCGTCTTATCCACTTCTTCCCGGCTCATGCACACACCTAGCCCGGTCGGTTTGCACTGCCCACACCGAACTCCACGTTTTTATCTCTTACAATCAGTTCAGTAAGCGTACCCCTTCTTCGACCTAGTTCGGAGTACTCTACTCGATACCTAATCCTTGTTACTAACTGAAACGGGTCCCACACAATGTGATACAAGCTCTCCCCATTATCTTGTATCCCCCATTAGGTTTTCCATAGGTTATTACCCTAAGAGGTGTATTTAATTATATAACCCCAATCTTTCTGCCGGTTATGCTTACCACTAGGTGTCTTTAATTATATAACCTTATCGAGCTAAGTTTATGGGCCTATATGCAAATATTATCCACCCCTCAGTTTTACGTAACTCACGCGCTATTCAACCAATTTTACTTAACCCTAACTTTAGTTCATAATCATACAATCCCCATGGATTAAATTTGGTTAAGTAGTCCAATTCGTTACCATGTCCATTTATGGTTTATAATGGGCTAGACCTCACACATTAGGCCTACAACTTGTGGATGCTGGATAAGCCGGTTAGGTCTGGGCAGACTTCTTTCACAAGTTGGGCCTAACCTCGTGTCTTAGCCCGATTCGTATTTGTTCTCTTAGACCTCTCACATTAGGTTCAACAATAGTGGTTGCTGGATATGCCGGTCGGGTCCGGGCAGACTTCCACCATTAATGCAACATAAGCTCATGCCATAAGTGCAATTATAATTTCTAGTAGTAATCCTAAGCATTTCATTCTTGTCTAATTTTTACCTATATCGTGATAGGTTATAGGTATCATGCCCCTTTTTCCCAATTATGTTCATAGTGAATTATATGTCCATATTCATATTCATTAACCAAGTTATTCCAATTCTAATAATTCCCCCGTTCCCTAACTAATGCATTCGCATAATTTTTGGCGGCGTGCCTAGGCTATAAAGTAGCCTGGCCATAAACAATAATAGGGAAAGGTAATGGGAAGACGACAATAGTGATTATTCTAACATAACTGGCATAAACAAATGTATACATATTGACATGGTGGTAATGTGGGCATATAAGGGTAGATCCATGAACTCGTGATAATTAAACTAGATCTAACATAATAGGGGTGTCATCAGAAGCATGAGTAGATTCATATGTCCAATAAATGACAAAATTTTACCACAACAAGATGATCCAGATCTAGACAAAGATTTAACTGTCCTAATAATGACAGTTCCAAATTAACCACAAACTTGACAAAGGTTCAGATCCACAAAGGTGACATGATAAACCAACCACAGGTGAATTAGATCTATAAAAATGGATCTAACATAATAATGTTTGAGATCAAAGAATAACATAGGTTCATGATTCAAGACAGATCTAAATCGTAGTACTATCACATTTTACTTTTAATCATTTAAATCTAAAAGTAACCTAGAACTCACAGTGTTTGGCTAAGAAGATAGAACTAGAAAAGAAGCTTGTTGGGTTGTAGATCTACGCTTGAATCTCTAATTGACTAGCTTTAGTTGATCATTGTTGAAGAAAGGATCCATCTTAGTTCAGACACCTGCAGCATTTGGCCTCCATGATTTCCAATGAAGAAAACAAGAGAAATGGGCCTCTATATATAGCTGCAAGTCCCTTTGAAACCGACTGCCACCTCCCCCATAGGGGGGTCGACCCCCCCTTTATGGGGTCGACCCCGGTGTCGACCCCGCCTTAAGGGGTCGACACCCCTAATTTTGCCGCTAATGTAATTTTTGAAATTTGAACTGAATTTTGATTTTCTGGACCCTATATATATATATATATATATATATATATATATATATATATTTATCTTATGCATAAACAAACTTCAAACTTTCATAACCACTTCATACGTTGTCCGTTTTACGCAAACGAAATGTTTATTTTGACCAGAATTTCGAGACGGACGCAATGGCGCAATCCGTTTCCCTTAATTCTGAAGATTAAATTAAGTTTTCTTTAATTTATCATTTTAATGTGTTGTTAAAATTATGAGGTGTTACAACGGTAATTTATGTGAACTGAGAAAAATAATGTTACGAAGTTTTCATTCTAGTGCTTACTTTTTTAGTGAAAAGGGATTAAGGGAAATTTTTTAAATTTTTATAATTTATGTGGAAAGGAAGTAGAGAGGTTTGGCATAAATATTGATTAAAGAGATGGTACAAGTTAAATCGAAAAGTTCAGTTAATTCTAATGAGAATTATGTTCCTATGTACATCGATAATAAAATGAGAGAAGATTAAATTTTCAAAAGAAAGGCCTAGAACATGCTTAATTGGAATATGAAGGTAAATGAAAAGAAAGAGCAAGTTTTGGGTTCTTATGTGGAAAATGTGTTATGATGTGTGATTAATGGAAATCCCATTTTTAGCGTTTCTTAGTAAATTAGAAGGCATGACGTGTTGTCTTACTTAAAGAAATGATAAGAACTAGGCCCAAATATATGAAGTTACATCACGTGAAGTAAGGTGTAGTGGCCAAAAAAATCCCGATCTCGACTATCGATGCAAATACGTATCTGGTATCACATATCAATTAATCAAGCATCGTAAATTACCGGATCATTAATAGAAAGAAGTTGGAGGGTGGAAAATAGAAAGAAAAGTTAGAATATAAGAAAACGAAGAACATAACAGAATCAGAGTAAACACGAATCTCATAGCGGAACGAATAACATATATTATATAATAGCTTTTGAAATACAAAACTGTATTTGTACTTAGATACGTCATCATAGTACAACATGTATACATCACAGCGGAAATAAACCCATATATCTAAGGTTGAAGCCTCCTGCTCCAGCCTCCTCCAAGTGTATCTGTAAAATATTGAACTACTTGACTGTCCATACGAATTTTGGGCGCCTAAGAGTTTAGAGAAAACGAACTAAAATAAACTCTGGGTCAATCATGGGACTGGTGCGAGTAAAAAACTCAAAACAGCTTAAGAAATAAAGGGTATCACATGAGCAAGCCGCAATAAACACGGAATGAGTTTTTCCCTTATGAGAGCCAAAACACTTTGTGCATCGAAATCATATATAATGATAGTGTCTATGGTTTTCAAGTAAATTACAACCTAGAGAAATGCTTGCATCTCACATTTCACTACATAATCTACTAACAAAACCACACGACGCTTATGGATGATGGATTTCCAACTATGAAAAGGTATGGAATCACCTTCCGATAGTGTATCTCTATAGTGGAATACAATGGGTTCAACAAGAACATCTTGCAACCCAACCACACATGGCCGACCACTTATTTCGCTTGAGTGTACCGAATTATTATCACCAACGGTTGGCTCAAACCACCGTTTTCGAACCATAAACCAGCGATATAATAAAGAAGCAAGTGAAATTTCTCTAGATAAGTGACAATAGACCCTAATGGGAGTGACCCACAAAGCCATGCTGCCTGCTCAATTTTTGTCATTTCCTAATTGATGAGGCATGAGGTAAAAATTACCTTTTTAGGACTCTCATCATTATTCACTTTAAATGTCACATTGTCAAATCCGACAAATCACTAATTGATGTGCACAAATATACTCTGGGTGTTAAGCTAAAGAAGTTGCCTTCTTCGCCACCAAACTTGGTATATTTGTAAAAATCTATGTACATGGGTTTTAGGAAATATGTTGTCAGACATTCATCCATACAAGTCACCCAAGAACAAGATGAACCAAAGGCACTCTCCTACTGCATCCAATATAGGAATCACCCCATGGATCAGTAATGAAAAGTCCTTGCAATCCGTAGATTTGAATCACGACAAAACCACTTACGAAATATCTTTGGGAAATAACCAGAGAAATTCAACAAGCGGTTCTTCCGCTCATTAAGATCTATAGTCTTCAATTTTACTATCTATATAAGTATCGCTGCAAGTTAGTTAATGAATGTAAAGTCTGTTTGAAGTGGTTTTGGGTCTAGTTCTCATCCCGTCTCTTCGAACTAACACGTCAATAGTTAAAAAGGAAAATTTATTTGATGGTTGATTCTTTAACTATCAAATTTAAACAGTAGACAACTAAAACTATTTATTCAAATTATTTCATATCCTATATAATTGCCATAACATGCCCATTTAGATTAATTTACTTGTACAAATCTCATTTCTAATTTCAAAACAGTAATCGGTACAATACGATTAAATTCAATTAAAACATATCAACGTTTTATTTTAACTAATCTGGATTCGTTTGATCACTTCATAGAATATCTGATAAATAATCATTCATCACAACATTAGCAATCAACAATGATATGACATTTAATTTCAAATTAATAATATTTTGAAAATATTTTATCTTTGATAGCAACTTGTTTCACAATTCTTTGGAAATAAATTAATTGGTTTTATTTTGTTCCCAATAGACGATATATATAAAAATATATGCATATACTGTTAAATATTAGGAATTCGAACTTAACTTACACGACGACGTCTATTTTGCAATTACGAAATAATCCAATAACTTCCCGGTCCTTTCTTCTTATTGTTTATATAACTTCTATTAAAATAAATTTTTATTTAAAATTGATTACTTTAAACAACTTAATCTTCTCAGGCCTATTACGGTCCAATTATTCAAGCACTTAGTTTAATTTGTCATTGTAAACTATTTAGGCGTACTTCCCACTTCTTTAATTAGAATGTTATAATGTTAAAATTTAAAAAGGAACTTAAATATTTAAACAACATTATATAATCTATAATAAATTTCAGGGCCACGGCCCGAAAGCACAAAGTTAGCCCAACGCAACGCAATAGCAAAATCCAAGTGAAAACACGAATCACTCTAGCTGATCCCCTTCTTTTTGCTGATCTACTACATCTCTCCCTCTTCTTTCTTTTCTTCCTGATCCTTTTCTGTTTCCTTTTCCAGATGATTGAAGCCCAAAGGAAAAACATGGTTTGGCACATGAAATACTCAGCAAAACAAGTGATTGACTCGTCGATCCATTCCTTTTTCTCCTCCACGTTCTTTCTTCTTCCTCTCCCATTTCTTCTGTTCTTCACCAGTGTTTCCTGTGCATTGCATGCACAACCCCTCCGGTAGCCATCGCTCTGCTCCGACCATGCCCACATACGCCATACCACCATTTGAACCCAATCCCGCAAACGGAAACTGCTCCAATGCTTTGATCACAAACTGGAATCCAACCCAAACTCCACAAAAGCAGCTTCCATAAAATCTTCCCACACCACTACGTCATCAGTTCTGCCATCACCAGACTTTGGCTATTTGAAACTGACCATTCCCCCTTCCAAACCCCCTAGGTGTGGTTGTCTGAAACACCACCGTTGCGGCGTTGATCTCCATCAGTAGTGGTACAAAACCCATCCCAAAAATTCCTATATTTCCCTTGTTCTTAAAATTTAAAATGTTAGAATTTTTGGATGTATTTTTCCTAGTATCCTTGGTACTCCACGCTACCTCAGCTCCAACCTCATGGCCAATCAACCTAGCCATCGCCATAATTTAATAAAATTTCAATTTCAAATCATCTCAGAAATTCTCACTGCCTAAGCCACTAAAAGTCAATATTTTATTATCAAAATTCATGATTTTTAAATACAAATCCAACCATATACCTGAATCGTAATATAGTGATGTTTGAAATTTTGAGATTTAACACCACTTTACTATAAATTGATAACTTATGGTGGTATATACTATTGTTTTGAACTGAAACAAATTATAGAGAATACACAAGTTATAAACAAAAAGCTTTTATATTGGTCATAATCCCTATAACAAACTAAGATTCAAGTTAATGATTTTTGAACTAATAGGATGGGTGTTTTGTGCATAGTTTACACATAAGATGTTTTGATTATGCTTACAGTGATTTCTTCTAGGTAATGATATTCAATCACATAAGATGAAAACATAGATTAGATGCATACACATACATATACACAGTTGAATCATAATAGAAACATTCATGAATTAGGATAGAAAAGGAAGTAAGGGATGTTTACTTACACAATAGTTCACTTCCTTTGTTATTTTTTCTTAGGATGTTCAAACCCTCTTGTATTAATCCACTATTTTCAGAGATTAAACCCTTTAAACAATTTCAATATTTGAATTAAATATAATGGATACATATCAACACACATATGGTTTGAATCCACTAAAGATTAATAGAAAACAACAAAGAAATTTAGGTTGTTTACTAACAGAATTTACTGTTGCTTTGTTCTCTCTGGTTTCAAGTTTTTACTCTCTGTTCTCTGGCATTTTAATTTCAATTTTGCTAGATTTTAGGCTTGATTCTTGTGTGTATTGTAGTTTATTTATAAATGAAGAATTTGAGGCTTAAGTCGGGTAGGCATTTAGGCATATAGGGTACATGTATGCAACAACCAATTTAAGTGAAAGTGATGTTTGATTGCACAACTCAAATAAATATTTCTAAACTTTGTCTCTAATCAAACAAATACCCCATGTTCATGCTGTATAATAAAAGAAGTAAACTACTGCCGTATATTATGTAGTACAAGATATTATATATCTTGTTATTTCTGGGCTTAGTAATGGGCTGCGTAGACCATTTGCCAAATATTACAATAATTACCACTCGCCAAATATTGCATCAGTTACGTGTTGGACCACTGTATATATATTCAATCACTTGTACAGCTCTTTTCTATTCAATAATATAATTTACATTTCGTTCCTGTCTGCACTCTCAATCTTATTAATACACAAATCTTATCTTGGTATCAGAGCCAGTATCGATCCAAACCTGATTAGTGATTCTTTTGTACCAACAAATTCATCAGATCAGATCTCATCATTTGAATCTGACTCATCCAAGATCAATTGATCTTTTCATCTGAGATTTCATTCTCAATTGCTAAAACATAGTGTCGTGCCTTGTTTTCACTGGCTGCACCTGTGTTACAACATTGAGATTGAGGATTAAACAGATCCAAAAGCATTCTTACCGATCAAGAAACACAAGAAAAGCTCACAATCAAGAAGGATAGCAAATCAAGAACAACATCAGAATCTTAATCTTCCGAAAACTCAGAAGGAAAACACAGATTTCATCATATAAAGCTGTTCGTTTGCAGTCTATCTGACTGTAAGTCTATTTCTTGCGCATCTCAACTCAAAGTAGAGAGTTCGGATAAGTTTACCTCTTTATTTGCCATCATTTTTCAACTCTGCATCCGCTATCATGGTGAATGAAGATAGTTCCTCATCTTCTGCCAACATGGGGACAACTCAAATTTCCACCGCCGAGCAACTCATCAAAACCGTTGTAAGCCCACAAAGCCAGTTGATCAATGTTCATCTCGAAGAGAACAATTATCTACTCTGGAAGCTGCAAGTCGAGACAGCGATCCAAGGATACGGCTTGGAAGGGTACATTCTTGGAACAATTCAAATTCCCCCAAAGTTCACAACTAATGCAACAAATAATATTGTTAGTAATGAAGAGTATACAAAGTATCATAGACAAGAAAGGTTAATCAGTGCTTGGTTACTATCATCTACAAGTCCATCTATACTTCCTCAAGTAATTGGATGCACAAATGCAAACAAAATATGGACAACTGTGGAAAAAGTTTTCAACAGTCAATCTACAGCAAAATCTTTATTTTACAAGAGGCAACTCCAAAATTGTAAAAAAGAAAATATGAGTATGAGAGAATACTTAGCAAAAGTCAAGAACATATGCGACATGTTGAAAGCTGCAGGTAGTAATATCGATGAATCAGAACAAGTTTTATGCCTATTAAATGGCCTGGGTGATGAATATGAAGGCGTAGTCGCTATAATAACTACACAAAAAGTTACACCCCCTCTTGATGATGTTCATGCCATCTTACTGTCTCATGAAGCCAGAATCGACAACAAGAAATCAAGTGACAATGACTATTCTCTCAATTATGCCGCCAATAACAGGGGCAAAGGACAAGGCAATTACAAAAACAACACCACTACCCAAAGAGGAGGATACCCTCCAAGAGGAAGAGGAAGGGGTAGATCTAATAATAATAATAGGCCTAAATGTCAAATTTGCGAGAGAATTGGTCACACTGCTCTTAAATGCTATTTCAGATTCAACAACAATTACATTGGAAATCAGGGAAATACCAGTCAAAATGAAGGTAATCCTAATGCTAATATTGTACATACACAGCAAGGAGGTTAAAGCCAAACAAATGTAAAATAGAGAAATGAAATAGAGAGTACCGGATTTGAATCAATTTTGGATGAAAATTGGTTTCCAGATTCAGGTGCAACCAATCACATGACCAACAATTTAGATAATCTCAACCTTGGAAATAAAGAATACAGAGGTAAACAGTTAATAGCCATGGGTGATGGTAAGTACATTAGCATATCACATACTGGTAATGCTATATTAAATGACAAGAAACAATTATTTCTGAACAAACTACTCAGAGTACCTAAAATAAGAAAAACTTAATGAGTGTATCACAATTCTCAAAATACAACAATGTATACTTTCAATTTTATCCTAGTTACTGTGTTGTTAAAGATATGCTCACTCATGAAACTCTTTTGCAGGGTAATGATGCAAACAACTTATACAAGTTCAAGCTTGGAGATCTACTAAAGCCAGCAAAAGAAGAACACTGTTTAACATCCACTATTCAGGATGAAAACAGTAACAATAATGTTTTTGATCTATGGCATCATAAATTGGGTCACCCTAGTGTAAATGTAGTAAAAACTATTCTGAATGAAAATAATATTCCATATGACAATGTCAGCTTACCTTATATATGCACTTCTTGTCAATTAGGTAAAAATCACAAATTACCATTTGATAACTCATCAACTGTTTATTCTAAACCATTCGATTTGATTGCTACTGATTTGTGGGGCCCTCCATCTATTACCTCTGATTTTGGGTATAAATATTACATATCATCTGTTGATGCTCACTCTAGATATACTTGGATTTATTTCTGAAAATCCAAATCTGATACTCATGAAACAGTGATAAAATTCATGAACATGGTAGAAAACCAATTCAATACTAGAGTAAAAGTGTTACAATCTGATGGTGGTACTGAGTATAAGTCTTTAATCAAATACTTTGATAGTAAGGGAATACACCACAGACTAACATGTCCTTACACATCTGAACAAATTGGCATAACCGAAAGAAAACACAGATACATTGTTGAAAGTGGCTTAACTCTTCTAGCTCAAGCATCACTACCTCTAAAATTTTGGTCTGAATCATTCAATACTGCTATTTGTCTTATCAATAGAATACCGACTAAGGTGCTCAACAATGTCAGTCCAATTGAAATACTTTACAAAGTTAAGCCAAACTATTTAGAACTTAAACCATTCGGATGTCTATGCTTTCCTTATCTTAGACCTTACAATTCACACAAACTGAACTTTAGGTCTAAACCATGTACATTTCTGGGTTATGCAGTCAAACAAAAGGGATTTAGATGTATTGATGAGAATGGTAGAATATTTATAAGTAGACATGTCACATTCAATGAAAATATCTTTCCTTATGCTCATACTAGTATTAGCACCACAAATAAAGTAATAAAGGAAAAATCAGATATACCTGATATTCAACAGTACTCTGAATTGCTCCCAATAGCTAATGATTAAATGGCTGCTGATGCTCAAAGAATTAACATTACCAGCATAATCAACTCAGCAATGACAACACTAGACCATTCACCCATGCCAATCTGCCACCTGAAAATGTAAACAATGACAGGTCAGCAAGTACGAGTCCAGAGAGACATCAAACAAAAAGTGAAAATATTACTTAACAATATGAAAACTCACCAACCATTGAAGAAGCTCCAGTACAGCCTGATTCTCACACTGAAAAACCACAAACTACTACAGGTCATCATATGATGACTAGAGCAAAAAGTGGAATATTCATACCAAAAGCCTTTATAGTGGCTGAAAGTGTAACAACCCGAATTTTGATAACATGTTAAAAAAATAAATCAAGGCAGAATTAAATTTTAAAATAAGAATCAGGGAAAACAGGTTGCGCCATTGCGTTCATCTCAGAATTCTACATAAAATTGAGTCCGAGTTTTCGAAAATCGGAGTCCGGATGAAGAAGTTATGGCCTTCAGAAGATTCAGCAGATTTCAGGCAGCACTGGACCAGGGGGTCGACCATAGGGTCCACCTACCCCCCAGGTCGACCATAGTGTCGACCTCCCCCCCTTACAGGTCGACCTGGTCGACCTGGTTTGACCCAAAACTCAATTTTGAAGCCTGAGACGTGTTTCGATGGTCCGGATTGATTCTAGGGTTAATCTAAGGGCCTAAACTAGTTGCTACACCTATAAAAACACCCTTAGACCTAACCTAATTCATATCAAATCATTCTTGCACCATTATTCTGCTAAAATACCTCTTGAACCATGGCCGCCGTCTCCAAATCAAAGTACAAACATTCAAACTCGAATCAATTCAAAGAACAAGGCTTCTACAATGATTCAAGACAATAAATCAACAACGCCGCGACATTTTTACAACAAATTCAGTTCTTAATTCATTAGCCATGCTTTGTAAGTTCTAGTTACTTCCTAGATTTAAACTTGTTAATTATAATATGGCCATGGAATAAAGTGGAATTGGATTTAAGTATGTTTATCGATTCAGATCTATTTCTGTTGCTTCTTGAATCTTGAGCTCTGGGACTTTTCTATTTTCATTCTCATGTCAAGCTTATGATCTATTCAGCTTGTTGTAAATCATTTTTTCTTGATTCATATGATATTATTATCAAGATCTATCTTTTATGCCTGAGATGATGTTCTTATGCTAGTTTTCTCTCTGTACTTATTGTTATACAAATTCTACCTCCCCCTATTTACTTTCTTTTGATGAACCTAGGTCAATTTCAGACCTAGGCCTAAACCGCGTTTTGCGTACAATTGAATACGAGGAAATATGGGAATATTGTCTATATTGGATATATATGTTTGGGATATTACCTATTTGGATATACGTGTTTGGCATAACATGAAATTGGAAACTTGGGTATTGTCAACATAATTGAAATTGCAAGTTTGGCCATTGACATAATCAATTTGGCATAAAGTGGTCATATATGAACTGGCTTGTATATTAAATCACGGGTTCGGGCCTATGTAAATTAAATCAAAAGATCAGGCTTATGATTGGGCATAAGTAGAATTGGGAATTTTAACCTAAAAGCAATTGGAAATTTGATAATTGGCATAAACATGTATTATGAACTTGGGCAACTGACATGTATTGTAATAAAAAGATTACAGTTTGGGATAACTACATCATGAATCATGATTTGGGTTTATTGGGTATGAAACTTGATACATGGAATTTTGGCTAGAACTTGATACGGTAAAATGGCATAAACCTGGCATACGTGTAAATAGGCAAGAATTGGACGTATGTAAACTAACTTGAATTGGGTATATATATAAATTAGAATGTAATTTTGGGACTTGGGCATATGTTTATTAATATGTAAAGTTGGGAATTTTAAACACGAAAATGACTGTGTATTGGATAATTGACTTGAACACGAACATGAACATTTCTATATGTTAAACACATGAACTGATATTGGGGTTTTGGGGGAAATACGACCATTAATGAACCTTTGACACGAGGTTAGACTCGGTTTGTGGTGTAAATCTGCCCGGAACCACCCGACAAATCCAATAGCCACAAAGTGTCAGTCTAATGTGAGAGGTTAAAGGTCGAATTGTAGGCGTAATGGTTTATGACACGAGGTTAGACTCAGTTTGTGGTGTAAATCTGCTCGGATCCGCCCGGCAAATCCAGTGGCCACAAGGTGCACGGTCTAATGTGAGAGGTCATGATTCGTTTGTCATAATGAATAAATTAAGGAATACTAACCATAGTAAGACGTGGGTATGGTTAGAGGGTTAGGTGGGATGACATGAAAATTTGACATGTAAATGTGGACATAACCAGTATGAGTTAAGAACATGTAAAACTTATAAATGTGGGCTTAACCAACATAACTGTTATTCAGACCAAAGGGTGGGTTAAGTAATATGACTAGACTAACGACAGTTAACCAACATAACACGACACGTGGCAGGTTTAAGTCAACTTGAACATATAGATAATACTTAACCAACTTAGCATGATACGTGGGCGGGTTAAGCCATGAATTACTTGAAATACTTAACCACTGCAATCTGACGAATGGGAGGGTTAAGTTAAATGGGTTGGTTTAACTTGAATTGTTTGATAACACCCAACCAATAAAACCTGATGTGCGATAGGGTTAAGTCATGAACCGCTTGAATATACTTAACCAATTTGACACGATGATTTGATAGGGTTAAGTCATGAACCGCTTGAATATACTTAACCAATTTGACACGATGATTTGATAGGGTTAAGTCATGAACCGCTTGAATATACTTAACCAACTTGACATATGATTCGTAGGGCTAAGTCATGAACTTGAACGAGAACACTTAGCCAATTTGACATGACACGTAGGCGGGTTAAGTCATGAACTTGAACGACAACACTTAACCAACTTGACATGCCATACTGATGGGGTTAAGTCTCGAACACTTAACCTACTGGACGAAAACCCTAGTTACGCGGTCTTTTTCAGCAGTAACCCACTAGATGTATCACGGTACCCTGGAACTAGGCAGGGTGGGGCACGATTACTGGGCTGATTGTAAGCGACCAGAACGACGACTGAGTTGGTGCGCCATTGTAGGTTCAGGCGGACTATGGTCGTGCACGTAGTCCGGAGTTGAAAAAGCAGGCATTGGGCACCAGTAGGTTTACACTGTGCGTACTTGATTTGTGTCGGTGGTTGGCACCCTAGGGCTTGATATACCCTATGGTGGACCTAGAAAAGGTAACTACATTCGTGATAGGGCCGTATGACACAGACACATGAACGAGCTAGGACTTGTAGGGAGTCGATCGATTAATAGATCGTTTCGTAAGACCAAGTAATGGGTCATTTCATGACATTGGGCAAGGGGTCATTTTATAGTCAACACATGACACGGGTTGGGATACTAGTACGGGTGGTGCAGAGCAAATAGATATCATAGAAATATTTTAATGGTGATGTAGAGAAATCTTGCGATACTTGATAGAAATTTTGCGAATTTATACTTAGTTTATCTTGAATGGGAACCTTGCGATAGTATACTTGACAAAAATCATATGAGGTTATACTTAGTTATCTTTCCTGTAGCTTATCTTGTCATCATGCTTATGTTTACTTTCAGTTTATTCATACCATGCTATCTTTACCTGTTTTTATGCTGAAAGTCACTAGGACTTACTCAGTCTTTATGACTGACCCGTTTTGTTTTGCCTCTATTTCTTCTGTTTCCCCCCACGTTCGCAGGTGGGAATACAGCTTAGTTTGGATCTTACCAAGCTCCAAGGCTCTTTCTTGTACGGCTTGGATTTCTCTTGGCTACGGCTTGCTTTGCTTTATGGGGAATACTACAACTTATTTTATGCTTCTTTGTTTTTGAGCAAGACAGATATTTTAACTATGTAATTGGGTATTGGAAGTTGATGGGCTTTTATTGTAAACAATTATATTTAACAAATGATTTGAAGTACTTCCACTTTACTTTCCGCTGTTTTATATATGTCTGTCTTGTAATATTTTTGTTCCAGTACCCATAATGCTCCATTGAAGTTAAGGCATTCCCTTTGTGAGTGACCTTAACGGATGTGGGGTGTTACATTTGGTATCAGAGCAGAAGGTTACCAGACTGGGCAAAAGTTTTTAAAACCTTTTGAAATTATTTTCAAAACCATTTACAAAGAAGCATTTTTCTAAGAAAAGTTTTGTTTTACGAAAGGCATATTCCCCAAAGCCATATGCACTATCTTTTGATTCTCTCGTTGAGTATCTTCTCTCTTTCTTTTTCACCATAGTTTGTAGGCATACAACGCATGTCGGAGGGCAAAGGAGTGCCCAACTTCCATCTGTAGCCGCAGTAATTCCATCTGCGTCTAATCTTATTTCAAGCTTTGTAGAGTTACCGTGCGATGGAAGTAGCTTTTGAGAAACTTGTTAACAAGCTATACAAGGATAACAAAAACGAGGATAAAGAACACAAGCCTAAGGATGAGAAACTTGTTGATATGGCTTAATCCACGAAGGAGGAAAAGGTGAAAGGAAAGAGGCCAAAGTGAAAGAATAATAAAACCCACGACAAGAGAGAGTATCTTTAGTATGGTAAAAAGGACATGTAGTTAAGTATTAGAGGACAAGGACTAGGGCAAAGGACAAGATCGTCGAGAGGGCAATTGTATGCTCTCACTACTAGCGTACCTAAGAAGAGGTGGTAATGTTTCTGTTAAAAGTTTAGCTTTTCTTTTCTACCATACCATGGGAACTTTGTTTTTGTACATTGCATCCTTTTTAATTCTGCTTCGATAGTTGAGTCTCTGCACCCTAGTACTAGCGTAGTAGAGGGTCTCATTTTTGTCTCAAATCCTGTTGGGGAATCGGCTCATTTATTCATGACTTGTTTGGATTTGAGAATGTCTATGCTAAGTGTTGAGATTAGAAGTAATGCTTATGTTTTTAGGCAATGGGTTGATTCTAGGGACGTAGTGGCTTTCTAAAAATGATACCATTCTCGAGTATGAAAAGAGGGTAGTTAGACTCTTAACTTGTCCCGATAATGCCCTCGAAGTCTAGTGTAACCCTTAGGGTTCTGCCATGCTTAGTTACCTAGAATCTCTTGATACATTTATCAATCCACTCGAGTAGTGTTCGCCACTAAGGCGGATGGTTCACTTCGCTTATGCATGAGTCATATAAAATCACCTTAGTAAGTACACTTGGCAACATGGTTGACATCTGTTTATTTGCAAGAGATAATTCTTCTGCATGGAATACTCTATAGTGAGTAAACGAGATCCAGGATTCACTAGTGAATTTTGGAGAGCTTGCATGAAACCATGAGTATGCAGTTATGTTTAAGCCGAGTATACTAGAAAAAGAATAAGTGAAAGTGGAACGAGAGGCGATAGTGAAATGAGTTCCAAGTCATATTTTGGAAATAGGAATTAAGAAGCTACGAAATTGTGAAGTTAAAGACGGTGAAAGCACAATGGAGTTAAGCTCAAGGAAATGCGGCTTAGAAGACTGAAGAGTAGTTACGCACATTATATCTCTTTATAAGAGTATATCCTTGATCCCTCTTTTCCTGTAGAGCTTACTTGCATGCTATCGTTTAGGTATATCCTCTCAGTCCTATTCTCAATCCTATTTCTATTGCGAACCCCATAGAGAGTATGACTCATCTGTTAGTAATACATGTTGGGGCTTGAGGTTGCCCGTTGGGTTGACTAAACTTTTTGGGTTTTATAGGATACGGGTTGGTTTTAGGAAAAGATTTCAT
This sequence comes from Allium sativum, assembly GCA_030737875.1. Taxonomy (NCBI): domain Eukaryota; kingdom Viridiplantae; phylum Streptophyta; class Magnoliopsida; order Asparagales; family Amaryllidaceae; genus Allium; species Allium sativum. The sequence goes on from CM060925.1 coordinate 478,207,063, forward strand.
TGCGACCTAAAAGGAGTCCATCGTGCTTTGTATCCTAGAATCATATATATTGGTTGGGTTGAGTAATTCTTTGGGTGTCAGCCTGATGTTGATTCCGGTCTTCGGGGCTGGTGCTTAGGGAGTTCTTCCCCTAATCAGTATATATGTGACATAGATTTCCAGTTCTGACATTGCCTAATGGGCGCAAAGTTTTTACTTGCTTCTATCATTCGACTATACCTTTAGGTAGGAACAGTTGGGTGTAAACATGTGTTTGAGACATGGTATGATTGATGGTTGCAAGTGGCTGCAAGTGGTTGCTCGTGGATGCATTTACACATTAGGCACTAGATCGGCTCAGTCACCTTTCATATTGCATATGCATGAGTGTTTATACTTGTTTATGGATGAATTTGAATGTGTTATCATGTGGATGTTGCATATGGATGGATGTTTATGCACACATGTAGTGTTATTGTGACTAGGACTATTTGCATACATGTTGGACTCATGGCACTAGATATATTTTGCATTAAGAAGATCAATCAGGCCTGATCATTTGCATTAGACAAGGAACATATACACACACTTTCTGCATATGTTCATATAGCATTAGAAATCTCTTAAGGACGATGGATGCCTGTGATTGATGATTGAGTAGATGGATGATTGGATGGTAGGACACATTCTTCTTAACTTGAAGATTTCGGGGACGAAATCCTTTAAGGAGGGGAGAATTTAACAACCCGAATTTTGATAACATGTTAAAACAAGAAATCAAGGCAGAATTAAATTTTAAAATAAGAATCAGGGAAAACGGGTTGCGCCATTGCATTCGTCTCGGAATTCTACATAAAATAGAGTTTGAGTTTTCGAAAATGGGAGTCCGGATGAAGAAGTTATGGCCTTCAGAAGATTCAGCAGATTTCAGGCAATACTAGACCAGGGGGTCAACCATAGGGTCGACGTAACCCCCCAGGTCAACCATAGTGTTGACCCCCCCTTACAGGTCGACCTGGTTTGACCCAGAACTCATTTTTGAAGCCTAAGACGTGTTTTGATGGTCCAGATTGATTCTAGGGTTAATCTAAGGGCCTTAACTAGTTGCTACACCTATAAAAACACCCTTAGACCTAACCTAATTCATATCAAATCATTCTTACACCATTATTCTGCTAAAATACCTCTTGAACCATGGCCGCCGTCTCCAAATCAAAGTACAAACATTCAAACTCAAATCAATTCAAAGAACAAGACTTCTACAATGATTCAAGACAATAAATCAACAACGCCGCGACATTTTTACAACAAGTTCAGTTCTTAATTCATTAGCCATGCTCTGTAAATTCTAGTTACTTCCTAGATTTAAACTTGTTAATTATAATATGGCCATGAAATAAAGAGGAATTAGATTTAAGTATGTTTATCGATTCAGATCTATTTCTGTTGCTTCTTGAATCTTGAGCTTTGGGACTTTTCTATTTTCATTCTCATGTCAAGCTTATGATTTATTCATCTTGTTGTAAATCAGTTTTTCTTGATTCATGTGATATTATTATCAAGATCTATCTTTTATGCCTGAGATCTATTTATTTTCTTTTGATGAACCTAGGTCAATTTCGGACCTAGGCCTAAACCGCGTTTTGCGTACAATTAAATACGAGGAAATATGGGAATATTGTCTATATTGGATATATATGTTTGGGATATTACCTATTTGGATATACGTGTTTGGCATAACATGAAATTGGAAACTTGGGTATTGTCAACATAATTGAAATTGCAAGTTTGGACATTGACATAATCAATTTGGCATAAAGTGGGCATATATGAATTGGCTTGTATATTGAATCACGGCTTCTGGCCTATGTAAATTAAATCAAAAGATTAGGCTTATGATTGGGCATAAGTAGAATTGGGAATTTGAAATTGAAAGCAATTGTAAATTTGATAATTGGCATAAACATATATTATGAACTTGGGCAACTGGCATGTATTGTAATAAAAAGATTATAGTTTGGGATAACTACATCATGAATCATGATTTGGGTTTATTGGGTATGAAACTTGATACATGGAATTTTGGCTAGAACTTGATACGGTAAAATGGCATAAACCTGGCATACGTGTAAATAGGCAAGAATTGGACGTATGTAAACTGACTTGAATTGGGTATATATATATAAATTGGCATGTAATTTTGGGACTTGGGCATATGTTTATTAATATGTAAAGTTGAGGATTTGAAACATGAAAATGACTGTGTATTGGATAATTGACTTGAACACGAACATGAACATTTCTATATGTTAAACACATGAACTGATATTGGGGTTTTGGGGGAAATACGACCATTAATGAACCTTTGACACGAGGTTAGACTCGGTTTGTGGTGTAAATCTGCCCGGAACCGCCCAGCAAATCCAATAGCCACAAAGTGTCAGTCTAATGTGAGAGGTCAAAGGTCGAATTGTAGGCATAACGGTTTATGACACGAGGTTAGACTCAGTTTGTGGTGTAAATCTGCCCGGAACCGCCCGACAAATCCTGTGGCCACAAAGTGCACGGTCTAATGTGAGAGGTCATGATTCGTTCGTCATAATGAATAAATTAAGGAATACTAACCATAGTAAGACGTGGGTATGGTTAGAGGGTTAGGTGGGATGACATGGAAATTTGACATGCAAATGTGGACCTAACCGGTATGAGTTAAGAACATGTAAAACTTATAAATGTGGGCTTAACCAACATAATTGTTAATCAGACCAATGGGCGGGTTAAGTAATATGACTAGACTAATGACACTTAACCAACATAACATGACACGTGGCAGGGTTAAGTCAACTTGAACATATAGATAATACTTAACCAACTTAGCTTGATACGTGGGCGGGTTAAGCCATGAATTACTTTAAATACTTAACCAATGCAATCTGACGAATGGGAGGGTTAAGTTAAATGGGTTGGTTTAACTTGAATGGGTTGATAATACCCAACCAATATATCCTGATGTGTGATAGGGTTAAGTCATGAACCGCTTGAATATACTTAACCAATTTAACACGATGATTTGATAGGGTTAAGTCATGAACCGCTTGAATATACTTAACCAATTTGACACGATGATTTGATAGGGTTAAGTCATGAACCGCTTGAATATACTTAACCAACTTGACAGATGATTCGTAGGGCTAAGTCATGAACTTGAACGAGAACACTTAGCCAATTTGACATGACACGTAGGCGGGTTAAGTCACGAACTTGAATGACAACACTTAACCAACTTGACATGCCAGACTGATGGGGTTAAGTCTCGAATTTAAATGACAACACTTAACCTACTGGACGGAAACCCTAGTTACGCGGCCCTTTTCAGCAGTAACCCACTAGATGTATCACGGTACCCTAGAACTAGGGAGGGTGGGGCACGATTACTAGGCTGATTGTAAGCGACCAGAACGACGACTGAGTTGGTGCGCCATTGTAGGTTCAGGCGGACTATGGTCGTGCACGTAGTCCGGAGTTGAAAAAGCAGGCATTGGGCACCAGTAGGTTTACACTGTGCGTGCTTGATTCGTGTCGGTGGTTGGCACCCTCGGGCTTGATACACTCTATGGTGGACCTAGCACAGGTAAATACATTTGTGATAGGGCCGTATGACACAGACATATGAACGAGCTAGGACTTGTAGGGAGCCGATCGATTAATAGATCGTTTCGTGAGACCAAGTAATGGGTCATTTCATGACATTGGGCAAGGGATCATTTTATAGTCAACACATGACACGGGTTGGGATACTAGTATGGGTGGTGCAGAGCAAATAGATATCATAGAAATATTTTAATGGTGAAGCAGAGAAATCTTGCGATGCTTGATAGAAATCTTGCGAATTTATACTTAATTTATCTTGAATGGGAACCTTGCGATGGTATACTTGACAAAAATCATATGAGGTTATTCTTAGTTATCTTTCTTGTAGCTTATCTTGTCATCATGCTTATGTTTACGTTCAGTTTATTCATGCCATGTTATCTTTACTTGTTTTTATGCTGAAAGTCACTAGGACTTACTCAGTCTTTATGACTGACCCGTTTTGTTTCGCCTCTTTTTCTTCCGTTTCCCCCCAGGTTCGCAGGGTGGGAATACAACTTAGTTCGGATCTTACCAAGCTCCAAGGCTCTTTCTTGTACGGCTTGGATTTCTCTTGGCTATGGCTTGCTTTTCTTTATTGGGGAATACTACAACTTATTTTATGCTTCTTTGTTTTTGAGCAAGACAGATATTTTAACTATGTAATTGGGTATTGGAAGTTGATGGGCTTTTATTGTATACAATTATATTTAACAAATGATCTGAAGTACTTCCACTTTACTTTCCGCTATTTTATATATGTCTGTCTTGTAATATTTCTGTTCCAGTACCCATAATGCTCCATTGATGTTAAGGCATTCCCTTTGTGAGTGACCTTAACGGATGTGGGGTGTTACAGAAAGCATGGAAGAGCCTCTCAACTTTAATCAGGCTACCAAATATAGAGAGTGGAAAACAGCCATGGATGAGGAATTTATTGCTCTAACCAGAAATCAAACTTAGACTCTTGTACCTCAGCCAAACAACAAAAAATTAATTGGGTGTAAGTGGACATTCAGAGTTAAAAAGAACCCAGATGGCACTATCAATAGATACAAAGCTACATTGGTGGCAAAGGGATTTACCCAAGAGTATGGTTTTGACTACAATGAGACATTCTCACAGTAGTCAAACCAACTACAATCAGAAAAATCTTTACCATTGCCCTCAAAAATCAATGGAATATTCAACATTTAGACGTGAATAACGCATTTCTTAATGGTGTGCTTGAAGAAGAAATTTACATGCAACGGCCTGAAGGATATACACAAGATCCCAATCTAGTTTGCAAACTTAACAGAGCCATCTATGGTCTAAAACAGTCACCTAGAGTATGGTTTGAAAGACTCAAGTCAGCCCTAAGTACATTGGGATAAATGCCCACAAAATCTGACAACTCTTTATTTGTCAAATGTACTCAAACATCCACCGTTTATATACTTGTTTACATTGATGATTTAATAATTACAGGAAACAGTGATGCTGAGATAGCAGGCATCATCAAGCACTTAAATAAAGAGTTTTCAATTAAAGACTTGGGGCATATTTCCTACTTCATGGGAATTGAAGCACAAAGAAATTCAAGATCAGAAATGTTCTTATGCCAAAGGAAGTACATAACAGAACTGCTGTTAAAAACTGACATGATAGAAGCAAAATCTCAACCAACCCCTATGATATCTAGCCAACATTACTCCAAAAACAGGGGAGAAAGCATAAATAACATCAAGCAATACAGGAGTGTTGTAGGGGCATTACAATATGCAACCATAACAAGGCCTGACATATCGTTTAGTGTTAACAAAGTATCTCAATTTTTATAGGATCCTAAAGATGAACCCTAAAGGGTAGTGAAGAGAATTCTAAGATACCTCAAAGGGACACTTCACTATGGTCTAACGCTCAAAGGTGCAAATCACTTAAATATTACTGGATACACAAACTCGGATTGGGCAGCAGACCCTGATGACAGAAGATTAATCACAGGCTACTGTATTTACATTGGGGATAACTTAGTTTCATGGAGCTCCAAAAAGCAATCTACTATATCAAAATCAAGTGCTGAAGCTGAATACAGGAGCATCGCAAGTGCGACAGCTGAAATAATGTGGATACAATCTATTTTTAAGGAACTACAAATCAATAACTCATCAAACGCAACAATTTGGTGTGACAATCAGAGTTCTATATACATGTCTGCTAACCCTATTCAGCATGCTTGAACAAAACACATAGAAATTGATATCTACTTCGTTCGATATTAAGTAAGAGAGGGAAAATTGCAGATTAATTATATACCTTCGTATCATCAGAGGGAAGATATCCTTTCGAAAGCTTTATCATCAAAGAACTTCATCAGACTGCGTGAAGATATGAAGATTCGAGACAATCCAACTACAGAATCCACCACAAGTGTGTCAATCGAAAGGAAACAACAGCAATCCACTCTTAAACTCAAGTCAGAGTCAAAACTCTAGCAACCTTCTTATCAAACTCGCAATAACATGAGAGAAGATGTCAACAGAAGGATTTCTCAGCAACACAAAATTTAAAGAGGCAGAATTGAAGATGGAGGCAGCAATTTACTTCTCGAGGTCAAATTTTAGGGTTAGGCTAACCCTAGATTTGAAGGGGGCTAATAAAAGAAGTAAACTGCTGCCGTATATTCTGTAGTATAAGATATTATATATCTTGTTATTTCTGGGCTTAGTAATGGGCTGCGTAGACCACTTGCCAAATATTACAATAATTACCACTCGCCAAATATTACATCAGTTACGTGTTGGACCACTGTATATATATTCAATCATTTGTACAGCTCTTTGCAATTCAATAATACAATTTACATTTCGTTCCTGTCTGCACTCTCAATCTCATTAGTACACAAATCTTATCTCTGTACAATATGTACATGTGAATATACATTATATATTAACAATCCAAACTTGGCATCCAACGCAATCAGCCTATTTAAATGACTATGATCTATATATACAACCTTGAACATGTGAATGTCCTTTACCTATTAACAAATCCATCCTTAGTTCCCAAGAAAATCACCCTATTAAATGGATTTGATCTCTTTTCTATTCGGTTGTGCTTGGTACTCAGAATTGCATATGGAATAAAAAAAATTGGGTTAAAGCTTGTATCTATTTTGGCAGGTTTCCTTCTTTATGGGTTGATTTCTTTCTTTTCTTACTTAATGCATAATTCTGGGTTGTTTAATCTTTCATTTCCACTTAAATTTTTGTGCTCCCTTTGTCAACTATTTTTTTACTTGCAGGCTATTATTTCTTTTCATTTCCTTTCAAATTAAATACCTGAGCCATGATATTGCTTTGTAAAATTCTTATTTCATGTTACTGTTCTTCGCTTTCAGAATTTGTTTAGATTTTCCTTTTCATTTCGTTCTTATTTTTGTAACTACATTCATACATGATGCATATATAATGTACATAATTTAAATTCATGCTTGTCTCATGTATCTTGTGTGTGTATTGTACAAGGAAGTAAAGAGCGGCTGCTCACATTAATGGGGTTCAGAACCCTAGTTCTGTGGCTGTGGATGGATGGAAAGAAGTCGAAAAAAAAGTGGGCGATTGGCGCTAAGATCGGCGAACATGAATATGGAAAATTATTCAAAGAAAACATTGAACACGAACCACCAATACCCAAAAACGACTGGGACCAATAATTTCAACACGAATGGTGCACGCACATGGGTAGATGCTCTTGATGGAAACACTATTATTAACGGCGACGTGGAAAAATTCGAAGCTACAGTGGACGATTTGGGGGAATATGCGATTTTGGACGATGAAGTGTTCAAACAGGATGGATCTATGTGGGGTAATGCTATTTACATTTACTTGGGGGGGGGGAGACCATACTATGTCCATTTAAATGCATTTATCCGAAGGGAATGGAAGCCTACAGGTAAATGGGAAGTTTTTTAGTGTGAAAATGGATTTTATCTTATCAAATTTAAACATGAAGCTGATTGTAATAAAGTGCTAGACAAAGGACCTTGGTTTATGGATTAAAGATTGATGTTTATTAAGAAGTGGAAACATAATTTGAGGATGGAGAGAGACATGCTAGAATCCCACCCAGTTTGGATGAAAGTTCTAAACTTAGACTTATCTATTTGGAATGCTAAAGGCATTTGTAACACCCCATGTCCATTAATGTCACTCACAAAGGGAATGCATTAACTTCCATGGAGGTTTTAAGTGAATATAGAACAGTAAAATTACAACAAGACAGATATAAAATAGTACTTGGAAATTCAAAAACTTTATTTCATTGTAGCAGAAGTCAAAACATGTTTGATTACATCATAACACCATATTCAATGTCAAGTACAATATCTATCTTGATAAAACAAGTACATAATCCCATTACATGAATAGCCATTAAAAAGAAAGATAACAAGCTGGACTTTACTTCAGCAGTCCAAGCTTTCCAGAAGATAAGCGATCCAACTAGACTCCACTAGAACTTGGCCCAACCTGCGGACCTGAAGGGAGAAAAAGGATGGAAAAGAGGGGGTCAGACATAAAGTCTGGTGAATATGATAATTCTACAATACTATTACCAAAATAACTGGACTAAGGCATAAGCTGGAAAACAAAAAAATGTCTATGAAGAGCAGATTAAGGACATAGACAATCGCTAAAGGCAACGTTATAGGCGCTCCTAAATACTAAAGGATAAACACTATACTGCACCACACCAGTCACCCTAAAGATTCATCCCACTTAGCTTCACTTAGAAACTTTCCCAATGGCTTTCCGTACCCCTAGCTGACTACATAGGTGCCGCCTGCCCCTATCTCCACTAGGTGTACCCTACTTCCCATTATTCGATCGGCTCCCTAACTCGTAGATACCCGTGCTGGCCCCACAGTAGGGTGTATCACTCCCCTAAAGTGGCAACCTGATACAACGGACATGCACGGCTTATACCTACACGATGCAACAACGTCTTACCTACCAGCCCGGGTCCACACACGCATATGAAACCTGTTGGACTTGCGTTGCCACCGCTCCCTGATTTGGCCTCTTATAGTCAAACCCAGTATGCGTGTCCCGTCCTCGACTTGGGTCGAGCCCACAAAGATACGTTTTGGGGATACTGGTTGAAATGGGCCCCCACTATTTACCACAAGCATTCCACCTAAGCTTGTCCCCATTAGTCCATCCCACTTAACCCACTTAGTCATGTTCATTTACATGTGTGTTTGGTTAAGTCTAATCGTATTTCAAATGCCTCTAAAGGCAACCACCAGATTCCTCATGCCACCCAAGGCACCTACTTAACCTCCATGTCCCACCTTACATGATTATCTGGTTAAGTATTTCTTAGTTCATTAAGGCCATAACCTCATAAAGACCTCTTACATTAGACTGGCATTTATGGCAGCTGGATTTGCCGGGCGGGTCCGGGCAGTCTTACACCATACAAGAGTCTAACCTCATGTCTTTACAACTGTTATGCTTTAGTTTGGGCCTAGGACCTCTCACATTGGGCCGACATTTGTGACTACTGGATTTGCGGGCGGGTCCGGGCAGGTTTACATCACAAACGGGTCCAACCTCGTGTCCTAAGCATTGATTATTAATAATAATCCACTTTCCCCCAATTTTAATAATTCCCTACTTGAATTATTAATTACTTCCAATTTTTAACAATGTCCATAATTGACTCAATTATGGACATCCATTCATGGTATGCAAAATCTTACAAAATTGCACCCAATTTATTAATTCCTAATATTACCCCTACCCCACGTTTGAACGTTTATTCGCAAAATATATGTTAGACTCGAATAGCCTAACTCATAGCATAAAAGAGATTATCATAATAACAACATGTATATGTGACCAAATGAATCATAATAAGGGGTGAAACTTGCATATGTCCAACTTGCATAGATTATACATGTCATGGACCTAAAGGTGTCAACTTGTTCAAAATTCACCTAATATAATCTCAATCAATTTTCATAAACTTACATATGAACATGTGTGAATCAACATCATCTAATTTTTTTAACAACATGGTTTTATATGGGTACACCTAACTCAATAGGCAAATTCCCATATTCAAGTTTTATTTAATTATAGTTTCAAGTTTATGGGTACACCTAACCTAATAGGCAAATTCCCATAAACAAGATCCATTTAAATTAAAAAAAAACATAACTTTAAGCATGTTCCAACAACATCATGATTTTACAACATAATATAGCATGATTTATAACATGGCATAGTATGATAGTATAACATAGCTTGACATGATTCTCAACATAGCACGACATAGCATAAGAGAATTTACAACATAGCATGACATAGCATATATAATTTACATCATACGACAACATAATAACATAATAAGAGATCCATAATATATAGAATTTACAATTACAAATCACATCACTTTCTTGTGATCCATTCATAACTGAGTCAAATTAGTTTGTAATAGTCTTGTGAGAATCATCATACTCACCAACAAAAGAAAAGAATTAGAGAAAGAGAGATCTTTTGATTTGATTTGTGTAGATTTAGTTGTAGATGATTAGGCTTCCTCTTCTTAGTTTGTGACGGCTACGCTGAACTCCATGGCAGCAGCATGGCGGTAGCTTCTCTAATTTTACAAGTGATTTAGGTTTAGGGTCTACCCACTTATTTATAGATTTTAGAATGCATTTAGGCCATTAGATTTAACCTAGAAATAACCGCAGCCGTTCAGACAAGATGGGGTTTATCTTGTTGACTCAGCAATGAGTCAGAAGTGACTCAGCAAACACTCAGCAATATATATATATATATATATATATATATATATATATATTCTACAATGTACACATTAGATACATCCCCCCCCCTTTTACACACTTATTATTGTTTTTATATACATATTAGATACATCCCCTCTCTTACACACTTATTAATATTTTTATATTCATATTAGATACATCCCCTCTCTTACACACTTATTAATATTATTATATTCATATTAGATACATCCCCTCTCTTACACACTTATTAATATTTTATATTCATAGTAGATACATCCCCTCTCTTACATACTTATTAATATTTTTGTATTCATATTAGGTACATCCCCTCTTCTACACACTTATTATTATTTTAGCAACATTAGTGTTAATAGAAAATTCGGGGTGTTACATTCTCCCGTCCTTTTAGGATTTCGCCCCCGAAATCTTCAAGTCTGGAAGAATGTATATCCAACCATCCAAACGTCCATCTACTCATCCATCATACACAGGCATCCATTGTCCTTACAGACTTCTAATGCTTTCATGTTTAAATGCACAGTGTGTGTATATGTCCGTATCTAATGCAAAATCAGGCGGTCCACTGATTCAGTTGACCTCCTTAATGCAACTATGATCGTGCCATGCATCCATTATGTATGCAAAAGATTCTTAATGCTACATAATACTTCTATATGCGTGCACAACCATCATCTGAATGCGGCATCCACATGATAATACAACCATCGTTCATCCATTTTACTAAATACATCCATATATATGCAATATGCAATATGTAGTGACTGAGCCGATCTAGTGCCTAAAGTGTGTGTATATATGCATCCACGAGCAACCACTAGCAAACACTTGCATCCATTTTGCATCCATCATACATAACATGTCTCAAACACATGTTTCAACCATAGGATTATCCTAACTAAAGGTCAAAGATACTAATGAGAGGACATACTAAAGATAAGATCAGATAAGCTAAGCGATAAAGGAGAAATTAAAAGACATACCCTCAAAAAGAAAAGGGTACAACGAACGCATCTTCTCTTCTGTCTCCCAAGTTGCGTTGCTCTCATCATCTCCCCATTGCACTTTGACCAGTCTGACCTCTCGATTCCTCAACTTTTTGATCTCCGACCCAAGAATGCATGTAGGAGCTCGTCTAATTGTTGCATCACGCTCTATTTCCACCTCTTTAAGCAAGCTCGGCTCTACCACCTCCGCGGTCTTGTGCAAACACTTCCTCAAATGTGATACATGGAATACGTCGTGTACTCCACTAAGTTTCTCAGGCAACTCCACCCTATATGCCATCTTCCCAATCCTGTTTTTTACAGGAAACGGCCCTACAAACCTTGGTGCTAATTTCCCCACGGACCCAAAGCGAACAACATTCTGTAACGGAGATACTTTGATAAAAACCATGTCCCCAATGTCAAACTCAAGATCTGTCCTCCTCTTATCAGCATACGATTTTTGCCTATCTTGTGCTGCTTTCATCCTCCTTCGAATCAACTCAATCTTCTCCGAGGTTTCCCTAACCATATCGGGCCCAAGTAGGATTTTATCGGTAGATTCCCACCAACATGTAGGCGAACGGCAAGGCCTTCCATAAAGAGCTTCGAAAGGTGCCATGCCAATACTAGACTGAAAGCTATTGTTATATGCGAATTCTACTAACGGAAGGTGCTCTTCCCATGTACCCCCAAAGTCTAGGATACAAAGCCTTAAAAGATCCTCTAGAATGCGATTCACCCTCTCGGTCTGGCCGTCTGTCTGAGGATGATATGCGGTGCTCAAACATAGCTGAGTCCTTACCGCCTCTTGTAAACTCTTCCAAAATTCGCTAGTAAAGATGGGGTCATGGTCGCTTACTATACTAGAAGGAATACCGTGTAAACGAACTATCTCCTTAATGTATACAGAAGCCAACCATGGAGCAGTCCTCTTACTTTTCACGGGAATAAAATGGGCGCTTTTAGTAAGTCTATCTACTATAACCCAAATCCCCGTGTTACCCTTCCTTGATCTTGGTAATCCATCCACAAAATCCATTGAGATGTTTCCCATTTCCATAGTGGAACTTCTAATGGGTGAAGCAACCCACCGGGTTTCTTTTGTTCTGCTTTAACTCGTTGGCACACCAAGCATCTAGCGACGTACTCGGCCACATCCTTTTTCATACCGGCCCAAAAGAAAACCCGCTTCATATCTTTGTACATCTTATCCCCGCCGGGATGAATGGTCATTTTTGAGCGATGAGCATCATCAAGAATGGCCTTCCTTAAGTCTTCGTCTTGTGGTACACAAAGTCTATTATCCCTTCGTAACCAACCCTTATCGTCTAGGGTATACCTACGAAGATGGCTTGACGACTCCCCCCTTTGAGATTTTCTACTATCTCAACCAACTGTGGGTCGTCTCGCTGTGCCTCACCAACCCGTCCTAGAAGTGTAGGTCTAACCTCCAAGGATGCTAACAGACCGGGTACTAAGTCAACGGAGGGTCTAAAGTCAAACATAGAGATGAATTCTAAGCTTTGTCGTTCAACAAACAACGGACTCAAGGTCAACCTTTTCCTACTTAAGGCGTCTGCCACCACGTTACCCTTGCCCGGGGTATATGCTATTTCAAAATCGTAGGAGGCTAAGAATTCCATCCACCGTTGTTGCCTTAAATTCAAATCCTTCTGAGAGAATAAGTATTTTAATGATTTGTGGTCTGTGAACAGTTCGAATTTCTCACCAAGAAGATAGTGACACAAAGACTTAAGATCGAAAACAATTGCGGCTAGCTCTAAGTCATGCGTGGGGTAATTCTTTTCATGAACCCTCAACTGCCTTCCACCATAGGCTATTACTCTTCCCTCTTGCATGAGGACCGCGCCAAGTTCCGTCCCACAAGCATCAGTATAGATGGTAAACGGTTTATTCCCGTCTGGCAGCACTAAGACTGGAGCTGAAGTTAAGGCTCTCTTTAAACATTGGAACGCATCATCGCAATCTTTGTCCCACGTAAAAACCAGGTTCTTCTTCGTTAACCGTGTTAATGGAGCTGATATTTTTGCGAAGTCTTTGATAAACTTCCTATAATAGCCAGCCAACCCCAAGAAACTTCTTACTTCGGTTGCATTTTTAGGGACCTTCCAATCTTGGATGGCCACCACCTTTGCGGGATCCACTGCTATCCCTTCTTTGGAAACCACGTGCCCTAAGAACCGTACTTCCTTCCTCCAGAAGTGACACTTAGAAAATTTTGCCTTAAGGTTATGCGCTCGAAGGGTTTCCAACACTTCCCTAAGATGTAGGGAGTGCTCTTCTTTATTCTTAGAAAAGACTAAGATGTCATCCACAAAGACTACCACGAATTTGTTAAGGTATTCCTTAAACACCCTACTCATCAAATCAACAAAATATGCAGGGGCGTTTGTCAAACTAAAGGGCATCACTAGCCATTCATAGAATCCGTCAGGAGTCCTAAAAGCAGTCTTATCTATACTATCCTCAGCCACTCTCAGTTGATGAAAGCCAGTGGCTAAGTCCAACTGCAAAAACACTGAGGCGCCAACTAACTGATCAAAGAGATCGTCAATCCTCGGCAGTGGGTGTCGGTTCTTTTTAGTAAGCTTGTTTAGTTCTCTATAGTCCATACAAAGTCTAAGAGACCCATCCGCCTTTGTGGCAAAAACTACTGGAGCACCCCACTCCGATATACTACGTCTTATGAACCCCTTCTCAAGCAACTCCTTTACTTTCTTATTGAGTTCCCTCCTTTCACGAGGAGCCATGTGGCGCACTGGCAAAGATACGGGTTTAGCATTATCCACAAGATAAATTCGAAAGTCTATCTCCCGCTTTGGAGGTAAGCCCTTCACCTCCTCAAACACATCCGGATATTCCCGGACCACTTCTACCGATCGCAGGTTCTCTACAGACGCGTCAAGCGATTCAAGATAACTTAGCATAACGGAATTTATGGGATTGCAAAAGATGTCGAGAGCATTACCAAGGCGAGTCACAAGCCTAACTACTCTCCTTTCACAATCAAGAATGGCCCTATTTCTAGACAACCAATCCATTCCTAAAATTAGCCCATAGCCCGTGAAGCCCAATACATAAGCATCACATCTAAATTCAACGCTAAGTATAGAGATTTTCAAATCCAAACATATCATGGTCAAATGAGCCGAACCCCCAATTGGATTTGAAACGACCAAGGGATCTTCTACTAAACTGGTGTTCAAGTGCAGTGATTCAACTAATGATGCAGAGATAAACGAATGAGATGCGCCAGAATCGAATAAGGTACGGACAGGATGATCAAACAGAAAAACTAAGCTTTCAACAGAAATTGTTCTACCTCTTTCTTGTAGCGGTGGGGCCGCAATAGCCTGAACTTGCCCCCTTGCCTGCCCTGGTTCCATAAGAGCCTGCACCTGTCCTCCCGAGGTAGACCCTGCCCTCTGCCCCTTCTTTGGACAGTCCTTCACTAAATGTCCCGCATCTCCACAATGAAAACAACCAGTCTTCTTTTTCTTTCTACAATCTTTGCTGAGATGGCCAGGCGTCCCACAGTTGAAGCATTTCTTCTTCCCTTTGCCATTATTGTTTTTACCACCCTTCTTATTTTCCTGTTGGGGTTTCTTCTGATCCCCTTTCTTTTCAACTGCCTTATCCTCATGCATAAGTGCCATTTCTACTAGCTTTTCAAAGGTGGCTCCCATAGGGATGTGGGTCATAGCCAACCCTTGCAACGGTTCATTCAAGCCTCTAACGAACCTCAAAGCTTTCTTCTCTGGCGTGTTCACCAACTCCAAGCCAAACCTTGCTAACTGATTAAATTTATTGACATATTCCTTTACCGATGAGCTCCCTTGCTTTAGTGCCAGGAATTTTTCCATATTTAAGTTCTCCTCTGCCCTTGAAAGAAACTTTGCCTCAAACCTTCGTCTGAAATCCGCCCATGAATCAACTGGACATTCCCCGTTAGTGACCTCCCACTAAAACGAGGCCTCTCCCTTCATTAACCAAGCAGCTAAACGGACTTTCCTCCCATCTTCCACTTCAAAGATATCCAACAATTCCTCAGTCTCCTTAAGCCAATCTCTGGCCTCCACAAACGTCTCAGTCCCTTGAAAAGTTTTTCCTCCCATAGCCTTGAATTCCATGCACGTCTTTGCAAAAGTGTCAACACGAGGAGGAGGAGGAGGAATGGGTGCAACTAGGGGTGGAGGAGTATCCGCTGGGCCTGCAGTGGTGGCCCTAGCCTCCAAGTATCTCCTAAACCACCCTGGAATCGTCACACCTTCTGGGAGATTAAGATCTTCAGCCATGCTGAAACGAAAAAGGAAAGATTCAAAATGGAGAATTCGAAAGATAAAGATAAGGATGTGGCTATTTGGGATTATGTTTTTCATAAAAACTCTCTTTAAATAACATGTTTTTTTTTTGAAAGTACTTCTTCCAAAAATACTTTAGAAAAAAATATTTTTCTAAAAAATTTTTTTATCTGTTCTGGTAACCTTATGCTCTGATACCACGTGTAACACCCCACGTCCATTAATGTCACTCACAAAGGGAATGCATTAACTTCCATGGAGGTTTTAAGTGAATATAGAACAGTAAAATTACAACAAGGCAGATATAATATAGTACTTGGAAATTCAAAAACTTTATTTCATTGTAGCAGAAGTCAAAACATGTTTGATTACATCATAACACCATATTCAATGTCAAGTACAATATCTATCTTGATAAAACAAGTACATAATCCCATTACATGAATAGCCATTAAAAAGAAAGATAACAAGCTGGACTTTACTTCAGCAGTCCAAGCTTTCCAGAAGATAAGCGATCCAACTAGACTCCACTAGAACTTGGCCCAACCTGCGGACCTGAAGGGAGAAAAAGGATGGAAAAGAGGGGGTCAGACATAAAGTCTGGTGAATATGATAATTCTACAATACTATTACCAAAATAACTGGACTAAGGCATAAGCTGGAAAACAAGAAAATGTCTATGAAGAGCAGATTAAGGACATAGACAATCGCTAAAGGCAACGTTATAGGCGCTCCTAAATACTAAAGGATAAACACTATACTGCACCACACCAGTCACCCTAAAGATTCATCCCACTTAGCTTCACTTAGAAACTTTCCCAATGGCTTTACGTACCCCTAGCTGACTACATAGGTGCCGCCTGCCCCTATCTCCACTAGGTGTACCCTACTTCCCATTATTCGATCGGCTCCCTAACTCGTAGATACCCGTGCTGGCCCCACAGTGGGGTGTATCACTCCCCTAAAGTGGCAACCTGATACAATGGACATGCACGGCTTATACCTACACGATGCAACAACGTCTTACCTACCAGCCCGGGTCCACACACGCATATGAAACCCGTTGGACTTGCATTGCCACCGCTCCCTGATTTGGCCTCTTATAGTCAAACCCAGTATGCGTGTCCCGTCCTCGACTTGGGTCGAGCCCACAAAGATACGTTTTGGGGATACTGGTTGAAATGGGCCCCCACTATTTACCACAAGCATTCCACCTAAGCTTGTCCCCATTAGTCCATCCCACTTAACCCACTTAGTCATGTTCATTTACAGGTGTGTTTGGTTAAGTCTAATCGTATTTCAAATGCCTCTAAAGGCAACCACCAGATTCCTCATGCCACCCAAGGCACCTACTTAACCCCCATGTCCCACCTTACATGATTATCTAGTTAAGTATTTCTTAGTTCATTAAGGCCATAACCTCATAAAGACCTCTCACATTAGACTGGCATTTATGGCAGCTGGATTTGCTGGGCGGGTCCGGGCAGTCTTACACCATAATAGAGTCTAACCTCGTGTCTTTACAACTATTATGCTTTAGTTTGGGCCTAGTACCTCTCACATTGGGCCGACATTTGTGACTACTGGATTTGCCGGGCGGGTCCGGGCAGGTTTACATCACAAACGGGTCCAACCTCGTGTCCTAAGCATTGATTATTAATAATAATCCACTTTCCCCCAATTTCAATAATTCCCTAGTTGAATTATTAATTACTTCCAATTTTTAACAATGTCCATAATTGACTCAATTATGGACATCCATTCATGGTATGCAAAATCTTACAAAATTGCACCCAATTTATTAATTCCTAATATTACCCCTACCCCACGTTTGAACGTTTATTCGCAAAATATATGTTAGACTCGAATAGCCTAACTCATAGCATAAAAGAGATTATCATAATAACAACATGTATATGTGACCAAATGAATCATAATAAGGGGTGAAACTTGCATATGTCCAACTTGCATAGATTATACATGTCATGGACCTAAAGGTGTCAACTTGTTCAAAATTCACCTAATATAATCTCAATCAATTTTCATAAACTTACATATGAACATGTGTGAATCAACATCATCTAATTTTTTTAACAACATGGTTTTATATGGGTACACCTAACTCAGTAGGCAAATTCCCATATTCAAGTTTTATTTAATTATAGTTTCAAGTTTATGGGTACACCTAACCTAATAGGCAAATTCCCATAAACAAGATCCATTTAAATTAAAAAAAACATAACTTTAAGCATGTTCCAACAACATCATGATTTTACAACATAATATAGCATGATTTATAACATGGCATAGTATGATAGTATAACATAGCTTGACATGATTCTCAACATAGCACGACATAACATAAGAGAATTTACAACATAGCATGACATAGCATATATAATTTACATCATACGACAACATAATAACATAATAAGAGATCCACAATATATAGAATTTACAATTACAAATCACATCACTTTCTTGTGATCCATTCATAACTGAGTCAAATTAGTTTGTAATAGTCTTGTCAGAATCATCATACTCACCAACAAAAGAAAAGAATTAGAGAAAGAGAGATCTTTTGATTTGATTTGTGTAGATTTAGTTGTAGATGATTAGGCTTCCTCTTCTTAGTTTGTGACGGCTACGCTGAACTCCATGGCAGCAGCATGACGGTAGCTTCTCTAATTTTACAAGTGATTTAGGTTTAGGGTCTACCCACTTATTTATAGATTTTAGAATGCATTTAGGCCATTAGATTTAACCTAGAAATAACCGCAGCCGTTCAGACAAGATGGGGTTTATCTTGTTGACTCAGCAATGAGTCAGAAGTGACTCAGCAAACACTCATCAATATATATATATATATATATATATATATATATATATATATTCTACAATGTACACATTAGATACACCCCCCCCTTTTACACACTTATTATTGTTTTTATATACATATTAGATACATCCCCTCTCTTACACACTTATTAATATTTTTATATTCATATTAGATACATCCCCTCTCTTACACACTTATTAATATTATTATATTCATATTAGATACATCCCCTCTCTTACACACTTATTAATATTTTTATATTCATAATAGATACATCCCCTCTCTTACATACTTATTAATATTTTTATATTCATATTAGGTACATCCCCTCTTCTACACACTTATTATTATTTTAGCAACTTTAGTGTTAATAGAAAATTCGGGGTGTTACAGCATTAGTAAATTAGCAAGTCTAGTTGGTGTTCCCCTAGCCATGGATGAAAACACCAAAAATGTCAAAAGGCTCAAATATGCTCGTGTATTAGTTGACATTAAAGCTAGTGATGAAATTAAAAAGCAAGTGTGTGCTAAAGATGGCAAAGGCAAAGTCTACGTGCAAGACATTGAGTATGAATTTGTGCCATCTATGTGTAAAAGTTGTGTGTGCTTTGGTCATTCAGATGACCCGAGTGAAGTGACAGTTAAGCCAGTGAAGCAAATATGGAAAGAGAAAGGTAAAGTCATAGTTAGCAAGTCTTATATACTAAAAGATATACAAAGCAAAATGGTGGAAGTAGCTTCCACATCACTAACTGCAGAACCCCCTATTGATCCCCTAGTAGTTACTAGCCATAATGTACAAATAATTGTTGAGCAGTACAAGCCAGTTACTGCCCAGGTGTAGGCCCAAGAGGAGGTGGGACTTGCCCATGATAAGGCCCAAAAAGTGCATGATTCAACCCAACCAAATACAACATCACATAGAAGAAATCATCTGAAACATCACACAAACAGACAAAGTTAGACGAAATGGCACTTCCAGAAAGTGAAACTCCATCCTATAAGTACTCTAAAGCTAATGATAAGTATGATGCCCAGTTTATCAAATAAAAAGGCATGGCCTCTGTGGCCAACGTGCCGGATAACCCTCCTAGGTTGTTGAGGAGTAACTCTCAACTGCCTAAATGTCTATAGTCAGTTGGAATGTGAGTGGTCTTAACAATGATGCTTGAAAGTTAGACCTCTATAATCTAAGAAGGAATTTATCTCCTTCTATATTGAGCATTTTGGAAAACAAATTTAATGATGAAAACATGAAGTACTTTGATATGACCATAGGTGATGAATGGTTGTCGACAAACAACAATGACATGGGTGAGAAGGGTAGAATTATGCTAATGTGGAACAAGCATGTTTGGGCTACTCTAATAGTAGAGAAAGATGAACAACAAATTACTATCAGGGCTTTTAATCATAGGGGTTTAGTTATCATGGTTACTGTAGTTTATGTAAGTAATTTAGCTTCCTAAAGAGTTCAACTTTGGTATAAGATAAATGACATAAGCATGAACATGTGCGCACCGTGGTTGGTGATGGGAGACTCTAATGCTGTGCTTAAAAATCATGAAAAAGGGGGCTCACGCTGACATTCTCCCGGCTAGCGGAGTTCAACGCCTGCGTGGTAGCATTTGGGTTATTGGAGCCAATCCACAAAGGTCTGAAATACATATGGCGAAGTGGGGATGTAAAAAAAATTCATGCAAATTGTATAGAGTGTTAGTGTATATATATTGGATAAATATGTTTTCAGAGATAACAGTTAATATTCTTCCTAACTCTACAAGTGATCATTGTCCTATGCATATTTTGCTAATAGAAAAACGTGAAATTGCTAAAGGTAAATCGTTTTGATATTGCAATTCTTGGCCACAGTTGCAAGTTTATGACGAAGCTATTCAACTTAAAATGGTGGCATAAGTGGATGGGACTTTCTTTTTCAAATTTACACACTTGCTCAGATTGGTTAAACATAGCCTGAAGGACTGGAATAGGCTAAGACCCAAAGATCAAGATAACAGCACTGAACTTCAGAATTAATGTGAAGAACTTTTGACTAAACTTGATAAAGATAATGAAGAAGATGACAGCTGGAGAGCATAATACAATTTGCAAGGGCAACTAAAATATGCTCTCAAAATCAAGGCAATTGAACTTAAACAAAAAGCCAAGGAACGTTGGATTACTGATGGGGATGAATAAACCAAATTCTTTTATACAAAAATGTCTATTAGAAAAAACTTAATGTCTAATATGCAACGTTTTGAACAAGATTGTTCTCCTAGTAACGGAAACCAAGTAATGGATGAGGAAGCAATCAAATATTACTCAGGATTGTACAAGGGCCAAACAAAGAGTAACTTACCCATCATCCACTGCAGGCGGCTGCTGAACGCTGCTGGTAACTAGATGCTCCGTCGTCCAGTCACTACTAATGAAGTTTGGATCACTTTTGCTAGCATTCATAGGGATGCTAGCCCCGTGCCAGATGGTATGAGCTTTGAATTCTTCCGACGACATTGGGAAGACCTGAAAACACATATGGTTAGTGCAATAAAGGAAGCATTTCGAACTGGCAGAATTCTGAAAGAAATAAACCACACTTTCATTTGTCTTATTCCTAAGAAAGATAATCCTACAAGAATAGAAGATTATAGGCCAACTGCATGTTGTAATGTGGTGTACAAGATTCTCTCTAAGGTTATCTGCAATAGAATTAACCTCATATTGCTAGATTTCAATGCTGAGTGCCAAAGTGCATTTATTAAAGGAAGAAGCATTTAAGATAATTCTTTGTTGGCTCATGAATTGGTAAGAAATTTCAATAAAAAAGGTGCAGATAAACTCTATTCGAAAGTGGATTTACACAAAGCGTATGATCAAATAAACGACAAATTTATCATTCATATGCTTCAAAGTATGGGATTCCCTACCAAAATTACTGCTCTCATTGAAGAATGCATTACTACTCCTATATTTTCCATACTCGTCAATGGAATTTCTTAGGGGCACATCAGTAGTAATAGAGGTACCAGACAAGGGAATCCACTCTTCCCATATTCATTTGCGATTATGATGGAATTCTTCACGTTACAAATGGAAATTGCTTGTTTCAAGAAATAAATCACAACTGTTAATGAATTCCGACCACTTCTCAGTCATCTTTTATATGCTGACGATTTGATTATATGCGTACGATCATCCAAAAGCCAACCTTAACTATAAGAAGAATTTTTGATGCTCTGGAGAAATATGTTGGTTTTAAGGTTAATGAACTCAAAACCAAATGCTATTTCAATATGCTTAATATGAAGAAAGAATTAGTTTTAGAAGTGTTAAAAGTTTAGGAAGGAACTCTACCAGTCAAATACCTTGGGGTTATCTTCGAATAAAATCACTAATGTGGAATGTGCAAAATTATTTATGAGAATAAGGGATAAACTGCAGGGATGGAGCCTAAATTTACGATCGTTTGCTGGTAGAGTGGAACTCGTATATATGGTCATTCAAGCTAAAGTGAATTTTTGGTTGCAAACATTTCAATTGACTAATGCCTCTGTTGACAATATAGAGAAATTGTGTGTGGAGTATATTTGGAAAGGTAACCTACATAACATTAAGTATTCAAATTTATGCCGAACCAAGAAGGAAGGTGGGGTTGTCCTCCGTGACCTCTTTGAAATGAGAGAAGTGTTTACAATGAAGAAGGGATGGAAAATTATAAACTCATGTGGACAATGGGCTAAGTGGATGAGAAGTAGATATTTGAAGGGCAAATTTTGGCAAATGCACATTGAAAACAATGCTTCCCCCACGTGGAAAGCTATCATAAGAATCAGGATAAGTAGGCCAGATGTTGTACGAAAGAGATAGCCAAAGATAAAGAGACTTACTTGTGGAAAGATCCATGGATCGGTGGCAATTCGTTGGTGGACTTGAAAACAAGTGGAACTGCAGCAGTTTGCCTTATAGTGATGACCTTAAGGCCAAAATTAAATACATGCCTCTGTTTTAGAACAGGGAGGAGGACAAACTATCATGGAAACATGCAAAAGACTTTACCACTCGATCAGCGTGTGAAGCAATATGGTTGAAGCATCAGATCAAGGATTGGCATGATTTTGTATGGGATAGGATTAATTGCCCTAAAATGGAAACTACAACGTATAAAGCTATTCTTAAAGACATACCTACCAAAGATAGGCTAAATTCATGTGGGATTATACAACATACCCTATGTGTGTTATGCAGTAAAGAAACAAATGCATCAACATTTAATTTTTGAGTGCGACTTTTCTAAGAGTCTATGGAGTAACTGCATGCATAAAATTATCATCGGTAATTATGGCTACAATTTAATTGCATTAATCAATACCTAAAAGATGGAAGAAAGGTGGTAAACCACGAAGCCAAGCTATATAAGATTTCCATCACCAACATTGTGTGGTCAATTTAGAGGGAGCGGAACGCCAGAATTTTCAAACATACAGTACAATCCCCAAATAAAGTCAGTTACTTGAATTGGGTTGATGTGAAAGTAACAGCAAAGAGGATTAGAGGTAGAAGACTTACAGATAGTAAGACATCAGTAGCCGTGGAGTTGCTAGCAATGGATCGGAGTAAGTGGTAGAAAGCCGATTCGAGGGTAATAATTTCCATCCACCATGACCTAATTTGCTCCAACTTACTGTAGACGAAGAACTTTTGAGAATGCGGTAGTGTAAAAGTGGTTTTTTTATGTGTTAGATTTGCTTTATATGCGGACTTGGGCTTGCATGATCATGCGGCTTTGTTTGTAAGGGTCACGTTTGGGATTTATCTCTTTTGAGCTGTAAAGCCTCAATAAAAGATTTATCCATCTTCAATATATATATATATATATATATATATATATATGTATGTATGTATTTTTTGAAAATTGGTTCACTTTATTACTAAAACCAATATAAAACCTCCTTTATAAGCCTCGTCAAAACCCTATAATCCCCCTAACCTTAATGGGGGCCTCACAGAGAAAAAGAGTACTTACAAAATTGGTATACAAATCGAAGAAAACAACATTAATATTCGATTACAACATCAAATTAAATGCAGAAAATATAATAAATAAAACTATTAGGCTCAAACAAACTCCACGGCCCAAAACCAGGCCCATCTTTCCTTCCTTCTTCTGCTAAAATTAAAATGCCTTTTCAAAGTCAACCAGTATCTTTTAATTCGGTTCCCCATTTACCAAGCATCTGTTCATTTCTCCCATTTCAATATGTTCTACTGCCATTATGGCAAACAAGAAACCCTATTTGTCTTTCAACCTTCATAAGAAAAACCGTAGCTTCCATTTTTCATCCTTAAATTACCCTTAAGTTCCTTTCTTTCTAGGTGAAGTAAATCGCGCTTGTGAAAACAGCACATGCCACATCCCTCAACTGATCTTTGCTCTTAAAGTTATCATGAATGAGATTAGCTTCTTCTTTCAAATATGTATAAGAATTTAAAGAAAGGTCTAATTTTTTCTTCAGAGATAACCAGAAGAAAAATAATTGTTGTATAGATTCATGATGATTGTTGCAGAGCGGACATAATGGATCTGTGATATTGCTAAAATGATGAATTCTATCGTTGGTGTTTAATTTGCCAAGAATTTCTAGGTAAGCAATAAAAGACATTCTTCTACTATTTTTGGAATGCCATATAACAGAGAAAATATTACCATATTGTTCATGGCTTCTCAAATAATCCCATGCTTTATGAAATGAAAAAGGACCACCCTTGCACCATTCATAATAGTCTTGACTTCTGTTTGGAAATGTAGAAATGGAATTGATTTCTTCCAACAATTATCTTGTGGCAGGGTGAACTTCTGGTGCTAACACCTCAAATTTGATAATACAACTAACTCTTTGATCAACAATGACAATAAGATTCAGTCTATCATATCCAAGCAAATCTACCAAACACTGGAAGTTAATCCAAGGTTTATACCACATGTAAGTTTCCACACCATTAGCAATAATTTTGTTGAACAGTTGTTTAGAATTTGATCTTAATATTAACAATGATTTCCAAGTTTACTGTCAAGGATGTAGATTCATCATATATTGTCTTAATATCTGGATTTATAAAACCTAATAAAAGTGTGTGTGATAAGGGACAGGGATATTCATCCAATTTTAGATGTCACACCTCAGTTGATTCCTAACATTTACAAATGAAGGTCAAAACTGCAAGTTCTGACCAACATGAAAACTAAATATGCTATTTTTAAACTGGACATCAACATGTTTACTGTCATGAAATCATCATATACTGCAGTATTAAACAGAATAAAACCGAACTGATTTATCCTAACACTATAGTTCTTCTAATCAACATAGAAGTGCAAAATTTCATGAAGAGTGATGTTTAACTAGAAAGACTATTACTATCAAGACCTAAAGAGCTATATGAGTTTAGACAACTGTTTAAAACATAATAAATACATGTATTGGACCTGTCTTAATTACTAAATGCTAAACTCCAATAACTTTCCTATTAAGGGTTTTAGTATTTAAATATTGACATTATTGTAGTTGATTTTTTTTTGAGATTCTGGGTCCATCATTCGACCACTAGTAAGAAATAAAGCGGTGTTGTATTTACATAACAGAAGATGAAATAATATAAATTACCATAGGTGAATGCATTTGTGTAACTAATCAAAGGATTCATAGCTGACATCATCTTTTAAGGAGTGCAATAGGGAGCATTGCTCCCTCAAACCAAATACGATGGGCTTTACATCTATATCACTCCAAATAACATAGTAAAAGAAAATAATCTGAACCTAGTTGGATTGAATCAAACTGTATAAATTATACTTTTTCTTCCATCTTTTTGTTAACATTAAAATTAGCTATCATCTGGAGTGTAAGTCTCAATTAACGATTGCGAGAAAACTTATCACTCAAGGCACCAATCTAAGCCATTCAAGACATGATATTTACTGCTATAAATAAGGGTTTTCCTGCACTTCTAACGAGATCGAATTTTCTACTGTAAAAAGTTATATTTGTTAACCTTAAACTCTTGTAATAACCATAAAAATCTCTCTTGTAACTAAAAGTTGCTAATCAATCAGAAAAGTTACCATAGTGGACGTAGATCTTTGCTAAAGATCACTCCACTTTACATTTTATGTTACCAGATTTACCATATTGGACATAGACATTTTATGTTACACTTCCGAAAACATTCATGCTCAAAAAACAATTTTGGAAAATAAAATTTGTAATTTTTACTATAATTTATATGCATTTATAATTGAGTGAAAATGATAATTCTTCCGCAAGGTACTTAACATACGCAGTTTATAATCGCAAGGTACTCCCTAACTAATGTGCAGAGTGCTACTTTTAATGCAGGTTTCTTCCTCTAATATTGCTGTTAATACAAACACAGTGCCACAGTTAAAATTAAGTGATGTCCAAGTAGATCAGTTGAACTACTTACAAAGTTCTGAAGCTCGTCAGCCTGAATGATTGTTGTTTCCACCTGCAGCTAATTGAAACATGGCTCACATCACATTTTGTAACAATACCTTTGTCTTGGAGCATGTATTAAATGAGGGATGAAAAATTATATGGAACTGTAGGGGTTTTAGTGCAAGTAGAAATACTATGAAAGATTTCTGTAAAGGATTTTATTTAACACGGGATAGTGTAGAATCAGATACATCATTCATTACAATTACATTAAAGCCATTGTTGTCGGGTTTCATTTTACTGTAAGAATGTGAGTATCAAATTAAAATGGCCATAGAACATAAGAATTCAAAGTTTCTACTACTGTAAATGTAAGGATCCAATAATGAGGAAAAAAAAGAAAAGGAAAAAAAAGCAAGGCATACTCTCTAGGACAAGAGGCCCAAATATAGCTATGGGCATAAATGTGATTTCTATTACTCTCCAATTGCAACGAAGCATTTTACTGATTGTTGAGTTATCACTACTTGGCAATGCAGGTGTAACGTTCGCCGTCTTGAATTATCAGCCTGTAACAAACCAAAATCAAGTTAATAAATTCATAGACATAGAAGACTAATTGAGTTTTGCTAATAAACATACTATTTCATAACTGCTGACAAAGGCGATAAAAAAATTGATAGTTTAGTCATAGGTTTTGGTTCAAATCTTTGAGGCATATAGTAGTAATAAAAAAATTAACTAAAAAATCAAAAAAAAAAATCTCCAACCATTAAAAATAATGATATTCCTAATCAGTTGAAAGCAAGAAAATGAATACAACACAGTTATTTATAAATGAAATACAGCATAGTCAGTTATTTTTACTTAGGGAGACTACACATAACTGAGTATAAGAATCAACCTACTAAGTAATATACATTCGAAGTTGAACAGATTTTGGACTGAAAGTAATCCTATCACCATACCAGTAACAATCATTATGACCAACGTTATTATTGATATTCTGTAAACAAAAAAGCCAAAGATGTTTCTAGATGCTATGTTATGCATACAATATTTTACAGACTAGTAGTACTTATATTAAAGCCGACTACTCAAACAATTATTTTTGTCAAATGGATAAATAAATCCTTGCAGCAAAATAAAATAGCATTTCATCGACGATGTAGATTTTATTAATCTAAACAACTCATATAATTTAAAAAGGAACTAAAATTTGGAAGTCGGTTAGTTCGATAACAAAAGTAATGTGCAGTCTCAGCTTACAAATTATTATATAAAAAATAAAATGATCATAATTGAATATATTGCTGTATCAAGTAATAGTTATACTAACAGCTAATAAATGATTTAATAGCAAATAAAATTCTAGCATATTATTATTTCCGACTTATTTCACTAAAAAAAAAACCAAACAACGATTAGCTAATCTACACCTCATTTGGAAATGTACATCTGGAACTTTTATTGGGAAACATGCAATTAGAAACCCAGTGACATATGATATGGAGCAGAGTGTATGCTTAAAACATGATTCACAATTGGCATATGGAATAGAGTGTAACATCATACATACACGCCAAAGGAAATCATATGCATATGCATATACAAAGTTATATGCTCATAAAAGGCTATGTATTTAATTCTTTATGAGCATTCGTATTAAAAGCAGACATAAAAATTTAGCCTGTTTGCAAATTCATCATTTTTAAGCTCTTACTTTTAGCTTTTATTGCAGTCAGACCTTTGTATAATATGGCTTTTTGTATTCATTCATTACAGTTATTATCATCATTGTTACTATTAGTGTTATTTTGAAAAAAACAGGAAATAGGGAACAACGTGACATATATTGCAACATTCTCTGTTCCAGCTACCAACCATTCACATGTGTGTTTGTGTTTATCGAAAACTTGATTATATAACTTAAGAACCTTTATGCATCTTTGAAGAACCTTGTCATGTCATTGATGCCAGCAGCTTGGCTAAAATGCACAACTAATTTGAAGTATACCTTTCACGTCGAATGCATCTGTACTTAACTTCCTATATTACTGTCTGCATTACATTTGCGGAAATTTATTTGATTCACTCGACACTATTAGAAGGAGAGTGAGTTCGGATTACGATAAATTTATTTATTGTAGTAAGAAGATCTGAAATACTTTCTTTTTCATATATAAGAACGTATCAACTATCAGATCCATGTTTAAATTCTAGAAATACTATGTCAACCATTATTTTAACAAGCTACAGCTATTTTCAACAAACCAAGGTTAATTTAGAAATACTATGGATCTAAGATGGTCTTAGTTTGAACATTTTAACCATAAATTTATCGTTTCATTCTGCATAACAGAAAATTACACATGTTACCAAGGGAAAAAAATAAAAGATAAAATAATAGATAAACAAAACTGAAATCATACCTTGCAAGCATTATAATTTCCAGCATCCTCCCAAACAACATCGAAAACTGAACCAATT
Organism: Allium sativum; assembly: GCA_030737875.1. NCBI lineage: Eukaryota > Viridiplantae > Streptophyta > Magnoliopsida > Asparagales > Amaryllidaceae > Allium > Allium sativum. The sequence continues at coordinate 478,235,592 of CM060925.1, forward strand.
AGATCTACACTCTCCATATAAGCATCGCAAGCGACATGTACCTGCTCAAATGGGCTCTATCTAGCAAATACTACCTGTAGGTCAATTCGAAAAGCAACTAGTTTATTTGTGGTAAGTGGATTAGGGTTCAGCGTTGGATTCAGATCCGAGGGAGAGACAACGTAGCACAAGGGAGGGCAGGGAGAGGGTATTAACCAAAGGATATGGAGCTTGATTTTGATTATGTTCACAGAGAAACGGATTTAGGATTATGGAGAAGTGGGAAATGGATTTAGGTTACTTGATCGATTATTTTAAGAGGAGATGTAAACGGAGAAAAGAGAAATGGACGTGGAGCTACATGGGTGAAATAAAAATTAGAAACTTTTCACGGAGGGAAACAAAAATGGATATGCCACCAAGTATAATCTTTTACGGGAGTCTTAATGAATAAAATGCTGAAAAAATAAAAGGAATAAGCATATTCAGATGCACTTAGCTTACAAACGCTGCTAATACATGTTACTAATTATACTTTTCTTGTAGTGCCAATGCCATTGACGAAAATTAATCCCTCTTACAATACCTATTATGTATCCACTTACTCCATAGGGATTTACTAAATAAGAAATACCTAAGTAATTTCACACATGCAGCCTTTTTAAGATCTGAAAAAATTTCAAACCTACATCTCCTTCAACCTTTGGCCTACATAACTTTTGCCATGAAACTTTATGTGATGTCCCTCCCCAAAAAAAATCCGCACAAATTGATTGTATCTTATCTATAGTATATTATGGAATTTGATAGATGAAGAGCCAATATAGAATGATGGGAGTAATAAAAGTATTGATCATTTCAGCTCTTGCTGCAAAGCTTAGCAATTTTGTTTCCATCCATTAATTCTACTTTGAACTCTATGAATAAGAGAATTGCATTCTGACTAATGTAAATAATTGGAAGATAAAGGCACTCCCAGATATTTTATAGGCAGAGAACCTTGCTCAAATTCCAAAATATGTTTAATCTCCCCTGAATTTAAAGCAGAAATACTAAAAAAACATTTGCCTTTGTAACATTCACATTCAAACCAGCATATGTGCTAAGTTCAGAAAGATCTTCTTTAATGAATATGCATTTGATGCTGAGGATTTCCCAAAAATCATGAGATCATCAGCTTATAAAAGATGCGAAATAATAGGATGAATTACAGAACTGGGTTGAAATTCTTTTAACTGGGTTGCCTCATCCATAAGGTAGGAGAAATATTGCATAGCAATAGTAAACAGATAAGGGGATAAAGGGTCATCATGTCTTATACCCTTACTTGATGTTATGAAACCCTTATGAACACCTTGAATCATAATAGAATAAGTAGCAGTTGCCATACATTCATATGTGAGATTTATGAAATGAGTAGGAAATTTCATTTTAGACATGATGAAACATATGAATTCCTTGTTAACTCGATCATAAGCCTTCTGCAAATCTACCTTAACACATATTTCAGGCATACCAATTTTCTTAAAATCCCTTAAAAATTCATGTGCTAGCAAAATATTGTCTCCAATATATCTTTCTTTGATGAAAGCACTTTGATTCTCCATAATAAGATAAGGCAAAAAATACTTTGGTCTATTACATAAAACCTTAGAATTTTTTTTATAATAGACATTACAGCAAGCAATTGGCCTATAATGTGATATCTCAGTTGGCGTATCATTTTTATGAATTAAAGTAATGAAAGTATGATTTAAAGATTTAGGGAGATTACCTGATATGAAAATATCAGAAATAGCCAACAAATCATTTTTTAGAGCATCCCAGTGAACTTTTAGGAACTTAGCATTAATGACATCAGGCCCAAGGCCGTACTTATCATGTATGGAGAATAATGCATCCTTTATTTCTGATAAATCAACTATTTTCAGCAGAAACTGTTGGCCTTTTGAATTAATAGTAGAAATGGGATGAAATCGGAATTCTGTAGTATGTGGTCCATTAAACATGTCTTAAAAGTAATTAATTGCTTCAACTTCAATATCCTCATATTTAAACACTAAATTCCCATTTTGATAAATTAAAGCCATGATATGATTAAAAACCTCCTATTAGACATTCGAGAATAAATGAATTTAGAATTTGTATCATCTTGTTGAAGCCATGAAACTTTAGCTTGCTGTTTGAATCCATTGAAATATATTTTTTGCAAATTCCGAAATCATTTTTTTGCCTTTAGATAATTATCATACAAAAGGATGTATTCAGGGTTATTATCTACAGCTTTTTCAATTTCAATTGTAAATTCTTCAGCTTGTTTGAGGTGAGTAGAATTTTTATCCCTCAATTTGTTCCAATTTTTTAGTTCATTTTTATAGTCCTTAAGTTTTTGCATGAGCTGATAACTATGATAGCCCTATAATGCTACATTAAATCCTTTTTGTACTGCATCATGATATCCAGACATGTTATGCCAATCATTCCTGTATCTAAAGGGAAAAGCCTTAGTCACTATAGTAGGAATTAACTCTAGCATAATGGGGTTATAATCACTTGATTTTTTAAGGAAAGAAATAACTTTCATTTGTAGAAATAGATGTAGACATATATTATTTACCAGTATTTTGTCAATACAAGTAGCAATTCCCCTTCCATGCCAAGTAAAATTAAAACCCAAAGGCTTAATTTCAGAAAATGAAGTTTGAATTATAAATTTATGAAATTCTCTAATATGTTGGAAAGGAATAGATAATCCTCCTCTTTTGTCGTTTGGAGACATGACATTATTAAAATCCCCCAATAGAAACCAAGCATTGTCAATCAGATTGGATTCATTCAACAAAATTTTCCGTAGTGTAAGCCTTTTTGAGAAAAAGTGTTACTAGCATAAATGACTGAGAAAACCACAAAACCACCCTTGTTATTTGCATTTACTGTCATATGTTGAGAGGAGAAAGATTCAAGTACCACATCCCAAACATTTGAGTCCCAAATTCGCAAAATTCAACTAGAAGAAACTGAAGAGTTGTTTGTTAATGACCTCCAAGAATTAGGTAATAAAGAAGCAAACAGAACTAAGTTATTTGAATATAGTTTTGTTTCCACTAAACCAACAAGAATTGATTTAGTATAATTCAGGAGAGCTAACACATCCTTCATACGAGAAGTAGTGTTCATTCCCTTACATCCCAAGTTAACAGCATCATTTAATTGAAATGGAGCACCTTGTGTTTCTTTTAGAAGGAGCAATGTGTCAAGAAGAAGCCACTATACTATCCCCTTTCAAATAGTTTGCATTCTTGTCTACCATGTTTGAAACATCAATACGTTTACCTTTATCATTATTTTCTGCCTTATCACCTTTCGCAATAGTATCTGCAACTATATTTAAGTCATCTGGAACTACTTTCTCAGGTAGATTGGGATTCAGTAAATCAAGGTCATCAGCTAATACAGAAGTGTTATGTCCTATATCATTTTAAGATTGATTTTGCATTGGTTCTTTAAGCATATTCTATGTTCCAAAATCATCAAAGGCATCATTTAAATCAGCTTGAAAATCAGGCGGGATCCAACGAGAATCATTTGACACTTCATGGAATATATCCTCACGACCAAACAAATTACACTGAAGGAATTTAGTAGGAACAAACTTATATTCAACAGAAATATTGTTTTTTTTTTTGGCATTATGAAATAGTATAGGGATTTTTATTTTTAATTCAATGTGAGGATCAATTGAAAGGGGAACCCTAGCATACTTTGTAAACCTTTTGTCTGCCGTATTCTCATTTATTAATTATGGTTTTGATATGAAACTTGCAATCATTTGAATGGAATCATTCTTCCATAACTCCATAGGTAGATCCAAAAATCTAACACAGATCTAGACCTCATCACTCTGGTTTTGGTAAAATCATAGCTTGGATGCCATGCTTCTATCAAAAGAAGCCTACCAAAATATGAATATGTGGAGCTTTATAAAATGCGAGAGAAATCAGAGTTGTTTTCAAACTGCACAGCAAAGTCATAACAGGGAGAAACATGAATATGAAAGTTACCCTATGGCTTACACACCCTCAAGACGTACTCTTTGAGTTTATTGGAAGATAGTCTGAAATGCATCAGAATCAATGCCATAGTATTGATCCAAGCTTCTTTAGATTTATTGTAAATTTTCCTATGGATTAAAACATATTCAGATGCTGGGTTTACATAACTCAAACTTCAATCAGATAGATCTTGGTTGCGTTTAGAATTAGTGTCAATATTAGGATTCAGATGTGGATTGGATGTATTTGATGAGGGTTGATGTTTTTTTGATATAAAAGGAGGAGGTTGAGAACATGATGGAAATCGTGAGTTTGTTACAAAAGCAGAAGACGCCATTAAAAAGTAAATCTGAAAAAATCTCCCATCTTCAACACACACACACACACATACACACACACACACATTTATATATATATTGCAAAAAATAAGGTAGATTTAAATATTGAATTTTATACAATATATAACATTCTCATTGATTCAATTTCTTGCACAAAACAATTTCTACCCAAGAAATATGCAAAGTACATTCCCTTGAAGAAATATCCAATATACAAAACATTTTTAAATTCTAAGCTTTTACTTATGCGAGCTTATATATTTTCATATATATATATATATATATCTCTCCTATATACTATAATTAATAAAATATTATAAGTCATATATTTTATTTTAGTTCTATTTGATTTTTCCTCTTGTGAAATAAGGATTCTATAATAAAAACTATTATAAGGTAGGATATTCAAGAAATATTTAATTCTTACTATATATTCATTTCCATGGATTTTTAATAACCAAAATTAGATTTTATCTTTTTAATTTCTAAAGGATTTCCTATTTTGAAGATTTAAACCTAGTTATTGTTAACCGGTTTTTTGGCCTAGTTCCCAAGAGTGCATTAGACACGCTCAACTCAACGTACCGCATGAATTTGAAGCCAAAAAGGGACGCCCAGAAGCAAAGGAGACAGGATCGGGAAAGGACTATGCCGCTCGCAGCCTCATAGCATTCAGAAGACATCCGCGAACCAAGGTCTCGAGCCTCGAAGGAATTACGAGCCTCAAGCGCCCGATCTCGGGATCATTGCACCCCTCGGAAAGACTTCGCACCGGGCAGGACGCGAAATTCACACCCATGCCTGGGTTCGAGGTCTCGAACCCTACGGGCGCGACATTTCGCACCCATGACTGGGTTCGAAATCTCAAACTAGGCGAGTACGAAATTTCGCACCCACGCCTGGGTTCGGAATTTCGAACCCAGCGGGTGCAAAATTTCACACCCATGCCCGGGTTCAAAATTTCGAGGTGTGCAGGTGGTGGTTTCGAAATTCTGCTAGTTGTCCCCTATTTCTACTCCTACCTACCCCAACTCCTATAAATAGCCCATGGCCTCACATTTCAAAGGAGAATTAAATATTCTTTTTCCCAAATTACAAGCATATGGCAATTATAAAAAGTTAATGTAATGAGCATGGCTATACCTTGTAATTCTTGAGTGATTAATAAAAGTTCAACATCCTTCCAAAGTGGTCGTAGGCATAATCCGCGACCGAACCACTATGAATTCTCATGTCATTTACTGCTTTCTCTTACTTAGTCTTGCGACCGAATGAACTCTTCCTAGTAATAGGAATCTTTGGTATTGATGACATTTTTTGTCATCAACATTTGGTGCATTCACTGAGAATCTAAATTCAAGATCTGCGTCTTTCTTCCACATTATCATCTCTACTTCAATGAGTTTAAGGTTCCTTGCTCAAACTGCTATCGAGTCCTCTTACAATGGTAAAGAAGTCAAAGAATGCAATGGTCGGCTCTTCAGCCACAGCCGAGGCCGGTACCTCCCAACAACCTCAACCGGTAGATATCCCGGCCACTAATGAAACCACCCCTCCTGTTGTGGACCCCGAAGCACACGTCATGCAAGCTCAAATTTGTGCGCTTAATGAAAGATATGAGAACATCGCAATCAAGCTCAACCAAACATTAAGGAATAACATCGACCTTATGCGACAACTTCAAAAAAGTCAACGCGTTGTCGACCAACTTCAACTAACTCGGAACAATGCTCGACCCCGACCAACCACCTCGGAAACCTCCTCTTCCGAGTCAAGGGGCCCACACCAAAGGAGAAGGTTTAGCCTCATCAACAACGTCACCGTTTGTACCAATGCCCTCGACCGCAATGGAGATCGCTCTCACTTGATCATTAATGACGGACTAGGTCCTACAAACTAACCTCTTCCTCGACGTAACCCAATGGTCGCTAATCATGGTGATGGGCCAGCTATTCCAACAGCCCGCTCTCCTCCAGAACAGGATCCGCATCACCCCTCTCCACCTAACCATCCACAACAAGGCCTAATCATAGATGTCGAGGACATAGAGGAAGACGATCCGAACAACCATCATAGAAGACGACCTCGCAACAGGACTCCTGAGCCACGTCAAAATCCGTTGACCCCAATGGCGGATCCCCATCCAACTTACCTTCCCGACATGGTGCGAATGGTCATGAGAAGAATAGCGACGGGGCACACACGACTCATAGGAAGCCCACATTAGGCGTATCCCCTTCACGAGAATAGTAAATGAGGCCAAATGGTCGAGGCATTTTATCATGCCACAAATGCCACTCTACGATGGTACCACTGATCCTTGTGCCTTCTTGAATCACTATGAATGGCAAATGGACTCGAGCCGGGGTGACGATCCAGCCAAATGAAAATGATTCCCGATCTTCCTGTCCAGTACCACTTTACTTTGGTTCTCTCGCCTCACTCTTGATTCCATTAACTACTTCGGGCATCTAGCAACAGAGCTGGTCAACCAATTCAGGGTGCATAACCCAACTCCGAAGAATGCCCTCACTTTATCCAACCTATACCAGGGGACCGCCGAGTCGCTTAGGAGCTACCTTTCCTAGTTCAACACAGCTCTCACTGAGGTCGAGGATCCAGACCCTTGCACCATACTCTTTCAACTAGCAAAAGTTGTCCTCCCTACTTCAGAGTTTAGGGCCTGGATCGAATCGAAAACAACCAAAAATCCTCGACGCCTTCTATGAGAAGGCAGATGATCAATACTTGTGCTAAGAAGAGGCAAGGCAGAACCGGCTCTCAGCCATAAGTCATCCCAATGATCCCAAAGTGAATACCGCCAATAACAACTTCAGAGGTAGGCGAGGCGGGGAGCCCTTCGACCAAAACAGGGGGCAGGTCCCAATAGGCAGAAACCAAATAATGGCAGGCCGGATGGATGAAACAACAGGAAAGCCCCAGCCGAATTGAGAAGCCTGGCCCTTGCCAAGATTTCGAGACCTACACCCCATTGAATGAAGACATAGAGACAATCTACTTGGAAACATGCAACACTTTGCTGTACAATAAGCCGCGCGTCAGAGAATCAACTGACCGTGAGAAGAACACCGGGAGGTACTCTCGATACCACGTCGTGTACAGGAATGACACCAACGAATGACAGTAACTTAGGGATGTAATCGAGAAACTTATTCGTTAAAAGCGGCTCGAGCAATATGTCTAAGAGCCCTTTCCCCCCGAAACAAACTCGTAACCCCCAGCGCCCTCTCCACAAGCAGCCACTAAGGCAGCTCCGAGACCATCTAACCCAAGATGAGGAATCGTGATCAACACCATATGTGGCGGACCTTACCCTACATACGACAGCTTTCGAAAAATAGAGGAGTATGTGAGCTTCATAAATTATACTACATACGAAGCCTGCTACGCTCTCACTGAGTCCGTCCCAGCCAACCTGCAAAAAACCATTTGGGATGATATTATCTTTTGAGAAAGAGAATAGACAGGAGTGGAGATCCCGACCACCGATCCACTAGTCATCATTGCACAGATCGGTGCCGCTTCTATTCGAAAGGTCCTATCTGACTCAGGAAGCTCAGTCAACATCATCTTTAAGGCCTCCTATGACCAGACGGAGCTGGAAACGAATGATTTGAAGCTATGTCATGCGGCGATTCATGGCTTCAATGGGGCCTCTAGTTCCCCCATCGGGATGATCGAACTACCCGTGGAACTAGGCAAGGGGGACTAAAGCCGAGTCATAATTCTCAATTTCATGGTTATAGACATCGACTCCCCCTACAACGCTTTCTTAGGGCGCCCCTTTCTCACCGAATTCCGGTTTTACATGGCACCATGGTCACTCCTAATGAAATTCCCGATGGAAATGGGATTGGAACCGTCAAGGCCGATCAAGTAAGCCCCAGGGAATGCTATGCAATAGAATGGAAGAACGTGTGCAATAAGGACATGGGCAAAGCTGTGTCCGCGCCTTCTTGCGCCAAGAACGTCTCAGCATAGCAATCAGCGGCGTTAGGGCCCAGGCTCAGGCGCCACTACCGTCTTCTGATGACCTCGACCATGGAAGGACGAAGAGCCCGAGTACAAGAGGGCTACTCCAGTCGAGTCAACAGTGGATGTTCCCGTCAAACTCGATGACCCAACAAGGATGTTAAAGATAGGGTCACAGCTCTACCCAGCAATCAATGAAGATCTTATATGCTTCCTGAAAGCTAATCTGGATGTGTTTGCATGGACTCACTCTGACATGAAGGGCATTGACCCTGTGATTGCTTTCCATTCCCTTTGCTTAGACCTTAGAATGCCACCAGTCAAACAGAAGCGTCGCTTCTTGGGGCCCAAGAGATCCAAGGCACTCGAAGAAGAGGTAGATTGCCTGCTCAACAATAACTTCATCCGCAAAGCCGACTATCCTGAATGGGTTTACAATCTAGTTCTAGTTAAAAAAGCCAATGGTAAATGGCGGACATGCATCGACTTCTCCAATCTAAACAAGGTATGCCCCAAGGACAGTTTCCCGCTCCTGAAGATCGATCAATTAGTTGACTCAGCCGCTGGATACCAACTGCTATCTTTCATGGACGCCTACTCAGGCTACAACCAAATACTGATGAGTTTCTGCAACTAAGATCATACCTCTTTCATAACCAGCCTTGGGCTCTACTACTACCGTGTTTTTACCTTCGGCCTCAAGAATGTCGGCGCCACCTATCAACGAATGGTTAATTGACTCTTTAAAAATCAAATTGGAAAGCCCATGGAGGTGTACATGGATTATATGTTAGTGAATTCTAAAATATCAAGCGATCACATCCACGACCCCTCCGAAATGTTTGATGTCCTCCGCAAGTACGACATGAAACTCAACCCCTTGAAGTGCTCCTTCGGAGTCAATTCGGGAAAATTCTTGGGTTTCATCGTCAACTCTCGAGGCATTGAAGCCAACCCGGAAAAATCCAAGCTATTCAGGACATCCAAGTCCCCAAAGAACATCAGGGATGTCCAAAGTCTAAACGGGAAGGTCACCGCTTTAAGTCGATTCATCTCTAAGGCCACCGAAAAGTACATCCCCTTCTTCGATTTACTCCGAAAAGGGAAGTGCAATTTTGAGTGGACCCCTGAATGCGTCTCTGCATTCAAGGAACTTCTGGATCATTTAGAGCGACCACCTATACTTTCTAAGCCTATAGACCATAAGGACTAATATATTTACATGGTTGTTTCTGCGCAGGAAATCATCTCGGCACTAATACGCCTCGAAGATCGCACTCAACGACCCGTCTACTATATTAGCAAGTGGTTGACGGGGGCAGTGAAGAATTACTCGAAGCTAGAAAAGCTGACGTTTTGCTTATTGATTTCCTCTAGAAAGCTCCAACCATACTTTCAGTCTCATCCCATAAAAGTTTTCACTGGCCAGCCACTACGACCGGTCCTACAACGACCCGAGGCATCAGGCCGATTACTAGTGTGGGGCATAGAGCTGAGCTAATTCGAGATAACCTTCATCCCCCGATGAGCCATCCTCGGCCAAGGTCTCACAGATTTTATGTAGAATTCACGGTGCCTAAGGGGGCTCCCGCAGTGGAGACTGGGGCTCCCGACACCTAGAGAAATTGTTCGTAGATGGCTCCTCTGACAGAAAGTGCTCCGCTGTCGGAGTCATGCTCATCACCTCTGAAGAACGCCCGATATATTACGCGTTAAGGCTAAATCTCCTGCAACTAATAATGAAACAGAATACGAGGCCTTGATTGCCGGGCTTAGAATCGCGATCGAACTCAAGCTAGAAACTGTCCACATCTTCTCCGATTCACAGCTTATCGTCCGACAAGTGCTAGGAGAGTATCAAGAAAAAGAGGGATGGCTCACCCAATACCTGGCCCGACTTCAGGGCTACTCGCCCACCTCGGGCATTTCACCATCACCCATGTCCCGCGCAAGCAAAATGAAAAGGCAGATTCCCTCGCCAAACTGGAAAGCTCTGAAGATCCGACACTTAACAGGTTCGCTTCGTTTGAGATCCTCAACTCTCTGAGCATCAAGCAAGGGCAAGACAAGATGATGATGAGCACTGAACCCGTGCCCGAGTCCTGATGGCACCGATAAGAAATTACCTACAACATGGGACCCTACCAATGCACTACATGGAAAGGCGTGCGCTCATTCGCCAATCGGCCCATTACCTTCTTAAGGACAGGGTACTCTACCGTAGAGGTTTTTCTGTTCCCTTGCTCCGATGCGTAGCCTATGGCGATGCCATCCAAGTGTAAACAGTGTGCATGAAGTCGAATGCGGCGACCACACCGAGGGCCAAACCCTGGCCAGAAAGAATCTCAGACATGGTGACTACTGGCCCATGCTTGATCAAGACGCCGTGGACTACGCTCGTAAGTGCGATAAATGCCAACGCTTCTCCAAGATTCCAAGAGCCCCACATACCGAATTGTCATAAATGGTCAGCCCCTGGTCGTTCGCCATGTGGGGTATCGACACCATCGGAACCCTTCCAATGGCTAGAGGAGGGCATGATACACCATCGTTGCAGTGGACTATTTCACCAAGTGGGCAGAAGCTGAAGCTCTCGCCACCATTACCACGAAGAAGATGATCAACTTTACTGTTCGCAACATCATTACCCGTTATGGGGTGCCCCAAGCTATCATCTCCGACAATGGCACTCAATTTGAGAGCACCGAGTTCAAAGCCTTATAAACGATTCTCGGCGATGGATCATCCTCAAGCCAACGGACAAGTCGAAGCGGTTAACAAGGTCATCAAATCCATCATCAAGTAAAGTCTGGAAAAGGCTGGGGGCATGTGGGAAGATGAACTTCCTCTAGCTTTATGGGCTTACCGTACCACCTAGAAGACAGCTATCGGTCATACTCCATTCGCCCTCGCATATGGATCCAAAGCTGTCATTCCAATTGAGCTCAACCTTCAGTCCCATCGAGTCACATACTTTGATCCAAGGATGAACAAAGACTTACTTCAGGGATCACTCGACTTGCTGGAAGAAAAGAGGAACAAGGCCGATATCAGAGTCTCCGCCCAGCGATAACGAGTAACCCGATACTTCAATTCTAGGGTCCACCATAAGGACCTCAACATCGGCGACCTCATTCTAAAGTGGGTTTTACCCCCGCCCAACAGGCCTCACGCCTCGCTGGAAAGGCCCGTTCTCCATAAAGCGAAAGCTCAGCGATGGAACTTTCAGGTTTGCCACCGTCGACGGAGTTGAACTTCCAAGGACATGGAACAACAAACATCTCCGCTGCTACTTTACATAACTCGGTTTGCAGCTGTTTATGCTTTTCAAAAAATGTTCTGTTTTTTCAGAAATTCAAGGCATTATCAAGGCTATTACTGCCGAAGTTATTAGTAGAAATGATGTTCATTTTCCTGTCTCCTTGTTGTTTACTTCTCAAGTAATGTATCTTGTTAGTTCCAACAACCAGCTCGATTCACGCATGCGACCGCTGCACCGGCACCCCGGGCACGGAAGAAGGCGCTGCCATTCAAACCTCTAGGCAACATCGAGTCTTAAACACATGGCTATGCCCGGCACCTCAAGCACGGGAGTTGGCAACGCTGCTCGAATCGCTAGCCCGTAGCGCAACCGAGTATAAACAGCCACTAACTCGAACCCCGACCCAGTGCCGATGCCAAGGGTAAATCGTTCCGCGTCCAAGTCTAGGCGACTTAGCGCCACTCAGCGACAGACTAAGATCGATGCAAATCTCTCTTCGCCAGTTGCGGGTGCCGGTCGAATCTTGGCACACCACCAAGACCGACCTTAAATCGTTTCTTCCCCCTTAGCTCTTAAGGCTTAGGGGCAGCTTATGGCCATGATAGAACCTTACAAGCTGATGATCGAGGCTGAAAACTATGCCGATGAATAAGCAACGACTGGCGGCTCGCCTCAACCCAATGAAGTACGGGAGAGCCACCTACCTAGCAGACCGCACAATGTGATGCCCTATGCCTTCGCTATACTTGGGTTTAACCCCGGGTCACCCAAAACAGCAGGCGCACAACCTGGTTTCGCAAACTACGGGTTTCCTGAGGTAAGGCAAGCTTACTAAAACACGCGCTCTACCTCACCTCTATGGAATAATTTACCCGGAGACGGCCCCTAATCGCGTTCGTGACATGTGTAACGATAAGTACGCTTATGCAAGTACGAGACATTGGAAAACATAAAAAGAACATCTGAACACTTGACATAAATAGCTATCTTTACTAATTCATATTTCATTTTTCACACACACTAAACAAACTAAGTGTCTAAGACTTTTACTTTCTAATGACAGGGTGTACATGAGAAACACGCCGTGTCTTGAAAAACCAAAAGCGAAGGTCGTACTCGCGTAAACTATCGGCCTACACTACCAAAATAACGGTAACTCTACTTAGGCCACAAATACTAATCGTGTCTTTTCTTCTTTTCTTTGTACATGTACTTTTTTGCAGATTTAGCACTCGACGGCTTTTCCCTGGTACCAGCACAAGACCTCTTCCCGCTCGACCCACTCTTGCTTGATCGACCCTTTGGAGGGGTAATCGATTCATGAGTGACAGAAAGGCGACAATCCCTTGCACCACCACCACTAGAAACTCCCATGATATCAATAGTAATGGCAAGCGGTGTAGGCATGAGGGCACTCCCAGTAGGTAGACCTATCGTGGTCTCGTTCTTCTTCGGGATCTCTCTTCCTTCTCGCTCGGCCCTCTCCGTCTCCTCCGCCTTCTCACATTGGCCACCATCTTGGCCAGTTAAGTCGCCACCGTAGCCGCCATCGAAGTCACATCGACTTCCACTGGACCTCTGATCGGGGCACTTTGTCCATCGACCACCTCTCGTTCCTCGTTAAGAATGTCCACCATGTTAGGAGTTACTCTTATGTCAGAGAAGGTGTCAAGTTGGTCGCCGCCCTCTCTTAATTGTGTTTCTTTGAGGCTTGGCCCGGATTCGGTCACTTGAGCGACCATAGGGGAAGGGTTCGTTGCCGTCGTAGACTCAGGAGGAAATGCACAACAAAGACACAAACTTTTTAGTCCGTAAATTCGGTAATCACTTCATCCTCAGGGATGAAGGGTAAAAGGAGTTAAACTATAGTCAAGGATGGCGTAGGAATGATAGGAAGCGTGCTAGTGACGGTAGGTATGGCGGATCTGGTATCCCCCAGTGCCAGAAAGTCAGGATTGTACTCAATGGAGGTATAGGCCAAAGCTTCAGGACCACTCAGCATAGCAGATCCAGAGCCTAGGGGCTGATAAGAACACCCGCCTGCAAATGTTTCTATCACAACCACGCTATCATCCCCTTTTCTATGGAAAGCCTCGCCAACCTTTTGTTCTCGGCGTCCTCTTGTAGAAGCCTTCTCCCTTCCACCAGCTTCTCGCGTTCGTCGTTGTCCAAGAGAACATTCGCGAGCTGGCACTCATCTAAATTACTTACATCCGCTTGACGCAAGAAGGCCTAGTACGGGACTAACCTCTACCGGGTTCTAGCTAGCTCGCGGGGATAGTCTTTGACCCACGAAATCCCTCGGAACCTCAAAGCTTTAAAATACATGTTGTGGATACTCTCCTTGAAGGAGGACCCAACTAGGAACTCCGCATCGTTCAGCAGTCCCCTTAGTAGCTCTATCTCCCATAAATATTCAGCCTTTATACCCTCAGATGCACTCAGCACATCCCTTTTGCTAGATTCAGCATTCTCCTTCGCCTTTCTCATCACCTCGAGCTTCCTTTTCAACTTAGCGACCTCGGCATTCTCGGCCAGCAACTTTTCGTTTTCCACCCACAAAGCGAAATTATCATTCTAGAGCTTGGTGACTCTTGCATTATCCTTCTCCAAGTAGTCACACGCTCACTTTAGATCAGCTTTGTCCTTTATTAGAGTTGTGGTCTCAGTAGTTAAATCTACCACGATGGCTTTAAAATTCGACAGGGCATACTCCGACTTCCTCTTCAATGTATCATAAGCCTGCATCATCTCAGCTGCAGCAAAAAAGCTATCGTCAAAGGGTCTGATAATGCATAAAAGAGAACCTACAATGCAGGTAATAGGCATACCTTTCTTCTCATTCAAAGCTTCGACGGTGGTCTGCCCGGCGTCAATAGTCGACCTCTGATCAGCGAGCTGCCGTTCTTCTTTTTTATCAGCTCTGAAAGCCAGAGGGAATACTGGATAAACTCATTGGTTTGGTGATATGAAGCTTTCACATGCATCCACACCTCCCTAGACTCTCTGTCAGGAGCTGGACGGAGGTCAGGGACGAATCTCATGTCATTAAAATAGTTCCGAGGGAAATGGTGGTTCAGGAATGCCCTGCGCTTCTCTATCGATAACCCTCGAAACTGGGGTTCTGTCAAGTATGGCTCCTCTATCTCAATCTCGCTCTCCAACCTAGACTGTCCAAGATGTGCTTCCTCATCCCTAATAAGTTGAACGGGGGACGGAGAAGCGATAGATGAGGGAGTTGTTGAAGGCAAAGATCGAGATCCACCTATGTTGAGCCGAGAATCTCCCACGGACATGCAAATAGGAGGAGGAGGCATCGAAGATCGTCTAGATCGATCCCGGCCTTGATGTCTGTTGCCTAGATCTAGCGGAGGTGGAGCACCATACAAACTTGCATATCTTCAGAAACTCTCAAAGGAAGAACTCTGAGGATGCCAGCGGTCACCGCGTCCAAAACTTTGTCCACCACGTCCACCTGCCATATCACCTGCGAAAAGGAACAAGCCAAAGTTAGTCAAGTTACACATAAGCAAACATCCATGCTGCACAGTGTTATGAATGTATGCCCTAACGTATTCTCTCAACAAACAAGATTGTGGTCCGATCGA
Source organism: Allium sativum (assembly GCA_030737875.1). Taxonomy (NCBI): domain Eukaryota; kingdom Viridiplantae; phylum Streptophyta; class Magnoliopsida; order Asparagales; family Amaryllidaceae; genus Allium; species Allium sativum. Next base: position 478,250,824 of record CM060925.1, read on the forward strand.
GGGAGTTAACCCCTCAACAACACAAGTAAGTTCTTCCTGGCTTGTCGTATTTGGCAATTGAGTCACTACTAAATCAAGTCATTTCAAGCCATCGAACTGGCCTATGGGTTTGGGCGAGGTCGTGGCCTTAGAGTGGGTAGTAGGAGACTACGGTTTAATCGGCGCTCCCTCCCCACTGCTGGAGGCGGGACGGGAGTGCTCGGCAGCCCTTCATCTTTGGCAACCTCCTCGAGCCTTGCCTCCGCACATATCGCCTTGAGGTCGAGCAGTCCTTGGCAGCTCCCCTCCCACAAGGGACATTTTCCTCTTCCGCCCAGTGGTGGTTGGACCTGCTGCAACTCCCTCTTTTGGTGCACTAGCAGCAACCGCATGCTTGATCACAGCCCGGTTGGCAGGTAGCAATCCAATGCGGCAGAGGCGATCCTGACTTGTCACGGTGCTAGTATCGCGGAGATTCTTTGGTATCACGCGCAAAGCATTAAGGCGTTGTTAGTATTCATCCCCGGTAGGCGCCATTGGGTTTCCTGTCATAACCCAATTAAACCCGTAAGTAAAGGAACGAATTAGAAAATTACAACAAGGAACGGGGCTAGAGAAATACTTACTTCCCTCAATCCATCTTTTGACAAGTCCGGGAGGGCAGCAAACGAAGAACCACTCGCGCTTAAACGCTGACAGCCTAGGCCACGTTCCGACAAAACATTTGGTAGCACCTGTCGCTTCCAGAAACCATTGAGAGGGGGAGGCAACACTCATTTTCCTTATGTGAAAGAAATATCAAAAATCTTTCCCGGTGGGTTCCCTGTGCAAAAACTCGTGTAAGAGAACATAAGTGCCCAGGAGAGAGGCATAAGCATTAGGGTGCAATTCTGATGGCGCGAGACGGAAATAGAACAACATATACCAAATGAAGTTATTAGCCGGAGGCACACACCCGGCAAGGAAAGCTTGTTGGTTCCAAGCAGTAAAACCCTCGGGCTGCACATGGGCTATGCCATCTCTCCCGTGGGCATGGAAATCATCCGCTGGTATGTTAAAATGCGCCGCCATTTTTCTGACCGTGGTAGCATCCATACATGAGGGTACTGAATTGGTGGGATTCTCCAAAATCACCACATCAGGCAACATGTCTGAAGCTACCAGAGGTGCTGGCGTATCCTCACCCATGATATCCACACTCTCGGCCTCTTCAATCACAACGGGGAATATTGTCGCTCAAGTTGCTCCCCGTTCTCATACGCTTCGGGCAAGCTGGTCGTATGAGAAGGAGTCAATCCTTCGGTGGTCTCAAGCTCTCTGCCAGACGAGCTACCTCTAGGGGTAGGGTCGGATGTGTGTAATAAGGCTGAGGAGCCTCGGCTTTCGTAATCTTTCCGGTCTTTGATCTCGTCTGCATCTTAAGCTATACTTTAATGCATCAGTATTAGAACAGGCAGTATAGTGAGTTGTACCCCTCGTGTTGGTGACAACTAATATGTGTGTGTAATGTTATGCAAAAATAAACAACATAAATAAAGTCTAGAATAATTCGAAACAGTCCAAGTCCCAGCCTGGTTGTGTGTTCTATCCTATGTGAACAATCCTAAAACCCCGCTCGTGCGGTTAACAACTTATGCATCAACACTAAGCATGCAAATCCAGAGACAGGTATCCGGAAGCCAAAGTCCAACGGCACAACAGATCAAAAGCCGACACATCGAAGACTGAGTCCCGCGCCACGTCGGGCTCGAAATTTCGAACCCCAGGTTCTAAATTTGAAACTCAGAAGGGCCCGAAATTCTGAACCCATCCGGGTTCGAAATTTCAAAACCAGACAGAGGGTTCGAAAATTCGAACCCACAGGGTTCGAAAATTCAAACACACAAGGGTTCGATGCTTCGAACCCCAAGGAGCTCGAAAATACGAACCCGTGAAGGTTCGAGACTTCAAACCCGGTGGATTCGAAAAACCGAGCCCAGTATGGCTCGAAATTTCGAACCCACGGGAGTTCGAGGCATCGAACTGCATGGGCTCAAAAAATTGAATCCACAAGAGTTCGAGATCTTCACCACAGCCATTCGACTTCCTCTCCATCTCATCTCTTCGACCCAAAGCCTCACCTAGTTCGAGTTCGAAATTGGTGGGTTTGAAGTTTTCAGCAATGGCGGCTAGAGAAAGGAAAAATAGGAGGAAAAAAGTGAAGGGGGCCTATTTATAAAAGGAAAAATGTCCCTCCGTATTCTAGCGTAGGTTCGAAATTTCCGAACCCACTGGGTTCGAAATTTTGAACACCCCGGGTTCGAAATTTCGAACCTCAAAGGGTTTGAAAATTCGAACCTCATGGGTTCGAAATTTCGAACCCCCAGGGTTTCGAAATTCTGAATCCCTGGGCTCGAAATGCCGATCCCCTGGGTTCGAAATTTCAAGCCTTTCGGGTTTGAACATTTCCGACCCAAGTTTATAAAAATGAAATAATGACGATTATACCACAGGTTCTGAAGCACTGCGCCACACTCTCTCGTATACGTATTCCATGTATGTGCATATCGACGCCCACGCATCCACAGGAGTGACGCACTACGGGCACTGAGCGACTTGAGTATGGCACATCCCCCAACTACTAACGCTTATTCGCCTTTTGAATTATAGGGAGAATTAACTACTCAACTACTATCTCAACCAACACAATGAACATCATGTCAAGACAAGACGTACTTTTGGGGGAGGGGGGCAAATGTTAACCGGCTTTTTGGCCCGGTTCCCAAGAGTGCATTAGACATGCTCCACCTAACGTACCACGTGAAGTTGAGGCCAAAAGGGACACTCAGGAGCAAAGGAGACGAATCGGGGAAGGAATGCACCACTCGCAACCTCACAGCATTCAGAAGATATCTGCGAACCAAGGCCTCGGGCCTCGAAGGAACTATGATCCTTAAGCGCCTGATCTCGGGATCATCGCGCCCCTCGGATACACTTCGCACCGGGTAGGACGCGAAATTCTCTCCCATGCCTGGGTTCGAGATCTCGAACCCTACGGGTACAAAATTTTGCACCTACATCTGGGTTCGAAATCTTGAACTAGGCGAGTACGAAATTTCGCACCCACGCCTAGGTTCGGAATTTCGAACCTAGTGGGTGCGAAATTGCGAACCCATGCCTGTGTTCGGAATTTCGAACCCAGCGGGTGTGAAATTTTGCACCCGTGCCCAAGTTTGAAATTTTGAGGTATGCAGGTGGTGGGTTCGAAATTCTGCTAGTGGTCCCCTATTTCTACCTACTCCTACCTACTCCTACCTACCCCTACTCCTATAAATAGCTCATGGCCTCACACTTCAAACTGGTTAGATTTTCTTAACTTGAGACCTTCCTAGAGCTTCCTAGACCTCATTAATGGCATTTCCTATTTAAGGAAAAGGAGAATTAAATTCCTTTTTCCCAAATATCTAGCATATGGCAATTATAAAAGTGAATGTAACGAGCATGGCTCTGCCTTGAATTCTTGAGTGATTAATAAAAATTCAACATCTTTTCAAAGTGGACGTAGGCCTAATCCGCGGCCGAACCACTATAAATTCTCGGGTCATTTACCGCTTTCTCTTACTTAATCTTGCGACCAAATTAACTATTCCTAGTAATAGGAATCTTTGGTGTTTTCGACATTTTTTGCATTCAACAGTTATTTATACAAATAATGTTTTAAAATGAATAAATTTATAAAGATTCATAGGTTATATTCACGTAATTGACTAACTAAAAACTGGGTTGTTACATAAGGGTTGCCAGGTTTGCATCCGTTTAGGTATCAGGTATGGTTAGCTTATGGATATTAGTATATCATTGTTGGACAACTGAGAATGGCTCGTGGAATTAGCAGGTATGCAGGACGAGTTTATAGAAAGTGGTTAATGGAAAGGAGGAATGCTTTGGTTGGATGGATTTAGTAACGAGGACCTTTATTATATCATGAGGACATGGTCCTAGTCCTCCTAGTCCGAGTCGATAACCACATTTAACCATCGTACTTTTTTCCTAATAGTGATTGTAGTAGAGATTGTTCTCTTTTAGTATAGAGTAGCACTCCTATATAGTATTCTATTTTACTATTGATCATAGAATGGTTTAGAATGTCATTCTTTTTATATGTATGTGGCATGATTACTAGAAAAGTATAAAGACATAGGATGTCACAAATGAATTATCAATATAAGCAAGAAATGAATGACTAAAAGAAAAACAAATAAAATGAAAAGTAATAAAGGCAATACCGTCAATATACGAGAACAATAAGAGAAAATAATTTTTCCCAAAGTAAGTTTGGGAAAGCTGAAAAAGAATTTTTTCTTGTGTAAACTATGCTTGGAAAAGAAAGTAGGGATTTTTATAGAATAGTTGCCAAGGGTTCCAAGTATATGGAAAATGGTGAGTAAAAGTGATGTGGAAAATCCAGACTTTCCCACTTCGCACCTTTTTCTAATATTAGAAACCGAATTTGGAAAAAACTAATTTTTTTCTGAAATTCGCAAATATAAAGTTGGTTGGTAGAGTTTGGATGCAAATTGGATGAACTACGCTCTTATTCTGTAAGAATATGGGAAAAATTGGATTAAAAAGTGTTCTTAATTTTCAAAATTTGCATTTCATATAGAAATCACCAGTATATTTTAGGACGTGCGCATCATGTTTTCAATAGATTTTCAGGAAAAAATTACATTCATATAGGAGGAACCACTTAGGCATTCATTACATTCATGTATTATATGTTAGGTTACACTTTGCACAAGCGCACAATTGAGTGAAAGTTTTGATGTATACATGATGGCTGCAAATTATACGAGGAATAACATAATTCTACTCTTATCTGATTTCGAGGATGAAATCTCCTGAGGGGAGAGAATGTAACACCATGTATATATATATATATATTGAATTATTTATTGGAAAATATTGATGTTTTATGATTTCAGAATTTGTCTCGAGACATGTACCATTGTGTTCATGACAATTTTCTGATTTATTTTTATATAGACTTGTCCCGAACTTAGCCCGTATGGGGAAGTTATTAACGAACAAAGGTTTGAAAAGTTATATGCAAATATATGCGCACAAGTTTGAAATTGAAATGTTAAACATAACTTTTAAATGGAAGAAATTAATTTACAAAAACAATATTTAGTAAGAAAACGAATGTTACAGCCAAGTTAAACTAGAAATTTATAAGCCTTGCAAAAAAAAACTAGAAATTTATAAACGAAAAATCAACGTAATTGACCCAGGTAGTGGGCCGGCCTACCTGGTACCCGGGTCGAACCATGTGTGTAAATTAACATCAATTTCTTGAATTAATCTGCTCGGATTTTATTATATTTGATCCAACGAACAAGAATCTTTTGTGCACCTATAAATAGACTAGAAGAGCCAGGCCCCCAACTCATATTTTCTAAGATGACACCATGGCTTTGTCATTCTCTTTCTTCTCTAAATATTTCAAAAATAGGAATATATTAGTTTTAGGAATTATGATTCAAAATTTGAAGTCAAAGAACATAGATCTACAATAGGTGCTCAGGCTTCTCGTCTACGTAAGGTAAATTCTATGAATCTGAATGATTAGGATTTCTTACATTCTTTTAGCGCCAAATTTGTAAATCTGTGGTTATTTCAATATTAGATTCAATTAGGAAGACCAAAGGGTAATAGATCTGAATCAGATTTAAGAATTGGAAAGCCGTCAGGTTAGTGGATTTAAATTATACATTTTAAAAACGTTATATTTATCGTTTAAATTCCCCATAATTCGTGACATAATGAATAATTGAAATTGTGGTAGTTGCGATATAATTAATTCACTAGTATGTTAAGAATGTTACTGTTGTATAAATCTATCCCCATAGCTTTCTATTTGGGTTTGATAATTGTTGTAATATTAAAATTGTGAAATTGACAATGATTATGCGTATATTGTTAAGACATAAATTCGATGGTAAATTATGTATGTTTTAAAAAGATTACAGTAAGTGGAAAAAGTGGAAAAAGAATTAGTATGCCTAATTTTACTCAGAAATTTACTATAATTGGGAATTGTGTATGAGGAAATAAAATATAACTCAGAAAAAGGGAACTAGTAGTGGACTGAATTGGTTAGGGGTGGAAAGGGGGTACATTTCCATAATTACCACTACGTTAAATTACAGCGAACGTAGTTGGAAGAAAAGAAAGAAATAGAAATTAGTCCGAAATATGTGTTCTTTTGTCGTATTGCACACTAATCAAACATATATATGCACATGATGTAAATAAAAGAAATAGCTTACAACTACAAATCCTAATTGATGCATATTATGGAAATAGATCTTTATACATTTCCACTAACCAATTTAATGAAGTGTGCGAAATATTATGCTACAATAATAAAAATGTACATGACGGTAAATAAAGAAAAATTACAACAGTAAGGTTCAGTTAAATAATAAGGAACCTAAGGAAAATGTGATGAACGAGGAATATAACTTATTATAATTAATTACATGAATGTGAATTAAATACGATAGTTAGGCTTGTCATAGGGACAAGTGGAATTATAATGTAGGTTATGATTAATAATGAACAAAGAACTTATTAATCAACCTGAGTTAAGGAAGCTAAGTTAACAAGCAAATCCATAGCAATGGTTATGGTAGCGTTATAACATAAGGTTATAATTAAATAAGAAAAAATAAAGTAAGCATATTATTGGTAGATTTATAATTGGGAGGATTAAGTTTAATGAATGTAATAATACTAAGCCGAAGTCCGTTTTGGTGGCATAGGCTGATTAGGGAAAGTAAGTAGCCAAATAGAAAATAAACCTATAACTCGAATAGAAAATGAATGTGTAAATAATCAAATTAATTAGCATTGTGATAAGTTACAGCAAGCACATAATTAAAGGATTATACATTGGATCTAATAACGCGATAGCGTGATGCGCTTGGACCAGCCCGTACGTATATAGATGAAGAACCTAACGAGGTAGATCATCGCGGTGTTTGGAGACACAAGAGGAGCATGTCCAAATAATTATTCTATGAGATTGAATGGAAGCACACGACTTCTACAGGACATGGTAGGGTACCTTGAGATGGCCCTTCAAGGAACAACCAGATGAAGTCGCCGCTCGAAGAAAGGTCAGTTGCGCCATCAAAGGTATACCTTGACTGCAACTAAGGAGTGGTAGTCAGAAGGTTATGCCAGATGGCATTGGGTGATTCAGTAGTTTGCCTCGCTCTAGGAGGAGGTAGTCAAGACCAAATTAAGAATAGTAATCATCAGATACCTATTATCGACAGTCAGTGGGAAAGCGGAAAGACTAAGAGCTAAACAAACAGACCAATGATCTTTCACTATCGAGACATTGGGTGAGGGACACGCCAAATTGGATGTTAAATTGGTTGATAGGGGCACGTCATTAGCTATTGATGTAGCCTTTCATTAGTTAAGGGAGTGGCCAAGGAGGGGACATAACAACCGTGAAAAGGGACAGACCATACGTTGATATCTGTAATGTAGGCCTAATGAATGAGATGACCTAGACTTCCCCGATCCCCCAAGAGACGGAGGAGCCTGGACTTTTTTGAGAACATGACGCATTAGAACACAAACATGAGAACATTTCATTGCTATTACAACAATTTACATCAGAGTACAAGAATATAAGAGTAAGAATAAATAATATACAGCAGAAAAATAAATAACAGAGATTTACAAATTACAAAATAATAGAAATATATATACATAAATATAATGCACAACAGAAATACAGTAACTAACAAAACTGAAAGAAATACACAGATACAAAGCTTTCTGAATATAGCACTAGCTGTAAACCAAGATCCTGTGAAAAGAAATATTTGCGAAAACCAAAACTACTAACTGCCCGTGTGGATAATATGGACACACAGAGTTTAGGTGGAAACAATAAACTCCGAGTCAGTCATGGGACTGGTGTGAGAACTAAAACAGTTATTAACTTTATTTTAATGTTGGGTAAATCAAGGGACCACTCCGTATAATACAGAATTGGTTTCCATGCAGGAATACCGTAAAACAAACAGCGCAATGCTACATAAAGAAAAATGAAATCATTATAAGACTCCATCCCATCACACAATGCAATGCAAACAAAAGGATAGAGTTTTCCCTTATAATGGCCAAAAATGCTTGATATGTACAATCCTCTTTTATTATCACTAGTGCTTATTGTAAAAATCATTCTTCACAAATAAATATATCAATCATAGCAGACGTAGTATACTACGACTACATACATAGGTTACAATTAAAAACCGCAAAGGTTTGTATTGGAAATGGATTCCATCAACGACCGAGGCCTTCTTACCATCACTAAATTGAATTCAAGGCTAGAAATAGAAATCACATCGACATGTATTCAATTTTTACATTAAATACAAGGCTCGAAATAGAAATCATATCAACATGTATTCAATTTTTACATTAAATACAAGGCTCGAAATAGAAATCATATCGACATGTATTCAATTTTAACTTTAAATACAAGGCTCGAAATAGAAATCACATTGACATGCATTCATTGTTCCCATTCATTGCCTTTTTAGGGGCCTATCTGTACCGTCCACGCTTCAATGGAGAATCACATTAGCGGGCTCCTTGATCCTATAGATCCTTCATGCTCTCAATGGAGTGCCACCCTTATTGGGGCTCCAAGATACCAGATTTCTTCTTGCCGTTTATTATCCGGCCTCAATCATTCATGGGTTGTGAAACTCGTCAAAGCCACATCTCGACACATAAAGCTATGCTTTGATCATCATCCACAAGACTCTACTTTTCAACCAAAGCCATGATCCATGAAACACAAAATGCCATATTGTCAATCCATACCATACTATTGATTTCCACTAATATATAATTTCTAAGCTCGTATGTCTCAGAGAAGGGTGTTAAGCAAGAGAATAAATTCTCCGCCACCAAATAGATATATATTTTGCAGAGATCGATGAATACAATATAAAGGAATACAATGTCAGACACACTTCCATTTGCAAGTCCTTTTTGGGTCTGAATGAAACCGGAGGCACCTTATTCCTCATCCCGTATGTCCAATACAGGAGAGAGGCCCTCACATATCCGGTCGATCTCCCAGTACATCTGGATGGTCACCATTTATTACCTTGTCTTGGGTATACGGCCTAATCAAGACATCAGAAATCATCCATTCGGTGTGAAGATCTCCGGTCTTCGACCACCGTCTTTATCGTCGACTTTTAATCGCCGTATTAGTTATTCAGAATTGGTTAAACCCAGTCTTTCCGAATAACTCGCATGTCTTAAAAACAAGTGCTATAAAACACATAATATGCCACATTCCAATTCAGAATATTCTTTTATTCTAATATTAACATCTTAGTGGAAAGGTTCTCATTAATTTTATCAAAGATAAATTATTTTAAACTTATTCTTCAATCTTCCTTTGGATATCAATTTCAAAAGATTTTATTTTATCCTTTAACAATTTAAACCAAATTAAGGTTTATAAAACTAGTCGAGATTATTTGAGACTTACCAAAATAATCACCTATTATTTTATTATTTCCAATCCCAATCTATTCATCCCATGGAGAAAAACTGGTAATACTCCATGTCTAACACCCACTGTGTTATCGTTAAATTTAATTACCCTTTCTCGTTCAAATCTAATTAAAGATTTAACTATCGCTTGGAGTAAAACTGGTGGTACTCCATTCTCGATCATTTCTTACATTCGATAAATTCAATTACCCCATTCTCATTTCAATCTAATTAAAGATTCGTTAAAAACTTAGTTTTAATCTAAAAAATCATTACTTAATGATTATTCAAGTTCAGGAAAATTTATCCTGTCTTTAACTACGTTAAAGAACTAGCGTCATTTAAAACACAGTCCACAATAAACCCAAATCATCTTCCGTTAACAATGGAATCTTCACAGGAAACAGATCAATATATAATCGATATAAATTTCTGTATCAGAATAATAATATAAATGGAATAACGACAAAGCCTTTTAAATTCCATAAATAGTAATAGTCTTCATTCACAGAAGCTCATCTCGATAATTATTAAATCGAATTCCATTCAATTCCAATTTCATATATTAAATTGGAAAACTTTACTTTGGAAAACTTCCATTAAATCTTAATAAAAAGATTTATGAATTCCAAAACATATCTTCACTGTTAATTGGTTTTTAAGAAAAATGTTATTTAAAACATCATTCACAATGAACCCAAAATCATCGTCTATTTAGTTCCAATTTATAATTATAAATTGGAAAACGTCATTAATCTTGATTAAAAGATTTATTCCTTTTTCAGCGGGGTTTAAGAACAGTGTTATTTAAGACACCATTCACGATAAACCCAAAATCCAATTTGATATTAAATACAAGGCTTTGAATAAAAATAATATTGGCTCATAATCAATATCAAATTCTGAAACTAACAGATATCATATTGGGAATAACGATATCTATATCTTTCAAATTCCCATAATAATATTCGTATAATCATGGAATCCAATATCGAAATATTCCGAAGATTATTTCCATTCAAATTCATTCCAACTCATATGTTGTAAATTATTCTGGTTATCTTAAAACCATTTGCAAATCAAATTTATTCATTTAAAAATTATTGTATTTCAAATCAAGTTGTTAACTAGTTCATTTAGATAAAAATATCTTTTATCTCTTCAAAACATCAAATATTTAGTCCAAAATCTTTCCAAATCATTTATTATAATTTTACATAATTTATTCATATTTTAAATAATTTCATTATGGCCCTTACAGTCGATTTCCATATACGGTCATCGAACTGCATTTACAGTGACTTTTTCCAAAACCGTTTGGGACATATCCTGAAATCTAACCTTTCAATTTTAAATATCAAATATTCATTTGAAAGATATTTTCAAACGAACGCAATGGTTCCGGTTTTAGGAGAATCCGACGATCGGATCTCTTGTTACATAAATTTGAAGTCAATGGTCGAAATTCGCGAACAGTCGCTGCGCGGCGCGTTCTGTTCAGGCCATTTAAATATATATAATATATTTCGTCGATTTTCATTTAAAATGTATTTTATAAATCGTTTATAAATTCATTTTAAAACGATTTCAACTTCGATTTCAATTTTAAATCAAAATTGAATATTCCATATCATTATAATATTAAAATAATAATATTTTCAAAATATCAGATTTTGAAATCAATTCTTTTCGATATTCATTATAAATAAATAAAATCGACAGAAAAATCCGTTCGAGTTAAAATGGCACAATTCTACTTAACTTGGCTTCATATATTCTAACATTTTTATGTCTACCCAAAATCGGACATCAAAATCATATTTTGATTTTGCACTGAACATTATTTTAAAATATTCATTATTTTTGAAGTGGAATCAGACTCAATCAATTACCATATAATTTTATTTATATGATTTCCATACATCGCATGTATTCAAAAGTAGTGATAAACAACTATTAAACAGTCAATTCACATCCAGAGTGCAATTTACAACTGTATAAGCATTGAATAATTAAATAACGCTTATAACATTCTGTTAATCAATCGGTTGACATACTCTCAAATCCAAGAGAGATGTGATTTAATTATCATCCCTAGACCTGTGCGGGGTTTCAATCATCAACAAATAATTGGGCAATGTTTAAAATTATCGTTCCAATACCTGTGTGGGGTTTACATAACAATCCATATGAATTTATTTACAGCTTAATAATAATAATAATAACAATAGAATTTTAAACTGTACACATCCATCATCCACCAAACAAATATTACAATCATTGGCAATCTATAGAAATGCAGTTATAAAAATAAATAACTGTACAAAATTTGGAGTGAGAGAGTTCTCACTTTGGTTTCCACTCCGTCAGTCTTTATTGGATGATTTCTATTTTTAAACTAAATTAAACACGCATTTAATTTAGCTAAAAATTCAACTTGCTCCATTTCTGTTCTGATCAGTTCCATGTTGTAGTGCTCGCTGACACAAGCGCAACGCAACTGAAATCATCGAATTCCGATCTCATATGAAAAAATTTGATATTTAATACATTGATTACATAATTTAATTAATTAATTAAAACTTAATCACCCTCTCTCCCTTCAAATAATCGTCGAACCCATCGCTCCACCACCCTCTCTCCTCACCGCTCCACCTAAGCACCACCGAAGCCAGATCGAAGTCCATTACGTCGACCGGCATTCCTCCCTCCACCCGTGCCTTGAACGACATGCCACTCAGTGGCCCCACCACGCCGGAAAAACACCTCGAACGAACGACGTTTGAGTCAAAAATATCCAATATCTCCATTAAAATCAATCTCACTCGTATGGAATCGAAGCCCTCGCAGTGCTCTTTGATTTACTTTTTTAAATTTTTGAAATCGATTTGTGGATTGAAAGTTCGAAGGGGATTTAATTTGGGAAAAATCAGCCATCGATTTTGAAGGAAGCAGCGGCAGAAATAAATGAAACAGATTAGGGTTTTTTTTTAGTTAATATATACATATGTATAATATTATATAATTCAGAAAAGTAGTGGTTTGCATCTGAACTCCAAATCTAACACAACGACTGTAGCCGCTAGCTAAATACCCCCATTCCGAACACAATGGGATATTTTCGTAAGCCAATTTGACTGTTTCGATTAGTTTTTATCAAAATTAAAATATAAATTATTATAATGTTACATATTTAATTCAACGTACATTTGAATTTACCAGGGCTGCATACTGACTCCAAAAATTATGAAAATTGAAATCTCGCTATTCTTTTGATGATACGGTCCTAATAAAATTAATTTCATCAAATTTGGAGACCATTTGAAAAATGGCATTTTATCAGCTTATTAATTTCAAACTGAAATTTGAAAATATAATTATATTTACTATGCCCACATATAAATTTCAAAAATCATGAAATTTTAAACCTGACAATATTTTGACATTCCAGATCCAACAAAAGTTGTTTCATCGAATTCGGAGGTCGTCTGCAAAATGGCTAATTTTAAGGGCTATATATAATATTAAAATATATATAAATTCCATAGCGACTATTTTAAATTTTAATCTGGACATAACTTACAATTTATAAAGTGAAATCTCAATTTCTTACATTCGTTAGAAGAATGTAGTTAAATAGATTCTAGCATTTCTTGTTTCGTCCAATTCTGATTTATATTGAATTCTGTTTATTCATTTGAAACTAAAAATCAAATTTTCAAACTACCACGCCATTTCAAGCTCGTTTTATAATAAATATAAATTTATTTGTTATAACTTCATCATAAATAAATTTTAAGTCGTTAATTATCAAAATAAATCATTTTAAATTCTTAAAATCCTTTAAATCAATTAAAAATAAAATTTTAAATTGGTTCCAAAGTCTGGGTTGTTATAATCTCCCGCACTTAAAATCTTTTCGTCCTCGAAAAGGAAGATAGAATCGATGGTTGTTTACTTAATCGACTCAACCTTCGCTTGACTCAAGTTCTTCAACTTTTCAATTTCTAAGAACTTTCTAATTTCTCAAAAATTTGGCTAACGCCTTAAATTTTTGAATTTTTTTGCCATAACCTCCTTTGTACGGATGATCGGTACAACCACAACTTTCCTCATAGGGCCTTCATCAATCAAAAAGAAAAAGAAAAAGCCAAGCGGCATGCCAATCGGCTTATAAAATTATCAAATCCAATGAATATAGTAAACATGTACCTATTTGTCGGGCATACAATTTTATTCCTCTTCTTAGCTTCCATGCTATGACCTATTTACACATATATGTACATGTATGCAATTCCAATCAATTTTCAATTCAGTTCATTATTTGACTCGATTTAGCTTAATCTACCTTTCATTTTCACATTGGTTTTATTATTCCAATACCTTTATTTAGTTGAACTAATAATCACACATCACAACTAGCAATCAATTAGTTGGTTAACTTTTCACATATATAACTTTAGTATACTCAAAAATCATGTTTCAAGGCCAAATCACAAACAATAAACTCTAACTAAGTTATGGTTCTCAAACCAGTCAATTGGAAATATATAAACATCTCACTTTCAAAATTCGAAAACAAACTACTGATGCTACGTAGTCATCAATAGAATCATCCCCGGGCGACTAGAGTATGATTCTATATCTACCCTGTATATTTGAGACTTCAAATATATGCTAGCTAGGAATATATGCAAAATCTACATATACTTGATAGTCCAAATTCAAAATCAAATTAAATATTCAAATACGTAAAATAAGATATAGTTTTCAAAATTAATTTTTTTTAATAAATAATAGCCTTTAAACTCATTCTAGGGTATTACCAATCCTGTCTCTAACAAGTCATTCTTGTATGACGTCACTAATCCTATCTTTGATGAATTCTCTTGTTTTGTTCCAATGTGTCTTGTTCTCAAGCTTTGTAAACCAAAGCTCCGATACCAAACTGAGACGACCTAGACTTCCCCAATCGCCTAAGAGACGGAGGAGCCCGGATTGTTTTGAAAACACGACGCATCAGAACACAAACATGAAAACATTTCATTGCTATTACAACAATTTACATCATAGTATAAGAATATCAGAGTAAAAATAAATAATATACAGTGGAAAAGTAAATATCAGAGATTTACAAATTACAAAACAGCGGAAATATATATACATAAATATAATGCACAGCGGAAATACACTAACTAACACAACTTAAAGAAATACATGGATACGAAGCTTTTCAAATATAGCTCCAGCTATAAATCAGGGTCCTGTGAAAAGAAATATCTGCGAAAACCAAAATTACTAGCTGCCCATGTGGAAAATATGGGCACCCAAAGTTTAGGTGGAAACAATAAACTCTGAGTAAGTCATGGGAGTGGTATGAGAACTAAAACAGTTATTAACTTTATTTTAATGTTGGGTAAATCAAGGGACAACGTTGTATGACACGGAACGGGTTTTCTCCCAAGAAAACCATAAAAAAATAGCACAATGCTAAATAAAGAAAAATGAAACCATCAGAAGACTCCATCCCATCACACAATGCAACACACCGGGAGGATAGAGTTTACCCTTATAATGGCCAAAAATGCTTGATACGTACAATCCTCTTTTATTATCACTAGTGCTTAGTGTAAGAATCATTCTTCACAAATAAATATACCAATCATAGCAGATGTAGTATACTACGACTACATACAAAGGTTACAATTAAAAACCGCAAAGTTTCATATTGGAAATGGATTCCACCAATGACTGAGCTTTCTTGCCATCACTACATTGAATCCAAGGCTCGAAAGAGAAATAATATCGACATGTATTCAATTTTTACATTAAGTACAAGGCTCAAAATAGAAATCATGTCGGCATATATTCAATGTTCCCATTCTTTGCCATTTCAGGGGCCCATCTGTATCCTTCACGCTTCAATGGAGAATCACCTTAGCGGGCTCCCAGATCCTATAGATCGTTCATGCTCTCAATGGAGTGCCACCCTTATTGGAGCTCCCAGACACCAGATTCCTTCTTGCCATTTATTATCCGACCTCAATCGTTCACGCGTTGTGAAAATCGTCGAAGTCACGTCTCGACACACAATGCTATACTATATGAAAGCTATGCTTTGATCATCATCCACAAGACTCCTCTTTTCAACAAAATCCTTGATCTATGAAACTCAGCATGCCATATTGTCAATCCATACCATAACATTGATTTCCAACAGTATATAACCTCTAAGCTCATATGTCTCAGAGAAGGATGTTAAGCAAGAGAATAAATTCTTCCCCACCAAACATATATATATATATATATATATATATATATATATTTAGCAGAGATCAACGAATACAATATGAAGGAATACAATGTCAGACACACCATCCATTTGCAAGTCATTTCTAGGTCTGAACGAAACTGGAGGCACCTTATTCCTCATCCCATATGTCCAATACAGGAGAGAGACCTCGCATATCCGGTCGATCTCCAAGTATGTCAGGATGATCACCACTTATTACCTTTTCTTGGGTGTACGGCCCAATCAAGACATCAGAAATCATCCATTCGATGTGAAGATCTCCAGTCTTTGACTACCGTCTTCATCGTCGACTTTTAATCGTCGTATTAATTATTTAGAATGGGTTAAACCTGGTCTTTCTGAAATAACTCGCATGTCTTAAAATCAATTGCTATAAAACACATCATATGCCTCATTCCAATTCAGAATATTCTTTTATTCTAATACTCACATCTTAGGGGAAAGGTTCCCATTAATTTTATCAATGATAAATTTTTTAAACTTATTCTTTAATCTTCATTTGGATATCAATTTCAAAAGATTTTATTTTATCCTTAAACAATATAAACCAAATTAAGGTTTATAAAACTAGTCGGGATTATCGAGACTTACCGAAATAATCATCTATTATTTTATTATTTCCAATCCCAATCTATTCATCCTATGGAGCAAAACTGGTAATACTCCATATCAAACACTCACTATGTTATTAGCAAATTTAATTACCATTTCTTGTTCAAATCTATTTAAAGATTTAACTATCGCTTGGAGTAAAACTGGTGGTACTTCACTCTCGATCATTTCTTGAATTCGATAAATTCAATTACCCCATTCTCATTTCAATCTGATTAAAGACTCGTTAAAACTAAGTTTTAATCTCAAAAATCATTATGTAATGATTATTAAACTTTGGGAAAATTCATCCTATCTTTAACTAGGTTAAAGAACTAGTGTCATATAAAAAACAGTTCACAATAAACCCAAATCATCTTCCATTAACTATGGAATCTTCATGGAAAATAGATCAATATATAACTGATATAAATTTCGGTATTAGACTAATAATATAAATGGAATGACGACACAGCCTTTTAAATTCCATAAATAGTAGCGGTCTTCATTCACAAAAGCTCATCTCAATTATTATTAAATCAAATTCCAACTTAATGTATTAAATTGAAAAACTTTACTTTGGAAAATTTCCATTAAATCTTAATAAAAAGATTTATAATTCCAAAACATATCTTCACTATTAATTAGGTTTTAATAACAAATGTTATTTAAAACATTGTTCACATTGAATCCAAAATCATCTTCTATTTAGTTCCAATTTATAATTATAAATTGGTAAACTTCATTAATCTTAATTAGAAGATTTATTCCTTTTTCAGCGGGGTTTAAGAATAGTGTTATTTAAGACACCATTCATGACAAACCCAAAATCCAATTTGATATTAAATACAAGGCTCTGAATAAAAATAATATCGGCTTATATTCAATATCAAATTCTGAAATTAACGGATATCGTATTAGGAATAATGATATATGTATCTTTCAAATTCCAATAATAATATCCGTATAATCACGGAATCCAATATCGAAATATTTCGAAGATTATTTCCATTCAAATCCATTCCAACTCATACGTTGGAAATTATTCTGGTTATCTTAACACCATTTGCAAATCTAATTTATTAATTTAAAAATTATTGGATTTCAAATCTAGTTGTTAACTAGTTCATTTATATAAAAATATTTTTTATCTCTTCAAAACTTGAAATATTTACTTTAAAATCTTTCCAAATCTTTTATTTTGATTTTACATAATTTATTCACATTATTAATAATTTTATTAAGGCACTTACAGTCGATTTCCATATACGGCCCTTGAACTGCATTTACAACAACCATTTCCAAAACTGCTTTCGACATACCTTGAAATCTAACCACTCAAATTTAAATCTAATATATTCGTTTGAAAGATCTTTTCGATACGAAACCAACGGTTCCTGTTTTAGGAGAACCGACGGTCAGATCTCCCGTTACATCAATTTGAAGTCAATGGTCGAAATTCACGAACGGTAGCTGCGCAGCGCATTCTATTCAGGCCATTTAAATATATATAATATATTTCGTCGATTTCCATTTAAAACGTATTTTATAAATCGTTTATAAATTCATTTTAAAATGATTTCAACTTTGCTTTCAATTTTAAATTAAAATTGAATATTCCATGTCATTATAATATTAAAATGATAATATTTTCAAAATATCAGATTTTGATATCAATTCTTATCGATATTCATTATAAAATGAATAAAATCGACAGAAAAATCCGTTCAAGTTAAAATGGCGCACTTCTACTTAACTCGGCTTCATATATTTCAATATTTTTGTGTCCATCAAAAATCGGACATCAAAATCATATTTTGATTTTTCACTGAATATTATTTTAAAATATTCGATATTTCTGAATTGGAATCAGACTCAATCAATTATCGTATAATTTTATTTATATGGTTTCCATATATCGCATGTATTCAAAAATAGTGGTAAACAACTATTAAACAGTCAATTCACATCCAGAGTGCAATTTACAACTGTATAAGCATTTAATAATTAAATAACGCTTATAACAGTCTGTCAATCAATCGGTTGACATACAGTCAAATCCATGGGAGACGTGAATTAATTAAAATCCCCAGACCCATGTGGGGTATCAATCATCAACAAATAATTGGGCAATGTGTAAAATTATCATACCAATACTCATGTGGGGTTTACATTACAATCCATGTGAATTTATTTACAGTTTAATAATAAAAATATTAGCAACATTTAAAACAGTACACATCCATCATCCGCCAAACAAATATTACATTCACAGGCAATCTATATAAATGCAGTTATAAAAATAAATAACTTTACAAAATTTTGAGTGAGAGAGTTCCCACTTTGGTATCCACTCCGTCATTCTTTATTGAATGGTTTCTGTTTTTAAACTAAATTAAACACATGTTTAATTTAGCTAAAAATTCAACTTGCTCCATTTCCGTTCTGGTTAGTTCCATGTTGTAGTGCTCGCTGAAACGAGCGCAACGCAACTGAAAGCGACGAATTCTGATCTCATACGAAAAAGATAAGATATTTAATACATTGATTACACAATTTAATTAATTAATAAATTAATTAAAACTTAATCACCATCTCTCCCTTCAGACAATCATCGAACCCATTGCTCCACCACCTTCTCCCCTCACTGCACCGCCTACGCACCACCGGACCCAGAACGGGGGCCATCACGTCGACCGGTGTTCCTCCTTCCACCTACGACTTGAGCGGTGTGCCACTCGGTGGCCCCACCACTTCGGAAAACCACCTCGAATGGCTGGCGTTTGAGCCAAAAATTCGAGCCCATCTCTCCACAAAATAGATCTCACCCGTATGGAATCGAAGCCCTCGCAACGCTCTTTGATTTTCTTTTTTTAAATTTCTGAAATTGATTTTTGGATTGAAAGTTTGAAGGGGATTTAATTTGGGAAAAATCGCTATCGATTTTGAAGGAAGCGGCGGCATAAATAAATGAAATAGATTAGGTTTTTTACAGTAAATAAATAAATAAATATATATATTTATAATATTATTCAATTCGAAAAAGTAGGGTTTCGCATCCGTACTCCAAATCAAATCCATCGACTATCGCCCTTAGCTAAATACCACCATTCCGTACACAATGGAATATGTTTCATAAGCCAATTTGATTGTTTCAATCAGTTTTTATCAAAATTAAAATATAAAATAACATACCGTTACATATTGAATTCAACGTACGTTTTAATTTACCGGGACCACATACTGACTCCAAAAATTATGAAAATTGAAATCTAGCTATGTTTTGACGATACGGTTATAACAAAATTAATTTCATCAATTTTGGAGACTATTTGAAAAATGGCCTTTTTATTAGCGTATTAAATTCAAACTGAAATTTGAAAACGCGTTTAAATTTACTACACTCACATATAAATTCCAAAAATTATGAAATTTTAAACCTGACAATAATTTGACATTCTGGATCCAACAAAAGTGGTTTCATCGAATTTGGAGGTCATTTGCAAAATGGCTAATTTTAAGGGCTATATATAATATTAAATATATATATAAATTCCACAGCGACTATTTTAAAATTTAGTCTAGACATAATTTACAATTTATAAAGTGAAATCTCAATTTCTTACATTCATTAGAAAGATGTAGTTAAATAGACTCTAGCGTTTCTTGTTTCATCAAATTCTGATTTATATTGAATTGTATATATTCAGTTGAAATTAAAAATTGAATTTTCAAACTATCGCGCCATTTCAAGCTCGTTTTGTAATAAATATAAATTTATACATTCGAACTTCGTTTTAAATAAATTTTAAGTCATTAGTTCTCAAAATAAATTATTTTAAATTCTTAAAATCCATTAAATCGATTTAAAATAAAATTTTAAATTGGTTCCAAAATCTGGCTTGCTAAAATGAAGTTGTCCTTTATAGATATCAAAAACTCCCGACTAAGTTTCATGCATTGGATGCAGCCCTATTACGGAACTCGGGTTATAGTAGGCAGTACGTTCGTGTGATGATCAAGATGCATGCACTGGGTGGTGTATTTTAGACATTAGGGTCTTACTTCTTGTCGAGATGTGGTTCGACCGAGGAGTTCGGATACGAGGATTCGTATGCTTACATGGCATAGAGAGGGTAGTTCTGTGCGATTACGTGGCGTAACGATAGAGATTTTCATACGCAGTTTTGCATAGGTTAGAGGTTTTGCATGCTTCCGTGGTGTGATGGTGGAGACCGTATAAGAAGGGTAGTATTGGGAGTACCTTGAGATGTTGGTCATAGCTATATATATTAGGTTTAATCTACTAGGGAGTAGATGGGTGCGATGCGTGTGCAGAGCCTAGAGTGTTGTTTACCCTAATAACCAAATAATTAAGAAAATGTAAATGAACGGCATATGTAGTGTGACGGCCCGCCCTGCACCAATTGACATTTACTCCAAAAGTGCGTTGTACACATGTCCAGTTAGCACGGAATGGGTCATCAGAAGGAAAAAGAAGAAGGAAATGAACATACAAAGAACCTGTAGAATGTCTCACAGCGCATAGAACAAAATATAATAATAACATACTTGACATAAAATAGGAGAGACAGTGCATAAGCTGAGAATCAGAACTAAACATCATAGCAGCGAAAATCCAAAATACAGCTTATTACAACTTTCAAACTGTCTCAAAGCAAAAGCAAGATAAATGAGGTACACTACTAATGCCCAAGTAGCGACCACCAACGACACAGGGAGAATGTGTATATATATATATAATACGTGGAAGCCTCCTGCCCGTGGTTCCTCTTCCTGGTTCGGATCGGTGTCCCCACTTTGGGTCGGATCGGGTTGCTTCATCCGGGTCGGGTCGTGTCTTCTGATCGGGTCGGATCGTCTCGCCCTAGTACCCATCGACTCGTGAGCTTCCCACCCTCCTCTGGTTCGGATCGGAAATACTTGTTGGTTCGGATCGGAAGTACTTGTCGGTTCGGATCGTGCTTCTACTACCGGATCGTGCCACCTAGCTAAGTCGTGACCAACTCCTTCAAACGGATCGTAACGCCTATGCTGGAACGGGTCGAGCCACGCTCCCCTTCACCGATCCGATCCGGATTCTGGGTCATTTCCTGCATGTTTCCTGCGACTGTATTTACGCCATTCGACGGCGTTTTTGACCAATCTAACACTTCTAAACAATCACAAAGCATACCATACAGTCATAGCAACATGTAATATCGATCCTAAACATCAAAACATAAATCATAACATATAAAATGGATCAAACATACCCAAAATACCATATTTTCCCCTTAAGCATGTCTAGGTGAAACTAATGATAGGACTAGCAAATCTTAACCAAATTAACCCAAATTCATATCAGAGGTCCAAAACATCATTCCGAATTTTATAAACATTTTTCCAGAATTTTATCATGTTTAAATTCGCTAATTAACACTAATCACCCCTAATTAGCCATAATTAGTGCAAAACTAAGCAAATCACTCACCTTAGCCACAAAATAAACTAAGATCTGAAATAATCCTCTGATTTGATGCGAATTTCAATACCAACCAGCAGCTCCTTTGTTGATTTGGTGAAGATCCTCCTTGATTAGGGGTTGCTAAGCCAATCCTTAACCTAAAGGTGATTTGGAGGTGATTTAGAGGTTGGAGGCCATTTTTAGGGATCCTTGGTGATAAGTGGAGGCTAGAAAACTGAAATGGAATGATTCTCCATCTCATTTCAGCCCTGCCATAACCCTAATCCCGAAATGGGTTATGGGTCTACTCGCTAATCACCCGATTTGGCCCGGTTAAGCAGTTTTTCACCCTCCAAACCTTGTTTCAGCCATATCTCCCAAACGGTAAGTCCGTTTGGCCATTATGACCACTCTACGGAAAGAGAAACTATCAAACGAATCAAATGGAAGTGGTTTCAAGTCAAAATTCCTTTCCAATCAAAAGTTATGGCTAAAACAGTACCGACTAGGGGCAAAATGGTCATTTAAAAATCGACAAAAATCATGAACATGGGAAATGACTCTAATGGATGTTTCCCAAAGTTATATGGCCATACGACTTCATACGGGAAAGAAATAAATATTCTACAATCCTATGATGTGTAGAATACGGGTCATTACACTCCCCCCCCCCCCCCCCCCCTTAAGAAATTTCGCCCTCGAAATTCCCTAATCCAAACACACACAAAGATCCCGCATGCTTATCAACCATAAAACAACCATCAAACATGCAAAACAAGTAAAATAAGTCTATCCTAGCATGCGGAATAACTAAATCGCAAAGTAAATCTTACCAGACAAAGAATTCTGGATATGCCTTCCTAAGCTCTCCTCTTTCTCCCAAGTACAATCATTCTCGTCCTTGCCCCACTGAACCTTGACTAGCTTCACCGACTTCCTTTGAAGTTGCTTCGTATCATGCCCCACAATACGAATCGGCTTGCGGTTCCCAACCGCCTCGGGTTCTACTTCGAAGTCCTCTAACTGATCAGGTGAAATAGTCACATCTGAGTCGTGAACGAACTTCCTTAGTTGGGAAACATGAAATACATTGTGAACTCCCGCCATTTTCTCTGGTAAGCCAACTCTATATGTCAAATTCCCGACAAGTTCAAGAACAGAGAATGGGCCAACAAATCATGGTGCCAACTTGCCTCTCCTACCAAATCGAATCACGCTCTTTAACGGAGAGATCTTGACAAACACCAAGTCACCAACGGAGAATTTCAAGTCTCTCCTCCTCTTATCGGCATAGCTTTTCTGCCTATCTTGAGCAGCTTTCATTCGTTGCTGAATGATCCAAATCTTATCTGAAGTTTCCCTCACCACATCTGGTCCAAGCACAAACTTCTCGCCAGTCTCTATCCAACATGATGGTGAGTTGCACGGTCTTCCGTACAAAGCTTCATATGGAGCCATACCGATACTGGATTGGTAGCTATTATTATATGCAAACTCTACTAGATGCAAATGGTCATCCCATGATCCACCAAAATCCAATATACAAGCTCTCAAGAGATCTTCCAATATACGATTTACCCTCTCCGTCTGACCGTCGGTCTGAGGATGATATGCGGTACTGAGATGTAATCCTGACCCTAGAGCCTCTTGTAAGCTCTTCCAAAACCCACTAGTGAACAACGGGTCTCGGTCACTCACAATGCTTTTGGGTACTCCATGAAATCTTACTACCCACTTCATATACAATTCTGCCAACTTGGCTGTCGTCCTGGTCGATTTGACCGGTATAAATCTTGCACTTTTAGTCAATCGATCCACAATTACCCAAATGCTATCATATCCCGATCTAGTCCTTGGTAAGCCATCGATGAAATCCATCGAAACTTGCTCCCATTTCCATTTGGGAATTTCTAATGGTTGCAATAACCCACTAGGCTTCTTTTGCTCGGCTTTAACTAGCTGGCAATTCATGCATTTGGATATAAACTTCCCATCGTCTCTTTTCATCCCTTCCCAGTAGTAAGTCTGCCTCATGTCTCGATACATCTTATTACCACCGGGATGTATAGTCAGTTTTGAGTGATGACATTCTCTAAGCACTTCATCTCTCAAACCATTCACGTTGGGCACAACTAGTCTTCCATTCTTCCGAAGCCATCCATCTCGATCAAGCTCATACACATTCATCTCCTCATCGATACCCATCTCTAACTTAGAGATGATTTCCAATAGGTTAGGATCGTCCCTCTGGCTAGAACCAATCCGCTCTATCAAAGTGGGTCTGATCGTCAAACTAGCTAGCATAACTGGATCCAATTCGCATTTTGGTCTGAAATCAAAACCCGCGATATACTCCAGTTGCTTCCATTCAAGAAACATTGCCCCTAAGCTGGCATGTCTCCTACTCAAGGCATCGGCTACCGCATTACCCTTCCCAGGTGTATATGCGATATCAAAATCATACGAAGCCAAGAACTCTAACCATCTCTGCTGACAGAGATTTAGATCTTTCTGAGAGAAGAGATACTTCAACGATTTATGATCGGTAAACAACTCGAATCTTTCTCCCAAGAGGTAATGTCTCCACATCTTCAGCGCAAATACAATCGCTGCCAATTCCAAATCATGGGTAGGATACTTCTTCTCATGCGGCTTTAGCTATCGACTAGCATAAGCTACAACCCTACCTCCTTGCATCAATACTGCACCCAGTCCGGTACTACAAGCATCCGTGTATACCGTCATCTCTTCATTCCCTTTAGGAATGACTAATACTGGCGCATGCGTCAACCTCTCCTTTAGACTTTTGAAGGCATCCTCACACACTCCGTCCCAGACGAAGGACTGATTCTTCTTAGTCAACTGAGTCAACGGTGCTGCAATCTTGGAGAAGTCCCGGATAAACTTACGATAATATCCGGCTAATCCCAAGAAACTTCTTACATCTGTAGCATTCTTGGGCGTAGGCCAATCTTGTACCGTAGCCACCTTCGCAGGGTCCACGGCAATACCACACTCTGAAACAACGTGACCCGAGAATCTTACTTCCCTTCTCCAAAAATGACACTTAGAGAATTTCGCTTTCAATTGGTGTTTCCTCAACACCTCCATCACTATCCTCAAGTGCCCCTTGTGTTCCTCCTCTGTCCTTGAATAAACAAGGATATCATCCACGAACACAAGAACAAACTTATTCAACTGATCTCTGAATACTCGATTCATAAGATCCACAAAATAGGCTGGTGCATTGGTCAATCCAAACGGCATGACCAACCACTCATAAAATCCAGACGGCGTCCTAAATGCCATTTTCGGAACACTCTCATCTGCTACTCGAAGCTGATGAAATCCTGTCGCGAGGTCCAACCGGGAGAACACTATTGCTCCTTCCAGCTGATCAAACAAATCATTTATCCGCGGTAGAGGATACTTATTCTTCCTCGTCACCTTATTCAACTCGCGATAGTCTACACACAAACGAAGGGAACCATCTGCCTTAGTGGCAAACACAACTGGTGCTCCCCACTCGGAGACACTCCTTCTAATAAATCCCTTCTTCAAAAGATTGCTGACTTGCACCCCGAGCTCTCGCTGCTCCCTTGGTGCCATACAACGAAGTGGCATTACTATAGGTCTGGCATCTTTCACTAAATCAATACGGAACTCAATCTCTCGGTGTGGTGGAAGCCCGGTCACCTCCTCGAAGACGTCCGGATACTGGCCAACCACGGGCACATCTGACAACTCATCCTGCGGGATGTCGAGGGAATTTACAAAACTAGCCATAACCCCATCACTAGGTAGACTACCAAACACTACCCTCCGCCCATCATCCGCCCTCACTGTCACCAAAAAGCCCTCACAGTCTACCACCACCCCGTGTCTTTGGAGCCAATCGACTCCCAATATAATGCCATACCCAGTAAAGCCCAAAACAAAGCAATCACATACAAACATACATCCATGACTCGATAAGACCAAATTCCTGCAAATCATACTAAGGCTAGTCGAAGCACCAATCGGGTTCATCACAATCAATGGTCTATCGACTATCTCGGGTTCCAGTCCCAACCTATCTACCAGGTCACTAGATATGAAGGAACGGGAAGCCCCAGTATCAAACAAAACTCGAACTGGTATATCATAAATAGAAAGCATACCTTGAATAACAACATTCTTTCCTTTCTCCGCCGCAGTTGGGGCATTCGACGAAGAAGGGACAGCATCGATAACATATGCTTTCACAATCTGCTTCTCCTTAAGAGGTTGTGGACACTTGTCCTTCTGATGTCCCACTTGACCACAGTTGTAGCACTTCCTTTCCGCTGGCTTGGCCCGACATTCTTTAGCATAATGGCCTTTCTTTCCACAGTTGAAGCACTCAACATCCTTCTTACTCTTTTTCTGGCCACTCTTAGATTGGTCCTGCTTCCTCTTATTCTGAGAGTTATTCTTGCCTCCACCGCCTGCTTGCGGCCTTGGCCCTTCTGCAGATGCAGCCTCAACCTTTGACTTAGGGTAAAGACTCTTTGATCTCAAAGCTTTCCCCACGATCGATTCAAAAGTCTCATCGATGTGGTTGATAAGCATTTCCCCCAAGTACCCATCCAAACCAGTAATGAACTTCTCATTCTTCTTCTCAGGAGTATCAATAAGAGACAGTCCAAACTTCGATAAAGTGTCGAACTCAGCAATATAATCAGAAACCGCCCTTCCATTCTGCTTGAGTTCCAAGAACCTCTTAAACAATACCGACTTCTGGGCAGCTGGAATGAACTTCTCGCTAAAGCGAGCCTTGAACTGATCCCAAGTAACTTGATCCTCTGGAGTAGCTGTTCTAATGGCATTCCACCAATTCATCGCTCGCCCTTGCAGCTGACGAGACGCTAGCCTTCTATTCATCGCATCCTCGAGACCCAAGTCATCAAAGATACGGTCACAGCTATCCATCCAGTCTTGAACATCCGTGGCCGACTCCGTCCCGTGGAACGGCTTCCCACCAAGATTAGTGTAATCTTTGCACAACTTGGCGAAATCGACCCTAGGCGCCTGCACTACTGGGCCAACACCAACTCCGGGATTGGGAACTGCCCCTTGCACTTCTCTAAGCATGTCTCTCATGAGGTTAATAAACATAGCCCTCATGTCAGCGGCATTCCCTTGGTTGGTCCCTCTACCAGCACCCCTTGTCTCTCGGCTCATCGTTAATCTGTAAAAAGGGGAACGATTAACGACCCCATAGTGGTGCTAGTGCAGTGCGACTTCATCTTTATACTACTAATAGTATATACATACATAGCTTTTGAAAACCAAAGTAATCACAAATACGCGCTCTCATATACGTACTAACTCTCCCTAGTGTCTTTCCCTAGGTTAACTACGCAACCTAGAGCTCTGATACCAAGTGTGACGGCCCGCCCCGCACCAACTGACATTTACTCCAAAAGTGCGCTGTACACATGTCCAGTTAGCACGGAACGGGTCGTCAGATGGAAAAAGAAGAAGGAAATGAACATACAAAGAACCTGTAGAATGTCTCACAGCGCATAGAACAAAATATAATAATAACATACTTGACATAAAACAGGAGAGACAGTGCATAAGCTGAGAATCAGAACTAAACATCATAGCAGCGAAAATCCAAAATACAGCTTATTACAACTTTCAAACTGTCTCAAAGCAAAAGCAAGATAAATGAGGTACACTACTAATGCCCAAGTAGCGACCACCAACGACACAGGGAGAATGTGTGTGTATATATATATATATATATATATATATATATATATATATATATATATATATATATATATATAATACGTGGAAGCCTCCTGCCCGTGGTTCCTCTTCCTGGTTCGGATCGGTGTCCCCACTTCGGGTCGGATCGGGTTGCTTCATCCAGGTCGGGTCGTGTCTTCTGATCGGATCGTCTCGCCCTAGTACCCATCGACTCGTGAGCTTCCCACCCTCCTCTGGTTCGGATCGGAAATACTTGTTGGTTCGGATAGGAAGTACTTGTTGGTTCAGATCGTGCTTCTACTACCGGATCGTGCCACCTAGCTAAGTCGTGAACAACTCCTTCAAATGGATCGTAACGCCTATGCTGGAACGGGTCGAGCCACGCTCCCCTTCACCGATCCGATCCAGATTCTGGGTCATTTCCTACATGTTTCATGCGACTGTCTTTACGCCATTCGACGGCGTTTTTGACCAATCTAACACTTCTAAACAATCACAAAGCATACCATACAGTCATAGCAACATGTAATATCGATCCTAAACATCAAAACATAAATCATAACATATAAAATGAATCAAACATACCCAAAATCCCATATTTTCCCCTTAAGCATGTCTAGGTGAAACTAATGATAGGACTAGCAAATCTTAACCAAATTAACCCAAATTCATATCAGAGGTCCAAAACATCATTCCGAATTTTATAAACATTTTTCCAGAATTTTATCATGTTTAAATTCGCTAATTAACACTAATCACCCCTAATTAGCCATAATTAGTGCAAAACTAAGCAAATCACTCACCTTAGCCAGAAAATAAACTAAGATCTGAAATAATCCTCTGATTTGATGCGAATTTCAATACCAACCAGCAGCTCCTTTGTTGATTTGGTGAAGATCCTCCTTGATTAGGGGTTGCTAAGCCAAATCCTTAACCTAAAGGTGATTTGGAGGTGATTTAGAGGTTGGAGGCCATTTTTAGGGATCCTTGGTGATAAGTGGAGGCTAGAAAACTGAAATGGAATGATTCTCCATCTCATTTCAGCCCTGCCATAACCCTAATCCCGAAATGGGTTCTGGGCCTACTCGCTAATCACCCGATTTGGCCCGGTTAAGCAGTTTTTCACCCTCCAAACCATGTTTCAGCCATATCTCCCAAACGATAAGTCCGTTTGGCGATTATGACCACTCTACGAAAAGAGAAACTATCAAACGAATCAAATGAAAGTGGTTTCAAGTCAAAATTCCTTTCCAATCAAAAGTCATGGCCAAAACAGTACCGACTAGGGGCAAAATGGTCATTTAAAAATCGAAAATGACTCTAATGGATGTTTCCCAAAGTTACATGGCCATACGACTTCATACGGGAAAGAAATAAATATTCTACAATCCTATGATGTGTAGAATACAGGTCATTACATGTAGTATTATTTCAGAATGTATAATTTGTCCTCTCACCAGAACTTGTATTCTGACACCCTCCTCATAACATACTCGCAGGTTAGATTTATTGCAGAGATTTGGTAGCCTTTGGACACTGTTAGGCGGTAGTGTCATTATTTCAATAAGGCTATATTTGATTATTGTATTTTATCCATTCCACTGTGAGATGTTTTATTGAGCTTTGATTTATTTGCTATCTCAGCCTTTTCTACAGGATACCAAACAAGTCAACTCGAGCTTTGATAGATTGTGATTTTTGTGAAAAATTTGGTCTATCGAAATTAGGGTTGTTACACCATTAGTTTGCCTAACAGTCTTCTTACCGGTCTAGAAAACTTAAAATCGTTGTATCTTCCTAACCTCTATTTAAATCGTTAATGTAACCACTCTACGGAATATCCATCATTCAAATCATTCCAATGGAACAAGTTCGATCATCTAGTTCTCTACCAATTAAAAGATACGGCCAGAACAAGATACTCATAGGTAAAACGATCATAAAACAATCTAGCAAAAATCATGGATATGTTAACATCCTAACTAACCATCTATCCAAATATGAGAATGATACTACCTCGTGTGAGTTAAATAGAATTATTTTGCGGTCCTCTAATACGTAAAATACGGGTTGTTATATTCTCCTCCTCTGCCTCCCTCCCCATAGGAATTTCACCCACGAAATCCTAAAGCAACACAAGAAAATACAATATCCCGCAAGCCTATCGACCATAAGCAATAAATATAGCACACAATCTAGAATCCAACAATCCATGCAAGAAATGCCCTAGCCTAGCATATAGAATCTAATAGTATAAGAAATGATGATGCAAGTAGATGGAAAAAATAGGATATACCAACTGAAGAGTTCTGGATACGCCTCATTCATATTCTCTTCTGTGTCCCATGTACAATTGCCATCATCCTCGCCCCACTGTATCTTAACTAGCTTAGCTACTCTCTTCCTGAGCTTCTTTATGTTGTTCCCCGCGATCCGAAGTGGCCTACGAGGTTTCAAAACTTCAGTCTCAACCTCTAGTCTTTAAGATGATTCAGTGCCACAATAATACCTAATTCATGCACAAACTTCCATAGGCAAGATACAAGAAATACATTGTGCACACCCGTCATCTTCGAAGGTAGATCCACTCTATGTGCCACATACCCAATCCTCGCAGCGATCGGAAATTGTATGACAAACCTTGTAGCTAATTTTCTATTATTTTCAAATCGGACTGCATTCCAAAGAGGAGAAACCTTAATGAATACTATATCACCAACAAAGAATTTCAAATCTCGTCTTCATTTATTGCATAGGTCTTTCGACATTCTTGAGCTGCTTTCAATCACTGGTGAACGATCTCTATCTTATCTGAAGTCTTTCGTTTCATCTAAGGCCCCAATATTGCCTTCTCTCCTACTTCTCACCAACATGAAAGAGCGTTAAAAGGTCTTTCATATAATGCCTCATAAGTTGTCATGCCAATACTCGCTTGATAGGTGTTGTTATAAGCGAACTCAACCAAATGGAGACGAACATTCCAAGATCCTCCAAAATACATAATACAAGCTCTAAGGAGATCATTCAAAACTCGATTCACTCTCTTAGCCCATCCATCTGCCTGAGGATGATAAGTTGTACTCAGATGTGTCTCAGTGCCCAGAATCTCTTGCAAACTTTTCCATATTCCGCTAGTAAACAATGGGTCTCTTCTGCCTACTATTCCTTATGGTAAACTATGGAATCGATCAATCCATTTCATATACATTTTGTCTAACTTCGATGTCGTCTTAGTAGACTTGACATGTATTAATCTTGTGCTCTTGGTCAAGCGATCCACTGTAACACAAACACTATCATAACCTTCTTTAGTCCGGGATAATCCATCAACAAAGTCCACAGACACCTATTCCCATTTCCATTCCGGGACTTCTAATGGTTGAAGCAAACCACTCGGCATCTTCTGCTCAACTTTTATGAAACTGACAGTTCATACACTTCAAGATGAATTTGCCTGCATTACTCTTCATACCTTCCTAATACTAAGTCCTTCTCATGTATACATCTTGTTACCACCAAGATGGAGAATCAGTCTAGAACGATGACATTCTATTAGTACTTCCTCTTGAAGACCATCGATGTTTGAACATTAACCGTCCATCCTTGCGAAGCCAACCGCCTCGATCGATCTCAAATTGATCCTAATCCACTGAGTTGACTCTTGTCTCGATGTTACCTAAAATATCTGCTAGCTTAGCATCTCGCTTCTGGGTAGCTCCAATCCTTTTGATGAGAGTAGGTCTGATGGATTAACATGCTAACATTTCAGGATCCAACTCACAACGAGATCGAAAATCAAATCCAGCTAAATATTCTAGCTATTTCAACTCCAGAAACATAGCTCCAAGTCCAGAATGAATCTGACTTAACACATCTAGCACTTCGTTACCCTTTCCTGGGGTATAGAAATACCGAAATCATATGAGGCCATAAACTTTAACCATCTCTGTTGTCGAAGGTTAAGATCCTTATGAAAGAAAAGGTACTCAAACGACTTATCATCCATGAATAACTCAAACCTTTCTCCCAATAAGTAGTGCCTTTGTATCTTTAAAGAAAAGACAATCGTAGCCAACTCCAAATCATGAATAAGATTATTTCTTCTGTGTGGCTTTAGTTGTCGACTGGCACAAGCGACAACTCTTCCTCTTAGTATCAAAATAGCACCGAAATGTGTCTGTGTACACAGTGATCTCTTCATTCCCATATGGAACAACTAATACTGGTGTGTTCGTCAATCTCTCTTTTAGAACAATAAAAGCAAGCTTACATCACACATCCTAATCAAAAACCCGATTCTTCTTTGTCAAGTAAGTCAACGATGCAGCTACCCTGGAGAAGTCCTTAAAAAACCGTCCATAACATCCATCTAGACTAAGGAAACTCCTAATACCCGTAGAGCTCTTAGGTCGATTCAAATCCTGAATCGCTACTACATTTGTAGGATCCATTGATATCCCCTATCCATATACTACGTGACCCAAGAATCTCACTTCTTCCTTCCAGAAGTAACACATGGAAATTTTAACCTTCAGCCTGTGGTTCTTCAACACATTAATCACAATCCTTAAGTGAGACTTGTGTTCCTTCTCCTTCCTAGACTAGATAAGAATATCATCCATGAGCACGAGTATGTACGTTTTCAACCAATCTTTGAATCCATGCTCATAAGATCCATAAAATATGTCGGTTACATTGGCTAATCCAAACAACATAACCAACCATTCAAAGAAACCCGACGGTGTTCTAAAAGTAGTCTTAGGCATACTATCATCTACCACTCTCAACTAGTGAAATCCCATAACTAAATCCACCTAGGAGAATACCTTTACATTGTGCAGCTGATTAAACAAGTTGTCAATCCTTAATAATGGATACTTGTTCTTCTTAGTCACCTTATTTAGCTCACAATAATCCATGCATAGTCCAATGAGCCATCCGCCTTAGTAGCGAACATAGCAAGTGCACCCCGTTTGGAAACATTTCTCCGAAGAATCCTTTCCTCAATAGGTCTCTAACTTGCACCTCTAGCTCTCTCGGTGCCATATATTTCAATGGTATAACAATAGGCTAGCTCCATCTACCAAAAAATCCTAAACTCAATCACATGATGCGATAAAAACATGGAAACTTCCTTGAAGACATCTGAATACTCATAAACAATAGGTATAGAAGACAATCCTTCCTGTAGAATCCCTAACGCATATAAATAACTGGCCATTACACCGTCCTCCAGTAAACAGTCTAGCACAAACCCTCTCTCCTCCATGTTTCCAATCGTCGTCTTAAGCCTATCTCAATCCACAATATTTGCATACTTCCTAAGTCAATCCACACCTAGGGTAATTCCGAACCCTCTAAAGTTCAAGTCAAAACAATCACAAACAAAGGAGCATCCATGACTCGATAAAAAAAGACCATGATAAATCATACAAAGACTAGTAGAACCCCTTACTGGACTTGTTGCAACCACGGACTCATCTAAAAGTTCAGGGTGAAAATAAAATCTACATAGTAAATCGCTATTGATAAAATAATGTGTAACTCCAGTATCAAATAAAAATCTAACAGAAACGTTCTCTGATAGAAAGCATACCTTGCACCACGACATTCTTTCCCTTATTCTTAGAAGCCTGCTCACTGAAGAGGTAAAACTACATCCAAATCATAAGCCTTCACAACTTGCTTATCTTTCATCGTCTCTACATAATCTTTCTTCAAGTGACCAATCTTGCCACAGCTATAATAGTTCTTCTCCTTTGGAACCTTACATTTCGTAGAATAACGACCCTTTTCCTGGCAGTTATAGCAAACTACCCTACTCTTGTCCTTTTTCTTATTGGATCCACCTTTACCCTTCTTCTGCTTCCTTTTCCCATTCCATTTATTCTCATTACTTCCACTGGCTTGTTGTTGCTTTGGCTTTGGTTCCTTAGAAACATCATAGGAAACAACCTTCTTAGGGAACATGCTCTCATGCCTAAGAGCCTTCTCAATCTATCTCTAAAATGGATCCTCAATATGATCTATTAGACTCTCTCCATATACTTAAACCCAGAATGAACTTCTCGTTCTTCTGAAAATGATTTCAATAAACGAGTGTCAATACTTTGAGAGAACTTTATAATTAGCACCATATTTCAAGACTATGTTACCACTTTGTTTTAGCTTAGCAAACTTCTTAAACAAGATAGACTTATAGACCATAGTAATAAACTTATTCTCAAACCTAGACTTAAAGCAATTCCAAGTAATCTGATCATGTAGGGTGATAAAAATAATAGAGTTCCACCAACTCATAGCTCTACACTAAAGCTGTCGAGAAGAGAGTTTCCTCTTCATAGCATCTTTGATACCCAAGTCCCCAAAAATGCGAGCATAAGTGTCCAAACACTATTGAAAATCTAAAGAAGACTCCTACCCACTTAATGGTTTGCCTCCTAAAGTAGATAAATCCTTGCAAATCTTGGCAAAATCCATTTGTGATGCCCGCATAGAAGCTCCAACCTCACTTATAGCTATTACAAGGGCAGCTGGACTCTTCCTGTGATCGACCGTTATCATGGCATTGAACATAGATTGATTTCCAAGAGTTCCCATCCCTGATCCACCTTCGCCAACTACCCCTGATGCATAATTGTTCCTACCTATGTTTCTAATGGCTTGACTCATCTTCAGTATGTAACAAGAATAGTAATTCCAAACTCGAGAAATGCAGCAACAATACTTAAGTGCAGAATACTATAGATACTACTATATATAGTATAGATTCAACAATCTACATAACTATCTCATACGTTGTAAGTCCTAATTTTTTGGTTAAATCTGATACCAAATGTGATGACCGCCCCCATACAACTTGCAGGCAAATAGGTAAAATATTGCACTATAACATGCCAAGCTGATATGGGCCTTCCATCATGAGTGCTAATCAAAACTATATCTATCATATATCTCACAGCGCATGGATAATATATAATAAGAAATTTAGACAATAATATAGTGAAATATGATAAAACACAAAGCAATTAATATACCATCAAAATCATAGAGTCATGCACATGAAATTCAATAATATTTGAATACATGTCATCATCACAACAACCCTCAGAGTACGCTCATAACAACAGAAAGCAAATATATAAAAGTAAGTATACTCTATAGCTTCTCTGAGATTGTTTTTAGCTTGGCATCCCATATAACCTGAACTGCTATCTAGTCTACTTATCACCATCGTCAATGAGTACACAAGATAACAAGAGGGAATATAAAACCTTGCGTTAGACAACAACTTGGTATGAGCGATAAGATCTATCAAAGCCTATACTACAAGATATGTAAATAGGCAGGTTAAGTTTTATAGCTGACCTGTCCCTACAACCAAAGAGTCAGCACATAATAACATGATAATATATGCTACTCAAAGAAAAGTACTACACAAAGCAATAGCAGAAGAAATAAGATAAGAGAATCTGTCTAGTCATGCCGGCTCCTATTCCCTATCTCTTTCTCTAAGCCTTATTCGTGATGGTCTACCCAAGAAGTGAGAGTATATGTGTATGTCAAAGAAAACATCATATGAATCCTAATTATCACCTTCTAAAGCTATGAATCCATCAATACTCATATGTCAGTCCTCTCTTAATCAGGGACTAACGGATATCTCGGTTCTAGTGTGACTCCTCCATACCTTTAGGACCCAATTGTCCAGTGTTTTTCTTTTGGCATACCCAACCGATTTTTAAGGTGACCGTAAATACCTTTTTATTATGACCAACAATAAAACTACAAAAAAAGAATAGATGACTATAGTTGAAAGTCAGCTAATTTCGGTTTTTAAGGTGGACCATCCACCGCATACAGAGTTTATAGTGTTTCATCCACTTTACCTATCAGGCTTAGAGCACTGGAGCTAGCTACAATACTGGACTACAAAATTTTCCTAGCTCTCCACATAGGGAGAGAAAGAGTACATTACATACTTCACATATTGAGTTTACATTCGGATACAAAAAATGTTACAGCACTTGACTATATATAAAAAGGAACATGTATCCAAGCTAGTTGCATGTCGTAATTTGTTACGACCACCCATAACCCCTACACTAAACAAGAGGAATAATGCGCAGAAAGACGTGCCAGACAACTATGGATGATCATCAAGGTATGATAACACAACGGTACCTATCATATTTCTCACAGCACAAGGAAAAATATAGTAAAACATATACAACAGGCAACAATAGTGAAGCATGTTTGAGCTTAAAAACTCCAAACTTTCAGAATAACTAGAAAGTATATCCAAACACGAGGATTACAACATAATGTATGTACAAATTTGCCTCACTATAGCACGCAGAGTCAAAGATCAAACAGCGGAAAACAAATGTACTAGATAGTAGTAAAGATAATACGCCAGCATCTTGTTCACCACCAAACTACAACATCGTCCTTACTAAGATATCACATGTCACCTATTACTTAGTCTTCACATCCAACAATCGGATGAATAGCCCAAGGTAATAAGAGGGAAACATAAAACCTTGAGCCAGACAACAATCTTAGTGAGTGATGAAACAGCTGTCTAGCATCAAGAATAAAGTACATGAGAATAGGTAGATACACAAACTAATCTACCTACACCATAGAAGAACTCAATTCCCGTCTTCTCACATCGGGCGTTGATAGCCTTTACAATAAGCACTTCAACCATACATCCATGGTAATCCAAACAACCATTCATTCATGGAAACTAGAAGTAGTCCATAACACTCATAACATCCAGATTATATATGTCATGTAACCCATATTAATTGAGTTCAACATCCCTCAAGCACAAGCCCCAAAGGCCTAAACCAATATCAGTTAAGCACCCAAGAAACATCTCTTTCGACATCAAACAATCTATGTGAGACGGTAGAAGCAAACATCCAACATACATGAACGACTCTAGCTATCACCGCCAATCCTGCTTCGAAACCATCGTTAATCTTATGACTGGAAACGACACGCCATCAATTGTCAAGGGCCAATGGTAAACCCCGGTTCTAGCAAAAACTCCATATGCCATACAACGAAACGTAACTAGGCCCGTTCAAGCTGCCCAGGGTTCTCGGCCATACAATGAAATCGTGTAACCCCTGCGTTGAGTCAACTAGAACCCACGACAACGATAATCCCTTGGCCTCTATAACTTTAATCATCATCACTGTCGACTATACATAAGCTCATGACACATTTGAGCAACCATTTCACACAAACTCAAAACACCCTTGAGTCATTCTCACATTCGTTGCATACGACGAACAACGAACACATCAAAGCACTTTGACATTCTCACTTCACTACTACAAAAGTGGGCATATTCGACACTAATTTGTGTGTGTTGCATGAAAAGTATAGCGAAAGCTATGCTTTCTTTGATCTTCTGCAACAACATTCATATGTTATTGCATTAGATATGAATGCAGTATTGCGGTTGGAACTCTTGTGTTGTGACGTGCAACACCAGGTCAAAGTGTTGCTTTACATAAATGCATGCCAGTCAGCGATCCGCCTTATCAGTTTAATCAAACAAATAACTGTAGATGTTGATTAATCCAACGGTCCTAACCGATCCTTGTTTCAGTTTAGTGAAAATTTGGCATGATATTTTCCCCATTCATGAAGTACTTCCCCGCAAAACAAATTCTCCGGTACTCATCCTTCTGTGCCCTTCTCTCTCCACAAAATCCCGTCCACAAACACCTCCGATTTATACTCTACCTCCGGTTACAAACTATATACCTTCGATTGCTCCTATTTTACAAACTTTACACCTCTGATTTGGATCATTTAGGACAATTACAGGTAGTTAGGGCTTCATCATTTCAGTTTTATTTAGGTGACTTCATCTCAAACTTATTTTTATCTACATTAAAAGTCTCTGTGTGATTTGGGTATATAGATTGCCTTAAATTAGGGTTTTTTATACTTGAAGTGTTGTATTTATATGTTTGCATGTGTTGAAATTGTTCAAGTTTTGTATTTTTATGTTTGCCAAACCATAGATGTATTGGTAAATAATGCCTACTTCGAAAAGTGGAAACAAAATTTAGAGGAAAAAAGAAATCCAATTTAAATGTTTAAATGTCTATTTCTATTTGCAGTTAAATAATGTCTATTTCTCTTCCTACATCATATGACTATGAAGATATCCTGGGCATGGGTGATCTATGACTGTCAAACCCATTATCACCAGAAACTCCTATTGATTTTTATATAGTGATACAAGAAAGGCACTATGATGATTTGCGTGAGTATGAACTAGAGCAAGAAGAACCCCGATGACAAAGGCGAGAAGAAGAACGACATGAAGAAAAAGGGCAATGCGACGGCATAGTCGTGTTGCCTAGCGTCGTCAGCATCGAAACAACCAAGTGGTTAACGAACAACAAGTTGACTCACCAATCTTAATGTGTGAGTGTGGATATGCCGTTGTAGAAGATGTTATTTTGATTGGATTCAACATTGGTCGTCGTTATTTTAGATTTCGTGTTTATCCCATAGGGTGTACCTTTTGGCAGTGGATTGAGCATCAGTTTCCTAGTCGATCCGCCGAGTATGAAAATGAATTACAACATCAACTTACAACATTGCAAAATCGAGTTATTGATTTTCGAACTGACATCAGTAGACTTAACGACCAGCTTCAAGGGCTAAACATTAGAAGACAAAATTAAATTATTGCATCATTCTTTGTATTTGGTACAACTATATCGTCTTTGTATCACCTGTATAGTCTTTATATATGTATTGTTTTGTTTTGGTACAGCCATTTAATGTTCTGAATTTGTGTTCGGTATCCTTAGTTTCTTGTTTTATGTATTCTCCTGAAAATTCAGCTCTAAAGGTTAGTGATAATTCATATCAAAACAATAGTCCTTGTATCACCACACTAATTATGTATATTTGTAAATTATTAACTTGTTTTGTTTTTATTTCTAATTTAATAAAACCTTACAAGGTATCCCTTGTTCTTGTCTTGAAACTGTTAGTGGTATCAAATTTAGTTTTACTAGGCCGTGGTTAGATTGTGGCAATGGATAGTGAGTATAACATATGGATAGGACTTCCGAGATCAAGTGCAGAATATGTAAGAGGGGTAATAGCTTTTCTAAGAAGTGCATTTCCCATTTATAAAGTAGGTGCTGAGATGAAGTGCCCCTGCAAAAAAATGTACATAACGTAATTGGTACTGTGAAAATGTCATATATGATCATCTTATTGTTAATGTTCCTTCTCTAGTACATACTGGGTGGATTTGTGAAGTTTCACAGACGAAATTAATAGCTGTTGATGATCATATGGATTGTGCAACGGAGATGGATTTTGAGGATAATTTAGATGTGATGTTCAAATGTG
Source organism: Allium sativum (assembly GCA_030737875.1). NCBI lineage: Eukaryota > Viridiplantae > Streptophyta > Magnoliopsida > Asparagales > Amaryllidaceae > Allium > Allium sativum. The sequence continues at coordinate 478,289,901 of CM060925.1, forward strand.
TGGGTTACAAATAAGATTAAAATCCCGGAGACCTTAAAGTAGAACCAAATCCAGCGGTTGAGAAATTTTATCGACTTGTTAAAGAAGGAAAAAAACCGTTATATCCTAGCTACACTAAATTTTCTCGAATAAGATTCTTTATCAGGCTTTATCATTTAAAGTATGCTTATGGAATTAACGAGTCTGTGTTTGGGGAATTACTAAAGCCTATAAAAGAAGCCTTTCTTGATGCCTAGCTGCCTTTGTCTTCCTACACTGCAAAGAATGTCATTAAGGATTTAGGTCTTGATTACCATAAAATACCTGCCTTCCCAAACCATTGCATGTTATATTGGGCAGAGAATAAAAATAAAGAGGCTTGTGACATTTGTGGTTTTTCAAGGTGGGCTGTAAAAAAAAGAAGACATCATTGATAATAATGATCCACCAAAGTTGATTCCCAAAGTGTCGGCAAATGTTATTAGGTACTTTCCAGTAAGACCAAAGTTACAAAGGAAGTTTATGTGCAAAGAATTTTCCAAACTTATGAGATGGCACCAAGTGGAATGAAAAGAAGATGGAAAAATAAGACATCTGGTTGATGGTATGGCATGGAAGATGATGGATGCTCGATACCCTGTTTTTTCATTAGGAAATCGTAATGTTAGATTGGATCTAGCATCTGATGGATTTAATCTATATCGTTTAATTAATTCAATTTATAGTACACGGCCGATTGTTTTTGCAAACTACAATCTTCACCTTGGTTATGTATGAAACAAGAGAATTTAATTCTTTCCACATTAATATCTAGTCCAGATTCTCCAAAGAACAATATTGATGTGTATATGAAGCCTTTAATTGTGGAATTGAAAGCGTGATGGAATGTTGGCATCGAAACTTATGATTCCTTGACTGATGGGAATTATAATTTACGTGCAAGCATGTTATGCACCATTTGTGATTTTCCAGGATATGCCATGTTACCAGGTTGGAGCACGAAGGGGAAACTAGCATCTCCAGTACGTCATTATGAAATTTCATCAACTTTAAAGCATAGCAAAATAATGTTTTATATGCACCATGGAAAGTTTCTTTATCCGACACATAAGTGGAGGCTGGATAAGATGAGATTTAATGGAGAAACTGAAGTCGGGAGCATTCCAGAAATATTGTCAGGAACAGATATTGAAGAGTTATTACGGGGGTTCAAAAATCAGTTTGGGGATAAGACCAAGTAACCAGGTAAAAGTGATGGCATTTTTAAAAAAGGTCAATATTGTTTGACTTACCATATTGGTTTCATAATCCCCTTCGACATAACTTGGATTCCATGCACATAGAGAAGAACATATGCGACAAAATATTAGGTACTTTACTTAATATAAGTCACATGTTGAAGGATCACCTAAACGCTCGTTTGGATTTACAGGAATTGGGCATAAGGAAGGCACTTCATCCTATTGAATGTGGTGATGGAAAGCATGTTGAAATTAGAGCTGCAATATTTGATATGACAAATAAGGAAAAAGAAATCTTTTGCTCTGTATTGAAGAATGCCAAACTGCCCCACGGTTGTGCCTCGAATGTTAGTCGGTACATGCACATAAAAGAGAGCACGGTTGTAGGATAAAAGAGCCATGATGGTCATTTCATACTCCACTATTTGTTACAATATGCCGTAAAGAAAGCGTCAAAATCGGAGGTTGCATTACCGATGATCAGATTTAGTGCATTCCTTAGAGGACTATGGAGCAAGGTTATCGAAGTGGATGATATCAAGAGTTCGCAAAAAAAAATTGTCGAGATACTTTGTCATTTTGAAATGATTTTTCCATAGTTTTTTTCGATATAATGGTTCATTTGCCTATTCATTTATGCAGAGAAATCGAACATGTGACACCCTACGTCCGTTAATGTCGCTCACAAAGGGAATGCATTGAGTTTCGTAAAGCGTTATAATAAATAGAACAAAAATATCACAAGACAGACATATAAAATAATAGTGGAATAAAAACTTTATTTATCATAAAATACCATGGTCCAAAAACTCACATGTATGAAAATACAAAAGGCTATTACAATAACATAGCTTCTGTCTTGTATCATCAGAGTACATAAATACTTAAAAGAAAACATAATTCCCTAAATAAAAGAGATAAAGTCGTAGTAGAGATAAGAACTTGAGCTATACTTCAGAAGTAGCTCCAACAAGATGATAATCGAGTCTTGACTAAGCCTGAGAATTCCCTCCCTGTGAACATGGGGGAGGGAGGAAACGGAAGAAAAATGAGGAAACAAAAGGGTCAGATTTAAAGTCTGGCGAGTCTAGTTACTTTTAGCAAGTAAATAAATAAAAGTAGCATGACAGGAAGATGAAGTAGATAAGAGAGTACTACATAAAAGGCAGGTGCGAAAAGGTAGACAAGATAAGGTGTATACGCTTCCCTAATGATTACTCTGTTTATTCTATGCACCAATACTAGTATTCAGATATGTAATAGGATTACATACTCCCTAATTGCTTAATAGAAATAGGATGATCCCAACAGAAACATAATGGTAGTTTTAGGTGTACTCTAGTAATGGGTTTTAACCCAAACATAATTAGCTGGTACCTAAACCGAATTAACGGGTGTTAGCCCACACAGAAACACAGGTACCACCCAAAAATAGACAGGACTATATGTACCTTATTTACTACCCTAATCAATCGGCTCCCTACACCGTAGATACCCTGTGTTGTCCCCATAGTAGGATGTATCACCTCCTAATGTGGCAACCCTTCATTTTTAAGATGTGCACAGCCATATCTACTTTTGTCACAACGTGTTATTTTCCCGGGCAAGCGGAGTCATGCACGCGCATGACCTCGATGGAACGCGCCGTCAGGACACCATCCCCTAAGTTTGGATCACTTATATTCAACCCAGTATGCATGCCTCACTCCGACCTAGTTCGGAGTACTCGATTGATACCTATTTAAGGATTACTGACTGAAACGGGTCCCATATACAAGATGGCGCATGCTCTCCCATTCGTCTTGCATCCGCAATACTAGGTTTTCCATAAATTATGCCTTCCTACTTGTGTAATAAAATTGCATAATCCCAATAGGTTAAGCTTGTGGGCCTATATATACACTTATTACCCACCAACCCAAGATGTACTTAACCCTCCCACTGTTTCAAGCATGTTTATTTAACGGTTAAGTTTGTCGGATATATATACAAATATTACCCACCTATCTAAGATGTACTTAACCCTTCCATTGTTTCAAGCATGTTTATTTAACGGTTAAGTTTGTGGGCCTATATATACTAATATTACCTACCTACCCAAGATGTACTTAACCCACCCACTGTTTCAAGCATGTTCACTTAAACCCTACTCATGTTTATTTTCATACAATCCCTATGGATTCAACTAGGTTAAGTATTTTAATTTGTTACCTTATTTTCATTTATGGTTATAATGGGCTAGACCTCCCACATTAGGCCTACAGCTTGTAGATGCTGGATATGTCGGTCGGGTCCGGGCAGACTTCTTACACAAGTTGGGCCTAACCTCATGTCTTAGTCCGATTCGTATTTGTTCACTTAGGCCTCTCACATTAGGTTCAACATTAGTGGCTGCTGGATATGCCGGTCGGGTTCGAGCAGACTTCCACCAAATGCAACCTAACCTTGTGCCATAAGTACAATTACAATTTCTAATTCTAATTCTAGGCATTCATTATTATCCAAATTCTCACTTATGTCATTATAGGCTATATGCCCCTTTTTCCCCAATTTTTCCATAATTGATTTTATGCCAAATTTATTCATATTCATTACTCCAATTAATAATCAAATTAACATTCAAATTTCCAATTATGCCTAAATGTCCAATTATACTCATAATGGGTCATATGTCCAAATTCATATCAAGTTATGCCAAATCTAATATTTTTCCCCATCCCCTAACTAACGCATTCACATATATTCGGCGGCATACCTAGGCTAAAAAGTAGCCTAGGCATATACAGTAAAAAGGGAAGGGTGATGGAAAAAATAACAATAGTGATCATTCTAACAAAGGTACATGAACATATATACTGGCATAGACATGTTATGGCATAATAGTAAGGTGGACATAAAAATAGATCTAGTGAACATGCAATGTTAAACCAAGATTTAATATGGACATAAAAACGGATCTAGCATAATTAGGATGACATAGCTAGCATGTTTAGGTCTAAACAAAGATTTATATGTCCAAATAATGACATATCTAAGTGGCCACAATACGACAGGTAAAAGATGATCTACATAAAGGATTAGATCTAAACAACGTTTTAACTATCCAAAAATGACAGATTTACATTAACAACAATATAGATATAAACCAAGATCCACAAAGGTGATGTAATATATTAACTACAATTGAATTAGATCTAGAAAAGAAGATCTGTCATGACATAGCTTAGGATCCATTAACAATATAGATTCATTATTTACAACATATCCAAATCACAGTCCTTCACAAATTACTTTTATTCATTTAAACATAAAAGTAACCAACTCATAGTGTTTGGATTGTTAATAAGATAGAAGAGAAGTAGTAGGTGTTGAATCTATGCTTGAATCTTATAAATTGATTTGCAGAAGATGAATAAAATTAGGTTTAGTCCAGTCATTGACAACATTTGGCCTCCATTGCATTCCAGGACAGAAAACATGAAAAATGGACCCTTATTTATAACTGCCAGCCTCCAAACCGATTATGCCACATCAACCCTAGGGGTGTCGGCACCCCTTTGGGTGGGTCGACCCTGGTGTCGACACCCCACTAGGGGGGTCGACCCCCTAGAGCGGGAAATCTACCGCCTCTTTTTCTTTTTTAAATTCGAACTGTTCTGGATAAGGTGCTGACTCATATCTAACTCCTATATGACTCATATGTACATATATTATCTTTCTGCACTATACAAACTTAAAAGTCTCAAAACTTCTTTATACGGTGTTCGTTTTATGCAAACCAAATGTCAATCTTGACTAGAATTTCGAGATAGGCGCAATCTGTTTTCCTTAATTCTGAATTTTAAATTAATTATTATTTAATTTATCCTCTTTTAGTGTCATTAAAATTTACGGGGTGTTACATTCTCCCCTACTCAAAGGATTTTGCCCCAAAATCTTCAAGTTAAGAAAAATGTATCCTGACATCCATCACCCATCCAGTCATCCATCAATTACTGGCATTCATTGTACTTAAAGACTTCTAATGTTTGTATGAACATATGTAAAGGTATGTGTATATGTCCCAATATTAATGCGAAGATCAGGCGGCCTACTGACTCAGTTGACCTCCTTAATGCAATGTATGTTAGTGCCATGAATCCTATATGTATGCAAATAATCCTATTATAACATGTAAATTCTATATGTGTGCACACTCATTCGTCCAAATGCAACTTCCATATGATAATACATCCATTTCCATCCATAAAAGAAATGAAAATGCACACACATCTATATGCAGTATGAGTGTGATTGAGCCGATCTAGTGCCTAGTTTGTGTGTATATGCATCCACAGGCAACCACTAACAAACACTTGCATCCACCAAACATAATATGTCCCAAACACATGTTTACAATCATGGGATTTACTACCTAAAGGTCAAAGATTCGATCTATAGGGCATACTCAGATGATAGAAGAAAGTGTGAATAAAATATTTGGAAAAAGAAGTTAAAAACATTGTCCCAAAAAGGGTATGAAGCACGAACCTTGTCTTCAGTCTTCCAAGTCACATCTCTCGCTGTCTTCTCCCCATTGAACTTTTATTAACTTAACCTCTCTGTAGCACAATTTCTTAATCTCTGATCCAAGTATACGGGTAGGAACTTGTCTAATTGTCGCCTCCCGTTCCACCTCCACTTCTTCAAGCATGTTCGGCTCAACTACCCCTGTTGTATCGTGCAGCCACTTCCATAAATAAGAAATGTGAAAAAACAACATGAATATCCACTCATAGGCGAAGCAAGTTGTATGCCTTATTTGCAATGTCGATCGAAGCACCCTATTCAGAAATGCTTCGCCTAATCAATCCTTTCTCAAGCAGCTCCCCTACTTGTTTATTGAGCTTCCTCCTTTCCCATGGAGCCATATGTCGTATGGGCAATGCAACCGGCTTTGCATTGTCAACCAACTATATGTGGAAATCGATCTCACGCTTCGGGGGTAAACCCCGAACCTCATCAAAGACATCCGAATATTCCCATACTACTGGAACAGACCGCAAACCGTCAATAGATGCGTTGAGTGACTCTTAAAAGCTAAGCATGACAGACCCTTGCAGGTCACATGAAATCTCGAGGGTCCTATATGAAAAGTCAGAAGCTTAACAACCCCCCTCTCACAATCCAAAATGGCAACATACCTGGTTAGCCAATCCATCCCTTGAATTAACCCATAGCCCATAAACCCATAAACCCAAGCACATATGCACCGTATTCAAACTCGATGCCTAACACAGATATTCTAAAACCTCAACAAATCATAGATAAACGAGCCAAACCACCAATGGGGTTTGAAACAACTACGTGATCCACTACCATACTAGTTATTAAGGCGTAGAGACTCAACTATAGAATCAAATATAAAGAGTGAGAAGTGCCAGAATCAAAAAGAGTTCTAATAGGATATTCGGAAAGAGAAATCAAACATTCAACAGAAACTTTCATACCTTTGTTCAGTACATCAGCCGCGAGAGCATAAATTTGCCCTCTAGAAGATCCTGCCCTTTGGCCTTGCCTTTGCTTCTTCGGGAGCTCCCTAGTATAATGTCTGACTCCACCATAGTTGAAGCAAGCATTCTTCTTTTTTCTACGGTCTTTGACCAAATGGCCCACATTCCCACAACCATGGCATTTCTTTTTGCCCTGAGCATTGATGTGCTTTCCTCTTTCTTGTTGTTCTTTCTTGGGCCATACCTTCTTGTTCTGTGTTGTTTCCTCAGCCTTGACTTCCTTCTTTTCTCCCTTGCCTTCCTCATGCATTAGGGCCATATCAACAAGTTTTCAAAAGTGGCTCCCATTGGAATATGGGACATGGCTAACGGACGAAGGGGTTCATTTATCCCTTTAGCAAATTGCAACGCCTTCTTATGTGGAGTGTCAACCAATTGAAATCCGAACCTTGCTAGTTGGTTCAATTTGTTCATATATTCCTTAACAGTCATATTCCCTTGTTGAGTGCCCATAATCTCTCCATTTGCATGCTTTTCTCGGCTTGGGAAAGAAATTTCAATTCAAATCCTTGTTTAAGATCTTCCCAAGTTTCCACCGTACGTCCAGCTTGGGTGACTTCCCACCAAAATGAGGCTTCATCTTTCAGTAGCCAGGCTGCTAACTAAATCTTCCTTCTATCCTCTACTTCAAAGATTACGAACAAGTCCACAGTCTCCTTGAGCCAATTCGGCGCTTCTACGAATGTCTCGTTCCCATGGAATGGCTTCCATCCCATAGCACAGATGTCTTTGCATATCTTCGCGAAATTACCTGCTCTTGGAGGAGGAGGCAGAGGAGGAATGACTGGTGCAGCTGGGGGAGGAATATTTCCTTGGCCTACGGCAGGTGTCGTGGCCTCCAAATACCTACGGAACCATCCGGGTATCGTGATGCCCTTTGGGATATTAGGAATGTTTTGTTCCCCAGACATGCTGAAAAAGGAAGAGGAAGAGAGTTAGACAAAGGACTGAAGGATATTACATATGGCTTTTGGGGAGTGTTTTTCAAAATAGACTTTTCTTATTGAAAATGCTTTCTTTTAAAACCTTTCTAAAAATAATTTTCAAAAACTTTATCCAATCTGGTAACCTTCAGCTCTGGTACCAAGTGTGAAACCCCACGTCCGTTAATGTCACTCACAAAGGGAATACATTAAGTTTCGTGAAGCGTTATAATAAACAGAACAGAAATATTACAAGACAAACATATAAAATAACAGCGGAATAAAAACTTTATTTGTCATAAATTACAATGGTCCAAAAACTCACATGTCTAAAAATACAAAAACCCATTACAATAACATAACTTCTGTCTTGTACCATCAGAGTACATAGATACTTAAAAGAAAACATAATTCCCCAAATAAAAGAGACAAAGCCATAGTAGAGATAAGAACTTGAGCTATGCTTCAGAAGTAGCTCCAACAAGATGATAACTGAGTCTTGACTAAGCCTGAGAATTCCCACCCTGTGAACCTTGAGGGGGGGAACGGAAGAATGAAGAGGAAACAAAACGGTCAGACATAAAGTCTAGCGAGTCTAGTTACTTTTAGAAAGTAAATACATAAAAGCATCATGATAGGCATATAAAGTGGATAATAGATTAATACATAAAAGGCAGGTGTAATGAGGTAGACAGGATAAGGTGTATACGCTTCCTTAATGATTACTCTGTTTATTCTCTGCACCAATACTAGTATACAGATATGTAACAGGATTACATACTCCCTAATTGCTTAATAGAAATAGGATGATACCAACAGAAATATAATGGTAGTTTTAGGTGTACTCTAGTAACGGGTTTTAACCCAAAAAGAATTAGCCGGTACCTAAACAGAATTAACGGGTGTTAGCCTAGACAGAAACGCAGGTACCCCACAGAAAAAGACAAGACTAGATGTACCCTATTTATTACCCTAATAGATCAGCTCCCTACTCCGTAGATACCCTGTGCTGGCCCCACAGTAGGATGCATCACCTCCTAAAGTGGCAACCCTTCATTTTCAAGATGTGCACAACCATATCTACTGATGTCACAACGTCTTATTTTCCTAGGTAGACAGAGTCATGCACGCACATGACCCCGATGGAACGAGCTGTCAGGACACCATCCCCCAAGTTTAGATCTCTTATATTCAACCCAGTAAGTGTGCCCCACTCCGACCTAGTTCGGAGTACTCGTTTGATACCTATTTAAGGGTTACTGACTGAAATGGGTCCCATACACAAGATGATGCAAGCTCCCCCCTTCGTCTTGCATCCTGACTACTTGGCTTTCCACAGACTATACCTTCCTACTAGTGTCATAAAATTGCATAATCCCAACAGGTTAAGTTTGTGGGCATATATATACAATTATCACCCACCAACCCAAGATGTACTTAATCCTCCCACTGTTTCAAGCACGTTTATTTAACGGTTAAGTTTTTGGGCTATATATTACTAATATTACCCACCTACTGAAGATATACTTAACCCTTCCACTATTTCAATCATGTTTATTTAATGGTTAAGTTTGTGGGCCTATATATACTAATACTACCTAAAAAAGATGTACTTAACCCTCCCACTGTTTCAAGCATGTTTACTTAACCCCTACTCATGTTTATTTTCACATAATCCCTATGAATTCAACTAGGTTAAGTATTTCAATTTGTTACTATATTTTCATTTATGGTTATAATGGGCTGGACCTCCCACATTAGGCCTACAGCTTGTGGATGCTGGATATGTCGGTCGCGTCCGTGCAGACTTCTTCCACAAGTTGGACCTAACCTTGTGTCTTAGTCCGATTCATATTTGTGCACTTAGGCCACTCACATTAGGTTCAACATTATTGGCTGCTGGATATGCCGGTCGGGTCCGGGCAGACTTCCACCGCTAATGCAACCTAACCTCGTGCCATAAGAACAATTACAATTTCTAATTCTAATTCTAGGCATTCATTATTATCCAAATTCTCACCTATGTCATTATAGGTTATATGCCCCTTTTTCCCCAATTTTTGTCCATAATTGATTTTATGCCAAATTTATTCATATTTATTACTCCAACTAATAACCAAAATAACATTCATATTTCCAATTATGCCTAAATGTCCAATTATACTCATAATGGGTCATATGTCCAAATTTATATCAAGTTATGCCAAATCTAATATTTTCCCCCGTCTCCTTACTAACGCATTCGCATATATTCGACATCATACATAGGCTAAAAAGTAGCCTAGGCATATACAGTAAAAAGGAAAGGGTGATGGGAAAAATGACAATAGTAATCATTCTAACAAAGGTGACATTAACATATATACTGGCATGGACATGTTTTGGCATAATAATAAAGTGGACATAAAAATAGATCTAGCGAACAGGCAATGATAAAACTAGATCTAACATGGACATAAAAACGGATCTAGCATAATTAGGATGACATTGCAAACATGTTTAGGTCTAAACAAAGATTTATATGTCCAAATAATGACATATCTAAGTTGACCACAATATGACAGGTAAAAGATGATCTACATAAAGGATTAGATCTAAACAAGGTTTTAACTGTCCAAAAATGACAGATTTACAATAACCACAATATTGATATAAACCAAGATCCACAAAGGTAACGTAATAGATTAACTATAATTGAATTAGATCTAGAAAAGCCGATTTATCATGACATAGCTTAGGATCCAATAACAGTATAGATTCATAATTTACAACATATCCAAATCACTGTCTTTCAAAAATTACTTTTATTCATTTAAACCTAAAAGTAACCAACTCACAGTGCTTGGATTGTTAATAAGATAGAAGAGAAGTTGTAGGTGTTGAATCTATGCTTGAACCATAGAATTTGATTTGTAGAAGATGAATAAAATTAGGTTTAGTCCAGTCACTGACAACATTTGGCCTCCATTGCATTCCAGGACAGAAAACATGAAAAATGGTCCCTTATTTATAGCTTCCAGCCTCCAAACCGACTATGCTACATCAGCCCTAGGGGTGTCGACACCCCTGTGGGTTGGTCGACCCTGGTGTCGACACCCCTGGGTCGACCCCGGTGTCGACAGCCACCCCTCTAGGGGTGTCGACCCCCTAGAATGGGAAATCTGCCACCTCTTTTTCTTTTTCAAATTCGAACTGTTATGGAAAAGGTACTGACTCGTATCTGACTTCTGTATGTCACATATTTATATATATAATCTTTCTACGCGTATACAAACTTAAAACTCTCATATCTTCTTCATATGGTGTCCGTTTTACGTAAACCAAATGTCTGTCTTGACCAGAATTTCGAGACGGACCCAATGGCATAGTCCGTTTTCCTTAATTCTAAATATTAAATTAATTATTATTTAATTTATCCGCTTTTAGTATCGTTAAAATTATGGGGTGTTACAGAATACGGCGGGCCCGAACAACTTAGATGCATGTATCTAATTGAGCAAGGAAGTTGGAATCTTATGTATGAAATAGAAACATACCAAATGGTTCGATTGCAGAAGGTTACTTGGCAGAAGAGTGTGTGTAACACCCCACGTCCATTAATGTCACTCACAAAGGGAATGCATTAACTTCCATGGAGGTTTTAAGTGAATATAGAACAGTAAAATTACAACAAGACAGATATAAAATAGTACTTGGAAATTCAAAAACTTTATTTCATTGTAGCAGAAGTAAAAACACGTTTGATTACATCATAACACCATATTCAATGTCAAGTACAATATCTATCTTGATAAAACAAGTACATAATCCCATTACATGAATAGCCATTAAAAAGAAAGATAACAAGCTGGACTTTACTTCAGCAGTCCAAGCATTCCAGAAGATAAGCGATCCAACTAGACTCCACTAGAACTTGGCCCAACATGCAGACCTGAAGGGAGAAAAAGGATGGAAAAGAGGGGGTCAGACATAAAGTCCGGTGAATATGATAATTCTACAATACTATTACCAAAATAACTGGACTAAGGCATAAGCTGGAAAACAAGAAAATGTCTATGAAGAGCAGATTAAGGACATAGACAATCGCTAAAGGCAACGTTATAGGCGCTCCTAAATACTAAAGGATAAACACTATACTGCACCACACCAGTCACCCTAAAGATTCATCCCACTTAGCTTCACTTAGAAACTTTCCCAATGGCTTTACGTACCCCTAGCTGACTACATAGGTGTCGCCTGCCCCTATCTCCACTAGGTGTACCCTACTTCCCATTATTCGATCGTCTCCCTAACTCGTAGATACCCGTGCTGGCCCCACAGTGGGGTGTATCACTCCCCTAAAGTGGCAACCTGATACAACGGACATGCACGTCTTATACCTACACGATGCAACAACGTCTTACCTACCAGCCCGGGTCCACACACGCATACGAAACCCGTTGGACTTGCGTTGCCACCGCTCCCTGTTTTGGCCTCTTATAGTCAAACCCAATATGCGTGTCCCGTCCTCGACTTGGGTCGAGCCCACAAAGATACGTTTTAGGATACTGGTTGAAATGGGCCCCCACTATTTACCATAAGCATTCCACCTAAGCTTGTCCCCATTAGTCCATCCCACTTAACCCACTTAGTCATGTTCATTTACATGTTTGTTTGGTTAAGTCTAATCATATTTCAAATGCCTCTAAAGGCAACCACCAGATTCCTCATGCCACCCAAGGCACCTACTTAACCCCCATGTCCCACCTTACATGATTATCTGGTTAAGTATTTCTTAGTTCATTAAGGCCATAACCTCATAAAGACCTCTCACATTAGACTGGCATTTATGGCAGCTGGATTTGCCGGGCGGGTCCGGGCAGTCTTACACCATAAAAGAGTCTAACCTCGTGTCTTTACAACTGTTATGCTTTAGTTTGGGCCTAGGACCTCTCACATTGGGCCGACATTTGTGACTACTGGATTTGCCGGGCGGGTCCGGGCAGGTTTACATCACAAACGGGTCCAACCTCGTGTCCTAAGCATTGATTATTAATAATAATCCACTTTCCCCCAATTTTAATAATTCCCTACTTGAATTATTAATTACTTCCCATTTTTAACAATGTCCATAATTGACTCAATTATGGACATCCATTCATGGTATGCAAAATCTTACAAAATTGCACCCAATTTATTAATTCCTAATATTACCCCTACCCCACGTTTGAACGTTTATTCGCAAAATATATGTTAGACTCGAATAGCCTAACTCATAGCATAAAAGAGACTATCATAATAACAACATGTATATGTGACCAAATGAATCATAATAAGGGGTGAAACTTGCATATGTCCAACTTGCATAGATTATACATGTCATGGACCTAAAGGTGTCAACTTGTTCAAAATTCACCTAATATAATCTCAATTAATTTTCATAAACTTATATATGAACATGTGTGAATCAACATCATCTAATTTTTTAACAACATGGTTTTATATGTGTACACCTAACTCAATAGGCAAATTCCCATAATCAAGTTTTATTTAATTATAGTTTCAAGTTTATGGGTACACCTAACCTAATAGGCAAATTCCCATAAACAAGATCCATTTAAATTAAGAAAAAAAAACAAAACTTTAAGCATGATCCAACAACATCATGATTTTACAACATAATATAGCATGATTTATAACATGGCATAGTATGATAGTATAACATAGCTTGACATGATTCTCAACATAGCACGACATAGCATAAGAGAATTTACAACATAGCATATATAATTTACATCATACGACAACATAATAACATAATAAGAGATCCACAATATATAGAATTTACAATTACAAATCACGTCACTTTCTTGTGATCCATTCATAACTGAGTCAAATTAGTTTGTAATAGTCTTGTGAGAATCATCATACTCACCAACAAAAGAAAAGAATTAGAGAAATAGAGATCTTTTGATTTGATTTGTGTAGATTTAGTTGTAGATGATTAGGCTTCCTCTTCTTAGTTTGTGACGGCTATGCTGAACTCCATGGCAGCAGCATGACGGTAGCTTCTCTAATTTTACAAGTGATTTAGGTCTAGGGTCTACCCACTTATTTATAGATTTTAGAATTCATTTAGGCCATTAGATTTAACCTAGAAATAACCGCAGCCGTTCAGACAAGATGGGGTTTATCTTGTTGACTCAGCAATGAGTCAGAAGTGACTCAGCAAACACTCAGCAATATATATATATATATATATATATATATATATATATATATATATATATATTCTACAATGTACACATTAGATACATCCCCCCCTTTTACACACTTATTATTGTTTTTATATACATATTAGATACATCCCCTCTCTTACACACTTATTAATATTTTTATATTCATATTAGATACATCCCCTCTCTTACACACTTATTAATATTATTATATTCATATTAGATACATCCCCTCTCTTACACACTTTTATATTCATATTAGATACATCCCCTCTCTTACACACTTATTAATATTATTATATTCATATTAGATACATCCCCCCTCTTACACACTTATTAATATTTTAGCAACTTTAGTGTTAATAGAAAATTCGGGGTGTTACATTCTCCCCTCATTTTAGGATTTCGTCCCCGAAATCTTCAAGTCTGGAAGAATGTATATCCTACCATCCAAACGTCCATCTACTCATCCATCATACATAGGCATCCATTGTCCTTACAGACTTCTAATGCTTTCATGTTTAAATGCACAGTGTGTGTATATGTCCGTATCTAATGCAAAATCAGGCGGTCCACTGATTCAGTTGACCTCCTTAATGCAACTATGATCGTGCCATGCATCCATTATGTATGCAAAAGATTCTTAATGCTACATAATACTTCTATATGCGTGCACAACCATCATCTGAATGCAGCATCCACATGATAATACAACCATCGTTCATCCATTTTACTAAATACATCCATATATATGCAATATGCAATATGTAGTGACTGAGCCGATCTAGTGCCTAAAGTGTGTGTATATATGCATCCACGAGCAACCACTAGCAAACACTTGCATCCATTTTGCATCCATCATACATAACATGTCTCAAACACATGTTTCAACCATAGGATTATCCTAACTAAAGGTCAAAGATACTAATGAGAGGACATACTAAAGATAAGATAAGCTAAGCGATAAAGGAGAAATTAAAAGACATACCCTCAAAAAGAAAAGGGTACAACGAACGCATCTTCTCTTCTGTCTCCCAAGTTGCGTTGCTCTCATCATCTCCCCATTGCACTTTAACCAGTCTGACCTCTCGATTCCTCAACTTTTTGATCTCCGACCCAAGAATGCATATAGGAGCTCGTCTAATTGTTGCATCACGCTCTATTTCCACCTCTTTAAGCAAGCTCGGCTCTACCACCTCCGCGGTCTTGTGCAAACACTTCCTCAAATGTGATACATGGAATACGTCGTGTACTCCACTAAGTTTCTCGGGCAACTCCACCCTATATGCCATCTTCCCAATCCTGTTTTTTTTACAGGAAACGGCCCTACAAACCTTGGTGCTAATTTCCCCACGGACCCAAAGCGAACAACATTCTGTAACGGAGATACTTTGATAAAAACCATGTCCCCAATGTCAAACTCAAGATCTGTCCTCCTCTTATCAGCATACGATTTTTGCCTATCTTGTCTGCTTTCATCCTCCTTCGAATCAACTCAATCTTCTCCGAGGTTTCCCTAACCATATCGGGCCCAAGTAGGATTTTATCGGTAGATTCCCACCAACATGTAGGCGAACGGCAAGGCCTTCCATAAAGAGCTTCGAAAGGTGCCATGCCAATACTAGACTGAAAGCTATTATTATATGCGAATTCTACTAACGGAAGGTGCTCTTCCCATGTACCCCCAAAGTCTAGGATACAAAGCCTTAAAAGATCCTCTAGAATGCGATTCACCCTCTCGGTCTGGCCGTCTGTCTGAGGATGATATGCGGTGCTCAAACATAGCTGAGTCCCTACCGCCTCTTGTAAACTCTTCCAAAATTCGCTAGTAAAGATGGGGTCACGGTCGCTTACTATACTAGAAGGAATACCGTGAAAACGAACTATCTCCTTAATGTATACAGAAGCCAACCACGGAACAGTCCTCTAACTTTTCACGGGAATAAAATGGGCGCTTTTAGTAAGTCTATCTACTATAACCCAAATCCCCGTGTTACCCTTCCTTGATCTTGGTAATCCATCCACAAAATCCATTGAGATGCTTTCCCATTTCCATAGTGGAACTTCTAATGGGTGAAGCAACCCACCAGTTTTCTTTTGTTCTGCTTTAACTCATTGGCACACCAAGCATCTAGCGACGTACTCGGCCACATCCTTTTTCATACCGGCCCAAAAGAAAACCCGCTTCATATATTTGTACATCTTATCCCCGCCGGGATGAATGGTCATTTTTGAGCGATGAGCATCATCAAGAATGGCCTTCCTTAGGTCTTCGTCTTGTGGTACACAAAGTCTATTATCCCTTCGTAACCAACCCTTATCGTCTAGGGTATACCTACGAAGATGGCTTGACGACTCCCCCCCTTTGAGCTTTTCTACTATCTCAACCAACTGTGGGTCGTCTCGCTGTGCCTCACCAACCCGTCCTAGAAGTGTAGGTCTAACCTCCAAGGATGCTAACAGACCGGGTACTAAGTCAACGGAGGGTCTAAAGTCAAACATAGAGATGAATTCTAAGCTTTGTCGTTCAACAAACAACGGACTCAAGGACAACCTTTTCCTACTTAAGGCGTCTGCCACCACGTTACCCTTGCCCGGGGTATATGCTATTTCAAAATCGTAGGAGGCTAAGAATTCCATCCACCGTTGCTGCCTTAAATTCAAATCCTTCTGAGAGAATAAGTATTTTAATGATTTGTGGTCAGTGAACAGTTCGAATTTCTCACCAAGAAGATAGTGACGCCAAGACTTAAGCGCGAAAACAATTGCGGCTAGCTCTAAGTCATGCGTGGGGTAATTCTTTTCATGAACCCTCAACTGCCTTCCACCATAGGCTATTACTCTTCCCTCTTGCATGAGGACCGCGCCAAGTCTCGTCCCACAAGCATCAGTATAGATGGTAAACGGTTTATTCCCGTCTGGCAGCACTAAGACTGGGGCTGAAGTTAAGGCTCTCTTTAAACGTTGGAACGCATCATCGCAATCTTTGTCCCACGTAAAAACTAGGTTCTTCTTCGTTAACCATGTTAATGGAGCTGATATTTTTGCGAAGTCTTTGATAAACTTCCTATAATAGCCAGCCAACCCCAAGAAACTTCTTACTTCGGTTGCATTTTTAGGGACCTTCCAATCTTGGATGGCCACCACCTTTGCGGGATCCACTGCTATCCCTTCTTTGGAAACCACGTGCCCTAAGAACCGTACTTCCTTCCTCCAGAAGTGACACTTAGAAAATTTTGCCTTAAGGTTATGCGCTCGAAGGGTTTCCAACACTTCCCTAAGATGTAGGGAGTGCTCTTCTTTATTCTTAGAAAAGACTAAGATGTCATCCACAAAGACTACCACGAATTTGTTAAGGTATTCCTTAAACACCCTACTCATCAAATCAACAAAATATGCAGGAGCGTTTGTCAAACCAAAGGGCATCACTAGCCATTCATAGAATCCGTCAGGAGTCCTAAAAGCAGTCTTATCTATACTATCCTCAGCCACTCTCAGTTGATGAAAGCAAGTGGCTAAGTCCAACTGCAAAAACACTGAGGCGCCAACTAACTGATCAAAGAGATCGTCAATCCTCGGCAGTGGGTGTCGGTTCTTTTTAGTAAGCTTGTTTAGTTCTCTATAGTCCATACAAAGTCTAAGAGACCCATCCGCCTTTGTGACAAAAACTACTGGAGCACCCCACTCCGATATACTACGTCTTATGAACCCCTTCTCAAGCAACTCCTTTACTTGCTTATTGAGTTCCCTCCTTTCACGAGGAGCCATGTGGCGCACTGGCAAAGATACGGGTTTAGCATTATCCACAAGATAAATTCGAAAGTTTATCTCCCGCTTTGGAGGTAAGCCCTTCACCTCCTCAAACACATCCGGATATTCCCGGACCACTTCTACCGATCGCAGGTTCTCTACAGACGCGTCAAGCGATTCAAGATAACTTAGCATAACGGAATTTATGGGATTACAAAAGATGTCGAGAGCATTACCAAGGCGAGTCACAAGCCTAACTACTCTCCTTTCACAATCAAGAATGGCCCTATTTCTAGACAACCAATCCATTCCTAAAATTAGCCCATAGCCCGTGAAGCCCAATACATAAGCATCACATCTAAATTCAACACTAAGTATAGAGATTTTCAAATCCAAACATATCATGGTCAAATGAGCCGAACCCCCAATTGGATTTGAAACGACCAAGGGATCCTCTACTAAACTGGTGTTCAAGTGCAGTGATTCAACTAATGATGCAGAGATAAACGAATGAGATGCGCCAGAATCGAATAAGGTACGGACAGGATGATCAAACAGAAAAACTAAGCTTTCAACAGAAATTGTTCTACCTCTTTCTTGCAGCGGTGGGGCTGCAATAGCCTGAACTTGCCCCCTTGCCTGCCCTGGTGCCATAAGAGCCTGCACCTGTCCTCCCGAGGTAGACCCTGCCCTCTGCCCCTTCTTTGGACAGTCCTTCACTAAATGTCCCGCATCTCCACAATGAAAACAACCAGTCTTCTTTTTCTTTCTACAATCTTTGCTGAGATGGCCAGGCGTCCCACAATTGAAGCATTTCTTCTTCCCTTTGCCATTATTGTTTTTACCACCCTTCTTATTTTGCTGTTGGGGTTTCTTCTGATCCACTTTCTTTTCAACTGCCTTATCCTCATGCATAAGTGCCATTTCTACTAGCTTTTCAAAGGTGGCTCCCATAGGGATGTGGGTCATAGCCAACCCTTGCAATGGTTCATTCAAGCCTCTAACAAACCTCAAAGCTTTCTTCTCTGGCGTGTTCACCAACTCCAAGACAAACCTTGCTAACTGATTAAATTTATTGACATATTCCTTTACTGATGAGCTCCCTTGCTTTAGTGCCAGGAATTTTTCCATATTTAAGTTCTCCTCTGCCCTTGAAAGAAACTTTGCCTCAAACCTTCGTCTGAAATCCGCCCATGAATCAACTGGACGTTCCCCGTTAGTGACCTCCCACCAAAACGAGGCCTCTCCCTTCATTAACCAAGCAGCTAAACGGACTTTCCTCCCATCTTCCACTTCAAAGATATCCAACAATTCCTCAGTCTCCTTAAGCCAATCTATGGCCTCCACAAACATCTCAGTCCCTTGAAAAGTTTTTCCTCCCATAGCCTTGAATTCCTTGCACGTCTTTGAAAAAGTGTCAACACGAGGAGGAGGAGGAGGAGGAGGAGGAATGGGTGCAACTAGGGGTGGAGGAGTATCCGCTGGGCCTGTAGTGGTGGCCCTAGCCTCCAAGTATCTCCTAAACCACCCTGGAATCGTCACACCTTCTGGGAGATTAAGATCTTCAGCCATGCTGAAACGAAAAAGGAAAGATTCAAAATGGAGAATTCGAAAGATAAAGATAAGGATGTGGCTATTTGGGATTATGTTTTTCATAAAAACTCTCTTTAAATAACATGTTTCTTTTTTTGAAAGCACTTCTTCCAAAAATACTTTAGAAGAAAAAAAAATTTCTAAATTTTTTTTTTATCTGTTCTGGTAACCTTATGCTCTGATACTACGTGTAACACCCCACGTCCATTAATGTCACTCACAAAGGGAATGCATTAACTTCCATGGAGGTTTTAAGTGAATATAGAACAGTAAAATTACAACAAGACAGATATAAAATAGTACTTGGAAATTCAAAAACTTTATTTCATTGTAGCAGAAGTCAAAACATGTTTGATTACATCATAACACCATATTCAATGTCAAGTACAATATCTATCTTGATAAAACAAGTACATAATCCCATTACATGAATAGCCATTAAAAAGAAAGATAACAAGCTGGACTTTACTTCAGCAGTCCAAGCTTTCCAGAGGATAAGCGATCCACTCCACTAGAACTTGGCCCAACCTGCGGACCTGAAGGGAGAAAAAGGATGGAAAAGAGGGGGTCAGACATAAAGTCTGGTGAATATGATAATTCTATAATACTATTACCAAAATAACTGGACTAAGGCATAAGCTGGAAAACAAGAAAATGTCTATGAAGTGCAGATTAAGGACATAGACAATCGCTAAAGGCAACGTTATAGGCGCTCCTAAATACTAAAGGATAAACACTATACTGCACCACACCAGTCACCCTAAAGATTCATCCCACTTAGCTTCACTTAGAAACTTTCCCAATGGCTTTACGTACCCCTAGCTGACTACATAGGTGCCGCCTGCCCCTATCTCCACTAGGTGTACCCTACTTCCCATTATTCGATCGGCTCCCTAACTCGTAGATACCCGTGCTGGCCCCACAGTGGGGTGTATCACTCCACTAAAGTGGCAACCTGATACAATGGACATGCACGGCTTATACCTACACGATGCAACAACGTCTTACCTACCAGCCCGGGTCCACACACGCATATGAAACCCGTTGGACTTGCGTTGCCACCGCTCCCTGTTTTGGCCTCTTATAGTCAAACCCAGTATGCGTGTCCCGTCCTCGACTTGGGTCGAGCCCACAAAGATACGTTTTGGGATACTGGTTGAAATGGGCCCCCACTATTTACCACAAGCATTCCACCTAAGCTTGTCCCCATTAGTCCATCCCACTTAATCCACTTAGTCATGTTCATTTACATGTGTGTTTGGTTAAGTTTAATCGTATTTCAAATGCCTCTAAAGGCAACCACCAGATTCCTCATGCCACCCAAGGCACCTACTTAACCCCCATGTCCCACCTTACATGATTATCTGGTTAAGTATTTCTTAGTTCATTAAGGCCATAACCTCATAAAGACCTCTCACATTAGACTGGCATTTATGGCAGCTGGATTTACCGGGCGGGTCCGGGCAGTCTTACACCATAAAAGAGTCTAACCTCGTGTCTTTACAACTGTTATGCTTTAGTTTGGGCCTAGGACCTCTCACATTGGGCCGACATTTGTGACTACTGGATTTGCCGGGCGGGTCCGGGCAGGTTTACATCACAAACGGGTCCAACCTCGTGTCCTAAGCATTGATTATTAATAATAATCCACTTTCCCCCAATTTTAATAATTCCCTACTTGAATTATTAATTACTTCCAATTTTTAACAATGTCCATAATTGACTCAATTATGGACATCCATTCATGGTATGCAAAATCTTACAAAATTGCACCCAATTTATTAATTCCTAATATTACCCCTACCCCACGTTTGAACGTTTATTCGCAAAATATATGTTAGACTCGAATAGCCTAACTCATAGCATAAAAGAGATTATCATAATAACAACATGTATATGTGACCAAATGAATCATAATAAGGGGTGAAACTTGCATATGTCCAACTTGCATAGATTATACATGTCATGGACCTAAAGGTGTCAACTTGTTCAAAATTCACCTAATATAATCTCAATCAATTTTCATAAACTTACATATGAACATGTGTGAATCAACATCATCTAATTTTTTAACAACATGGTTTTATATGGGTACACCTAACTCAATAGGCAAATTCCCATAATCAAGTTTTATTTAATTATAGTTTCAAGTTTATGGGTACACCTAACCTAATAGGCAAATTCCCATAAACAAGATCCATTTAAATTAAGAAAAAAAAACATAACTTTAAGCATGATCCAACAACATCATGATTTTACAACATAATATAGCATGATTTATAACATGGCATAGTATGATAGTATAACATAGCTTCACATGATTCTCAACATAGCACGACATAGCATAAGAGAATTTACAACATAGCATGACATAGCATATATAATTTACATCATACGACAACATAATAACATAATAAGAGATCCACAATATATAGAATTTACAATTACAAATCACGTCACTTTCTTGTGATCCATTCATAACTGAGTCAAATTAGTTTGTAATAGTCTTGTGAGAATCATCATACTCACCAACAAAAGAAAAGAATTAGAGAAAGAGAGATCTTTTGATTTGATTTGTGTAGATTTAGTTGTAGATGATTAGGCTTCCTCTTCTTAGTTTGTGACGGCTATGCTGAACTCCATGGCAGCAGCATGACGGTAGCTTCTCTAATTTTACAAGTGATTTAGGTCTAGGGTCTACCCACTTATTTATAGATTTTAGAATTCATTTAGGCCATTAGATTTAACCTAGAAATAACCGCAGCCGTTCAGACAAGATGGGGTTTATCTTGTTGACTCAGCAATGAGTCAGAAGTGACTCAGCAAACACTCAGCAATATATATATATATATATATATATATATATATATATATATATATATATTCTACAATGTACACATTAGATACATCCCCCCCTTTTACACACTTATTATTGTTTTTATATACATATTAGATACATCCCCTCTCTTACACACTTTTATATTCATATTAGATACATCCCCTCTCTTACACACTTATTAATATTATTATATTCATATTAGATACATCCCCCCTCTTACACACTTATTAATATTTTAGCAACTTTAGTGTTAGTAGAAAATTCGGGGTGTTACAGTGTGTGACCTTCTATTCAAGATTTTTAAGCGTTCAGGGAGGAACAGAACACATTTCGATTGATTTTGGAAGATGTCCAACAGATTTTGAATATCATATTGGAACAAAGAAGAATAAAGATGGAAAGATGTTCAATTTGAAAGATGCAAATAGAAAGGCGACGCATCGCTATATGCTCTTCAATTCTGGTAATAAAGAAATTAAGAGTTTGATCGAGTAAGTTCTCAAGTTCCTATATCATTTTCCTTAACTATAAATTAATATTTGCATTTCGTAGTTTTTTGACCTTAATTATTATTTAGGGTTCATCAAGCTTTTGTGGATTGTCTTGCAAATCCAAGAAGATACATGAGGGAATGAGATCATTTCGTAGTGTTTTGGAATTGGCTAAAAGAAGAGGTTCTGAAAAAGGACAATATTTCAAGAGATTCAGAGGTGTTTGCATTAGGTCTGAATCGAGTAGCTAGGAAGTTTACCGGTTATATAGTAAATGGATATAGATTCCACACAAAATATATAGATTCTCGATGTACCACACAAAATAGTGGTGTATTTTTTACTGCCTAAACCACCAGCTTTGCAAGTTCAAAAGATCAAAACCCAATAGTGGGTGATGTCAATTACTCTGGATCAATCAAAGAAATTTTTGAGCTTGATTATTGGGGAGCTTTCACAGTGGTCCTTTTTGAGTGTTGTTGGTACCAAGAGGAAAAGGATTCATATGGTCCTACTCAAGTAAATTTTAGTAAGTGCCATAAAACTGAACCTTATGTCCTATCTTTGCAAGTGTAGTAAGTATTTTATGTGGAAGATGCAGTTGAAAAGAACAGTCACTGTGTTATTAAAAAAATGCCGAGAGATTGATGTGATACTGAAAATCAGAATGCAATGAAAGAAGACATGAGCAATCCGCATTCACATTATATGGGCATAGGTGGTGAACTATAACCAAAAATTGTTGATGAGGGTTGGAATAGGGATGATGTCCCCATAATACAACTAGAAACAGAACTAGAAGCAAAAGTTCCTGATCCTATTCCGTCTCGTTAGGACAAAAAATTCCTCTTTCTTATTGCTTTATTTTGGTCTAATCTGTTGTCTAATTTATGATTTATTTGGCACTTTTTGTTTTAGTTGTAAATTATTATCTTTGATTAATGTTTTTAGCACTCTTTTCTCATAATGAAATCTACACTGTTCATATGTTTTATGATTTAATGTCTTTCTTTACTGTCATCTAAATTTGTTATAGACCAAAATGTTAATTGTTGTTTTTTTTCCACTTTACCATGCATGTACCATGTTCTAACGTATTCATTTTGTACAGGATGGATGAACTTATAAATATCCTGCTGCACCATGGCGGAGAGTTTTGAAGGACTGCTACGTTTGTGGAGAAGCCATTATAGTAACAAAATATGATGTAGACCGCTTTTCTTACAATGTGCTTATATACTTTGTTAAAGATTGTCTTCATTACACTGAAATAGGAGGAGTTGATATCAGAAATGGAACGAGGGGTGGCTGGCAGCTGATATTGAATGACAAGGACGTAATCGAATACGTACAGGGTTGCAATAAGGAAGAAGAAGTGATTTTTTACATTGACAACACTGTTGACAAAGACAATGAGCCGTTGATTCAACTGCAGCCACATGTAATCATACGGCCAAGGAAAAACATAATTCAAGGTATATATGTAAATGTAATATAGATTCAATCTTGTGTTTATATATATATATATATATATATATATGTGTGTGTGTGTGTGTTTGTAAAGAACTATGAAGGAGGCCATCATTATTATTTTTATTGTTATAGGTTGTGCTAAGAAACCGGTTGCAAAGCGCAAGTATATTACTGCACATAGACTTCAGCAGCAACGCAAAATGATGAAAACAACCCAATTGAAGTGGGTCCAAAGAAACTATCGCCAAAGCCTGATATGAACAATAATGAAGAAGATGCTACTGTGATGGAAAAAGGAACCAGGAGGAAATTAAATGTAGAAAATGAAACAGATAATGATGATGATACCCAAGTGAATGAATCTTATGTTCATGAGGTATTTTTCAGTTTTTATTTCAGTTTTATTAATCGGGATGAAATCTTGTATTTCAAGCTACTTTTTATTAAAATTCTACACGTAAAAGAAAGAACTGCATTTTAATGTTTTCTATTACTGTGTCGATTTCCAATTCCAACCATGAAGGCTGCAGCTAATTCAAGTAACTATTAGTTCTTTGTGCATGCATTCCATCGAAATAGCAAGAACTGTTTATACGTCGACTTTATTTGGTTAACTAGCTTAATTTTATCATTAATTGTGAGTAATGATTCTAATCTGCTTGTAGTTATCACAACCATCAGTTTTGACGAAGTATGAACAAGATCGAATCACGCGAATGTAAGAAAATGATGTAGTTAGTAGATCACTTGGGGTGCATTCATTGGTTAGTAGTATGCAAGAGGTTTCCGCGCGAAATAGGAAAGGAAAAGCTAAAGATATTGTTGGACGTAATGAATACATCCCAGAAAATGCTGGCGAAGATGTCAATGATGATTCATCGGATTCGGAGGTATAAAAAGTTATATGTTTACTACTTATTGTCTTTGCCTTTATGAACGTAAAAATCTTGAACTTCGAATTAATTGTAGAGAATCAAAGTTGTCAAGTTAAAGGATCCTCTACCTGGGCCGAGGACTCGTTCACGAACCGATGCAGCCATTGAAATTGAGAAGGAAGCGATGACCCGCACCATCCCTCCATAGAAAGCTGGCTCCAATGAGGAGTTGATGGCAAGCACTCCCACTCCAAAAAAACTCAGTAACTAGATAAATTTGCAGAAACATTAAAGAAATTGACGAAACCTGCACTTTCTTATTCAGGAGTTTTAAAACCTACAACATCTCGTCCACCGGTTTTAAAACTTACATGTAGCAGAATGTTCAAACAATCAACCAATTCATGTGAAGCTGCTGGTTCATTCACTGCTTATTTAGCGATGCGGAAACGTCAAAAGCAGAATGTTGAAGCGCCTCCTACAATGGAAAATCTTACTAATCGATTAGCAGGAATGGATTGCACACGAAGATAAAGCAGGTACAGGTACAATGTTTCTTTATCTATGCACTACGTTGTTGATTGTGTCTATTTTAAGTTTTGCATGCATATTATGTTTCTGTAATGCAATACATTGATTTTATGTTCATTTTTTTGAACCTGGTATAAAGTACAATGTCCAAAAATCCTAGAGCGGAGTCAAAAATGACCAAGGTGCATGCTAGAACCCCTGAAGATAAAGTAGACATTGAGTTGAATGAGGATGGTCAGCCAGTATCTGATAATATTACGGAGTTAAGCAATTTTCTTGGGATAAAAGCAAAGGATAATGTGTCTCTTACTTACATCAATTGGCATGTTGTTCCTGATCTATTAAAAAGGAAAATATTGGTATATGCTTTGGTAAAATCTATTACCCTAAATCATAGTTCAACTGATCACTTCCGAAATGTTTGGTTTTAATTAATTAGTTTGTTCCCTAGATGTTTTGTTTGACATATTGTAGGCTAGTTATGTCATTCTGGAAAAAGGACACAATTAGGTCTTGAACATGCTTAATGACTCTTGGATGCAGTACAAGTCTAGCATGAAAGCAAGGTAGTACAAAAAAATATTCAACTGATGAGGAAATGATAGCAAATAGGCCCAGTACAATTCCGTTGGAGGATTTTAAAATGCTCTTGGAATACTGTGGGGATGAAGCAGTTAAGGTATGGCTTTAATGTGACCACAAAAGAAAATTAATTTGTATAATGCTAATTAAATAATCATGCAACCGATGGAAAAAAATAATAGAATAAATTAATGATATTCACATTTTCTTGTTCAGTGCTAATTTAGTAATCATGCAATAGATGGGAAAAATAAATAAAATAAATTAATGATATTCACATTTGTATAATGTTGAGTAGTTCACATTATCTTGTTTAGTGCTAATCTTTTCTTTAGTAGATCGCATTATATTGTTTAGTGCTAAGATTTTCTTTAATAGTTCGCATTATCCTTGTTTAGTGCTTTTTTTTTTTTTTTTTGGATTTTCAGGCCCTAGCTGAGACTAATTCTGCTCATCGTAATTCATTAAGTGAGACACATACCATGGGTCCCAAAACTCATGCAGTAGCCAAAGAACAGATAGTATGTGTTTTTTTGAACTTAAGTTAATTTTTTGTGTGACTGAGTTGAATTGGCCACATGATAATTTTAACTTGTTATATCATTGAATTATATTTTATGTCATTGTCACAATGCTCATAGGCAACAACTAGATTTGCAAATTCTTAACATTGATTGTTAAAAATTTTGTTTAATTTTTGGTAATCCTAATACTTGACAGAGGAAGAAGGACCCGGAAAAAGCCACCCCATCCGCTGCCTTGGTTTATTTAGAAACGTATAAACGAGAACCGGAGAGAACTTACAAGACTAGTACGGATGAACTAAAGGCCAAATACGTAAGTACATTAGATACTGAAATAGAAATTTAACAGTTAGTTTGAAAGATGATTACATTGCAGTTGAGACTTCCATATTTTAATTTGGCACATTGTACGTTTGTTGGATCTTCTTATTAAATCAAACACATAGTTAGTTTGAAAGAAAACCAGTTCTGTTAATAAATTCAATCCTGGCAGCAGCCTGTTTATATGCTTGCCTGGATTTTATTTTGTAGGTGAAGATTCAAGCAATGATGGATGCAAGAAACATTGCTAAGGCAGATGCACTTGTCTCTGGTGGGAAGAGCCACACACGGAACTGGCTTGTAGGAAGGCAATGTAAAATGGATGAAAAGTCTCCAATAACTCCTGGTTCTTCAGACAGTTATGTGCGAGAGCTGACCAAAAAAATAAGGCAAGAGCTTGGGGCAGATTTGAAAGAAAAGATGAATAGAAAAGTGAAAGAGAACGTGTCTTGAGTTTTAAAAAATCTAGGTAAATCCAATCCAGATCTTAATTTAGATGTCGGAGACTTTTGTGTCACCACAACAAGTGATGCAGATGACATTTGTACTCCAGCAACCCCGGCAACTGAATGAAGTATTTGGATGGAATGTGTTAGCACTTGTGATATATTTGAATTGTACATTTAAATTATGGTACTTGTGGTATGTGCTCGTGATGGCACTTATGGTATGTGTTCGTGATGACACTTGTGGTATGTGTTCGTGATGACACTTGTGTTATGTTTTGGTGATGCACTTGTGGTAAGTGTTGGTGATGACACTTGTGAGTTAGTATGTATAATTGGTTGGTCTAATTGTGGTGATGAATGTTTTAGGAGGATTTATTGTATAAATATTTTAGTATATATATATGAATGTGGTACAATGTTTTGGATTGTATATATGTACTGCAGAATTTGTACTTACAAGGTTGTATTACAGTTGCAGTTGATTTTTTCTACTATTGCATTAGATTGTTTTGTGGTGTTGCATTACAATGTTGTAGTGTTGCATTAGATTGTGTTGTGGTGTTGCATTACAGTGTTGTGTTGTTGCATTAGATGGTGTTGTGGTGTTGAAATAAGGGAAATATTATTAATTCCACTTTGGTACGACACGTGATGCCCAAAGCTTATGTGGTGCCACGTGGATAGCTGACGTGGCATGTGACATATGGGCAGCTGACGTGGAGAACTGACGTAGCATGTGACACATTGGCAACTAATATAGAAAGTTCATGTGGGCCCCACTACCATGACATGAAAGCCAAGATCTGGCTTCTTCTTAAGGCAACGCTGTATGTTGTTGCATTACTTGCATATACTATTGCAATAGGGTTATAATGCAACACTTTCTTTCCATGGTAGTAGGTGGGCAAAAGTGTTGCCTTAGAGGCCTAAGGCAACGACCGCGGATGGCATGCCCCTCTGGTGTTGCCTATTTGAAAAAATGGCCTATGGCAAAGCTTTTTTGATCTATGACCACATAAAACTAGTGTCGAATATGCTCACTTTTGTAGTAGTGCTTGAACTCACTTCGAAGTCACGTTCTCACTAAAAACATAACTGATCCACCTTTAATGGATATAACCGATCCATCGCTAGAAAACACGACCGACCCAGCATCCAAAAACAAGACTGATCCATACTCAATGGAAAAAAAACACTGACCCATAGCTTTCGACGACCCATTGTATGATGCCGACCAATCCAATTTCTCCCAAACTAATCCATACATCCGACCGATCCATATCTCTTGATGTCCGACCGATCCATGCATGTTCGTGCCCAACCAATCCATCATCACCACACCTGGCCGACCCATACTCATATCATATAGACCGACCCATCATTTTGAGCTCAACCCATCTCTTTAAGCTCGACCCGATCCATCTCTGGAATCATACCTGACCAAGAGCTCCACTCCGACGGATCCATGCTACATCACCCTTGGCCAATCCATCCTACGCCATCCTGACCAATCCATCATGTCGTATTCCCCATGACATGCAACCGACCCGTAGCTTTCCGACCGACCGATCCATCACCACCTCCAAATCTGACTGATCCATACGACTTCCAGATCTGATCCATCATAACTTCCACCCGAAATTCGAAAAAAACTTCGCTAAACGACGAATTCAACGAAACCAATTCATCCAATACAACCATAACCATGTTATGAAACCGGTAATAACTCAAAAATGACAATTATCATAAAAAATTATGTAAACTTCACAAAAATCATAATAAATGAGCATATGAATTAAACTATGGATCTAACTTGCATAAACATATGAAAATTACCGATTTAAATTTGCTAGATTTGATCCTATGGTGATTCATATGAAAACAGACTTACCATGATGTAGATCTATGAGAATATACTTGAAAATGATGAAAGTATACTCAAACAACTCATATACTTGGTTAAATCCGTGTGAGAGACTCATATCACTAACCAAATTCCTAAAACAACCAAAAACACTTAGATCTAATCCGTACAGCGAAGAATTTGCTCCAAACTCTTCGATTTGATGAACTCTCTTCAATTGATGTGGATCTAGCTTCAAACAATGTAGATCTTCGATTCTATAATGTAGATCTAAGCTCTAATGGTGGCAAGATGTAGAAGATGGAGAATTGGAGGACCTCTAGCTCTTCCAAATGAGGGGATGGTGTAACACCCCACCTCCGCTAGGGTCACTCACAAAGGGAATGCACTAGTTTTGGAGGAGCGTTATCGAGGTAAACAAACACAAAAATATTACAAGACAGAACATAAATAAAACAGCGGAAGATTCAAAAGCTTAATTTCATTACTTTCAAAAAGAGTCAAAACCTTTTACATCCAAAGTACTAAATAGCCAAGGTCATTATTTTCCATTACAACAAATCATATCTTGCATAAATAAAGAAGCTTAATCTTAAAACAACAAAAGTAGCTTAATTCCCCAAAGGTAGCAGAAATGCAGCCATAGCATAACTCAAGATCAAACCATACATGAGCTGAACCGGTAGCAAGCAAAATCCAAGCTAAGTGCTAGAATTTCCACCCTGAGAACCTGGGGGGGGGGGGGGGGGTGGGGGGAACGAAAGAAAAAGAGGCGAAAGAAAACAAGTCAGTCATAAAGACCGGTAAGTCCAAGCGACTTTCAGTATAAAAACAAGTAAAGGTAACATGACATGTATAAACTGAAAGTAAACATAAGGATGCTGTCAAGATTGGCAAGATATACTAAGATAGCATGATAATTCAACTGTAATCAAGTATAGCATCACATATTCAAGGTTCGCTACACCAACTGTACTAGAATCCCAAACCCATGTCTTATACTAATCATGAAATGATCCCTTGGCCCAGTATCATGAAATGACCCATTACAGGTCCAACGGAACGATCCACTAATCGATCGGCTCCCTACAAGTTCTAGCTCTTCGTGTTTCTGTGTCATACGACCCTATCACGAATGTAGTCACCTGTGCTAGGTCCACCATAGGGTGTATCAAGCCCTAGAGTGCTAACCACCGACACGAATCAAGCATGCACAGATAAACCTACTGATGCCCAATGGCTGCTTTTTCAACTCCGGACCACATGCACGACCATAGCCCGCCTGAACCTACACTGGAGCACCAACACAGCCGTCGTTCTGGTCGCTTACAATCAGCCCAGTAATCGTGCCCCACCCTGCCTAGTTCCAGGGTACCATGATACATCTAGTGGGTTACTGCTGAAATGGACCGCGTAACTAGGGTTTCCGCCCAATAGGTTAAGTGTTGTCATTTAAATTCATGACTTAACCCTTATCAATCTAGTATTTCAATTTGGTTAAGTGTTGTCATTCAAGTTCGTGACTTAACCTGCCTACATGTAATGTCATATTGGCTAAGTGTTGTCGTTCAAGTTCATGACTTAGCCCTACGAATCATGTGTCAAGTTGGTTAAGTGTTGTCTTTCATGTTCATGACTTAACCCTATCATGTGGCATTAATTCATTAATGCAGCCCCAACCTCTCACATTAGACCTTTTGTTGTGGTCACTGGATATGTCGGGCGGTTCTGGGTAGATTTACACCACAGCTCAGTCTAACCTCGGGTTTCAAGCGCGATTTGACCAACTACTCACATTGGATCCTATTGTTTGCAGTCACTGGATTTGTCGGGCGGTTCCGGGCAGATTTACACTGCAAACTCAACCCAACCTCGAGTTAGCCATTTTCAAGTTCATTCTAGTGTCATGTCCATGTTCAAATTTTCATGTCAAGTTCGTGTCAAGTTTCAAGGCGAGTTTTATGCCAAGTTTACTATAATTACCAATTTTTCCCAACATTACCCCGTCTAAATATTAGGCTAACAATCTTAGCCTAATTTTTCGTCCACGTGATTTTTGACATATAATATTAGGCTAAAAACTTAGCCTAATTTAACGTACATCATATTTGCATAAAGAAGTTCATTAACATAAACATGACATAGGTCTAAACTTGGCATTTTCGGCATAGTCAATATGAACACCATAGGTGTGTACTTACAAAATAATCAACATGAATATCATAGGTGTGAACTTGCAACGTAGACTAAATCAACATACATATATGTGAATTTGCAACATAGACTAAATCAACTTACATATATGTGAACTTGCAAATCAATCACGAACATATGAATAAGTGTGAACTTGAAATATGACATAGGTTTAACATATACACATAAACATGTAGATCTAACATTTGGTCACATATGTGATATGAATTTACAACCTAAAACTTGCATAACATGATAAACTGCACAACTTGTCATAGCAGGTTATACTCCAAGTTCATATACATATGAATAGACTTATTCATTAATTCCCAATTCATCATGACAATAAAATAGAACCACAAACATAGATCAATATCATTCAATTCCATATACAACATAATAAACATTATTCTATTATTAATTTATTTCCAAGGCATGACATAACTGAATAAATTGACTAAAACATTGCAGGCATTATGAACATGAAAAGGTTTGAATAATAATCTAGGTTCAAGAACATGGATAGATCTAACTTAAATAGAAAAATCCCTAAAATCAAGATCCAAGGATAAATAAAGAAAATAGGTCTGAATAGAAAATCATGCTTAGATCCAATTTCATAGTCATAATCCTAGGCAATAACCTCATGGTCATGAATCATAGGCGATTAGCCACAAATGTCCCTGTTATAGTCATAGGCAATAGTCTTATGTTCACAGTCATAGGCATAGTCTTATGTTCACAGTCATAGGCATAGGCATAGTCTTATGTTCACAGTCATAGGCATAGGCATAGTCTTATGCCATTAACAATAGTTTCAACGTCATAGGCATAATAATGTTATGGACATGGAAGAGTCTGATTTACAACATGAATAGGTCCAAACTAATTTCATAGTAATATTCCCAAAAGTCAAGGTCCAAGATGAACAAGAATAGATATGAATCATACGTAAATCCAATTCCAATTTATAACATGTCTATATTAAGTTCATAGTTTTTATCTAAAAGTAACTTGAACTTACAGATCGTGGTCTAAGAAATTTAGATGCAGAAGTCAGGTCTAGAAATTTGTCGTTGAATTGTTGAATCATTGAATCTTGCTTTGATTGTAGAAGCAAATCCCCCAATATGAAATTCCTAGCCGTAGTCTTCAAGAAATAATCTTCACCTTTTAATTTAATTTAGAGGAAGAAGAAGAAGCCATGATCATCAAGAGTTTTTGCAGCATAAGGTTAGAGAAGAATGGTGTAAAGAGAATGAGGCTAGGAGGCTGTTTATGTAGGATTAGGCAGACGAATCTGGTCACAAAACGAGTCTAGATACATCAGAATGCATCTGGTTCAAAAAGTGGGTTTCTGGAGGCAGGTCGACCCCCTGGTCGACGCTTTTTTTGACCTGGTCCCTGGGAGGTCGTCACTATGGTCGACCTGGTCCGTGGGCGGGAATTTTCCCGCCCAGTCTGTTTTGGGTTTTGAATTCGAATTTGAATCCGAATTTCGAGCTGTTTTGGTTTCCAGAAATTTCTGAAACTTCGGAGGGTCATATCTCCCTCATACGGACTCCGATTTTCGAAAACTCGGACTCTTTTCCAAGCAATATTTCGAGATGAACGCAATGGCGCAACCCGTTTCCCTTGATTCTTATTTTAAAAATTAATTCTGTCTTGATTTATAGTTTTAACATGTTATTAAAATTCGGGTTGTTACAGATGGAGAAAGTAAATTATTCTCCATGCCTCCTACCCCTATTTATAGCCTTCCACCAGCCTACCAACGGGCCTTTCCAAATCAGCCCATTACGGCTTACAAAACTTGAACAACAAACTGTGAAACATTAAAATAGCAATTCCTCCCAAACCGCTGAGCCAAAACTTTTAGGTGAGCACTTTATGGAATGAGAAACATCATTTTCTTTCCAATGAGACCACTCTCAGCACCTGATTCGATCCGAGTCAAAAGTTATACCATGTTCAAGACTGATTGGGGCAAAATGGTCACAGACAAAAATGGTAAAAATTATGGAAATGCATCACATCCCCATAAACAACATATTAAAATATGTGAATGATCCAACCCACGGGGAATAAAATAAATAAATTTTGTGATCCTCCGATACGTAAAATACGGGCTGTTACATTCACCCCCGTTTTGGAATTTCTCCCCTGAGATCCCAACAAACATAAGCAAACAACTCTGCATGTCTAACATACACAAGTAGCCAATTCTATCACCCAAACTAGCAGTCATCAAGCCATGCATCCATAGCCTTATCCTAGCATGTGGGAGTCTAACAGCAAAAACGATAAGTTAGAATGATGTAATGATGACACAATATCAATGGTTCCTACCGATGAAGAGTTCTGGATGGGTCGCCTTCATACTCTCTTCCGTCTCCCATGTACAATTGTCGCCATCATCACTCCATTGTACTTTGATTAGCTTAACCATCTTCCTCCTAAGTTGTTTCATGTCATTCACCACAACACGAAGCGGCTTACGAGGTCTCGTAACTACGATCTCTACTTCTAAATCTTCGTATAGCTCTGAAATACCACTACATTCGAATCATGCACACACTTCCGTAGAAATGACACATGGAAAATATTATGCACACTCGACATCTTCTCGGGTAACTACAATCTATATGCGAGCTTTCCAATCCACTCAACTATCGGAAATGGTCCAACGAACCTTGAAGCTAACTTCCCTTTACTTCTGAACCGAACAACATGATTCAATGGCGAAATCTTCGCGAAAACCATATCGCCTACATCGAATTCCAAATATTTTCAATGCTTATCGGCATAACTCTTTTGACGATTATGGGTCGCCTTCATTCCCTATCGAACGATCTCGATACAATCCAATGTCTGTCTAATCATCTTTGGCCCAAGTATCAACTTATCTTCAGTTTCTAACCAACATACCAGAGAATTAAATGGTCTACCATACAACGCCTCATATGGTGCCATCCCAATGCTCAACTGGTAGCTATTGTTATAAGAAAACTTCACTAGATGTAGATGGTCTTTCCATGATCGCCCAAAATCCAACACACAAGCTCTTAGGATATCTTCCAAAACACAGTTAACCCTCTCGGTTTGACCATCAGTTTGGGGATGATAAGCTGTGCTCAAACACAACTCGGTTCCCAAAATCTCTTGCAAACTCTTCCAAAATCCACTCGTGAACAATGGATCTCGATCACACACTATGCCCTTCCGGATACCATGGAATCGAACTATCCATTTCATATAAAGATCATCCAAATTTGACGCTATCCTAATGGATTTGACAGGAATGAACCTTGCACTTTTGGTCAAGAGATTCACGATGATCCAAATTCCTTCATTTCCTACACTAGTTCTAGGTATTCCATCGATAAAATCCATTGATATATGCTCCCACTTCCATGTAGGAGCTTCCAATGGCTGATGCAATCCACTCGGCTTCTTCTGCTCAGCTTTCACCAACTAACAGTTCATACATTTGGAAATGAACTTTCAATATCTCTTTTGATCCCTTCCTAGTAGTAGACTCGCTTAATGTCCTGATATATCTTATTACCACCAGGATGAATCGTCAATTTCGAGTGATGACATTCTCTCAGAACATCATCACTCAATTCGTTGATATCATGAATAACCAGCCATCCTTGCTTTCGAAGCCAGCCCACTCGATTGACCTCGAATTCTTTATTCTCTGGTTCCAACTTCTGGATAAACACGACAAACTTTGAATCTCACTTTTAGCACTTGCCAATCCTTTCAATGAGAGTAGGTTTTACTTATAAGCTTGCCAACATTTTAGGTTCCAATTCAAACCTTGATCTGAAATCAATTCCTGCCAAGTACTCGAGGCTCTTCCATTCTGAAAACATCGCTCCCAAACTTGCATGTCTTCGACTCAACGCATCTTGTTGATGTCAAAATTTGACCTCAATACCAAAGGCGCTCTTAGAACACTTAACCAAAGGTAGGATTTGAGATTGTGGAGCTACAAACATAAAATAAAAACAAAAAGTAGAGAACAAAGATTTTTTTAGAGTGGTTCGGCTTAGAAATAGCCTACAACCACTATGGAAGCACTTTTCATTGTCATACTTGAGTTTACAAGGTACACACAATATGCTTTTACATTCATTCTATTCTCCCTTATATGATATTTCTCTCTCTACTTTTTAAATTCTCCTTGATTCACTTGGATCAATTGATGGAATGATTAAATCCTTCTAACTACGGGGATTACTTGATGGGAATCTTCAAAGCTTGATCACTTGAATGATTTTGATCAATTCCATGGAGGATTTCATGATAGATTATAGTTTGGAGAAGTTTAATGGAGGTTAAAATAGCTTGAAATGATAGAGAAAAAAGTTGGGCAGCACTTCGTGGTGTTTCCAATCGATCCCCAAAAGTATGGAAGCCATGGAGCATTTATAGGTGGAGTTTGAAGGAAGTGGTGTGCTAAAATTCGTATATGCAGGCTTTTGGTCGTTCATGAAGTAATTACGAAAATGCCACTACCAGTTGTTGCCAGTTGTCTGACCAGGATGTACGAGCGACTAGTCAAGATGCGCGACCGACCATGTTATGTGCGATCGCAAGGATGCTCAACCCTGTATGTTTCCATGTTGCATAATTTCTTCTATGCTTGACTGACCAGTAGAGTGACCATGTGATGTACGGGCGACCCCTTTATGCTCGACCAGAATATGGTATTCGACCCAAGTGATGTGCGATCCGTGCTACTGCACGACCAGGATGGCGTGCGACCCTTTCAATGCTTAATCAATACTCATGCGCGACTGACCTACTGAGCTCGAATGACTAGCAGTATGCTTGACCCCTTGTATTGTTTGAAGGCACGAACAACCAGGGACGATGCACGAGCCATACTTATGACCGAACCTTTGTGTGCTCGACTGTGCCTTATAATGCTTTACCCAAGTTGAGGCTTGAACAATACATGTGCTTGTCTTATTTTTTTGATGTGGATTTAATTTATCAATATGTGCGTGTTTTTAAGGGATAAACATTTGCCCCTCGAAGTTTGTAATTTTGATTTGTAAAAATTACAGGCTTCGAAATGATTAAATTGAACACAACATTTTGATAGATTAAATTTGGTTTCTCATAAGACGGTTGCACTTATTAAGGGTCGAGCCTTTACACCATAGTTGGTCGGTCGCGCGAAATATGAGTGGATTGGACTTATGCATATCACCATGGTTCGGTCGCACACTAGTATGAACGGGCAAGCCCGTATATGCTTCCACGGGTCGAGCGAGCCCACTTGGTTGAGCGAATACACATAGGGTCGAGCCAGTACATTAGGTCGAGCCAGCCCGTTCTCCTTTCCTCCCTTTTATTGTCTCTTCGGCCTTTATATTCGCACTCCACTTAATTTTTTGCTGAAGGAAATCATTTTAATGGAAGTCGTTCTCTCTTGAATAACTTCGCATTAGATCATATCAAACTCGTTCCTCTTTTGATTGAATTTATGGCATCAACCGCGTAGAGACCCGAACTCACTAGCGACCCTCATCTCCGCTGGGAATTTCGTAAGTTTTCAGTTAAATTGAAGCCTCATCTCATATTTGGAATACCGTACTCACGTAAGGTGATTTTTCTTTCAATTCTATGTCGAGTCGGCTTGTAAACGATTAGGATTTAGGATCATTATGTCATTTGTGTAAGGTTTGGATTTGAACCGAACTTTTTTGGTGATTTTTGGGATCGTAATGGTTGGGAATTGGAATGGATTAAATTGGATTGAGTTGTATGTGAATGATTGAGGAACTTGGTCTATATGAAATCCCTTAAATTTTGATTTGAGTTGTATGCACAAATTGTGCTCGATGAAATGCCTGAAACATGTACCTTGGAATTTCACATGTTTTGATCATTTTGCAATGCATAGAATCTCTGGTTGGAATGGATTCAAACTCGATTCGCATTCATATGCTTTAGTTGTTTGACAATTCGTCCTTGCAACTTATGAACTCACGTCTTTGACTGAGTTTAGCAATGTTGTACTTTTCTTCATTGCTATGAGTAGTTTGAGACTTAAGCTTTGCAGGTATCGATCAGCATTTGAACTCATATTTACTGCATTCGCTTTAGTACCATGCTCTATTTTCTCTGATTACATTTGCTCGCGAACAATTCTCAGTTTTTCTTGAACTTTAGCCATTGCCATAATAACTTTTGGTTTGAGTGATACTTTGCGTTGCTCTTTGTTGTGTATGAACTTCAATTTGAACTCGGGCAATCTTAATCATAGTAAATAGGCTTGATCACTTGAAAACCTCGGGCCGTAATACAGTCTCATGACCTCCTTAATAAGCCTGCTCGACCCCCCACTGGTCGAGCATGCTTGACCCATATTGGGTTCGGTCATGCTCGACCGTATGGGGATCGTTCATGCTTGACCTAGTTTGGGTTCGAGCAAGCTTGACCTGTATAGGAGTCGATCATGCTCGATCCAATCTAGGTTCGAGCATGCTCGATCCATAAGGGGGTCGTTTATGTTCAACCCAGTTTGGGTTTGAGCATGCTCAACCCATATTGGGTCGACATGGTCTCATTGTTAAGGTTTTCCCATATTAGGTCGACATGCTCAACCCATATTGGGTCGACATGGTCCCATTGATCATTGAACTTTCTCGTAATTCAACATCTGCAATAGCTAAAGTATTCACATGTTTTTTAGCCATTATTTTGCTGTTGACTGCTCACATCAACAACAGATTAGCTTAAATGTTAAGAATAAATACGCAGTGTAACTTTTTTATTTGAATTAAATGATATATCTGTGCAGGATTGTCTTTATTTGATCATTCATAGTTAGGTTGAACACTCCCTGCATAAATATGTTCATTCTAAAATCAATTGTCAATGACACTTGGAATTGGTTAATCGGTATATGTTAATTGTGAATCCTTAGCCTCGTATTTTTTATAACCCATATAATTATGCATATCACTCCCTTTAAACTAGGTAGCGTGTACCTGTGGTTTATTTTCAAATATAACTATTTGTGTAGAAATGGTAATTAGATAACAGTCACGTTAAAACCCTGAGGAAGCAACTATGTCCAGTGAGGTTGGAAGTTTTATTCAGGTTACTGAAACTACATCAGCTATTGTCCCCAGAGTGAATGTTAGCTAGAATTTTCCTCAACCACGACCTCTTTCCAATGTACCTCTCGAAAGACATGAAACAACTCTTTCCTTTGGTTCATATCAGCAGATGTGTAAACAATTTATAATCTCAGTAAAGGATGAGGCCAAATTCCTGGGGAAGGAAAATTTTGCTAACCTTCTACTTGCTGGGTATGTTATAGTTAACTGTCACATGCTATTAAGCGGTGCAGTTCCTCCCTTCAATCCATACTTAAAATCAATCCTTCGGCGCTTGGCTATTGCCTTGTATCAATTGCACCCGAATGGTTATTTCATTTTAATGGGTCTTTATGTACTTTTTATGAGGGTCAAACAACCCGCGCCTACCATTCCGGAGATTTGTTCTTTATATTCTTTTAAAAGGTGGAAGAAGGATCGTCCGTCAATTATTTCTATTGAAAGTTGGGGTTCCAAGATTATTACTGATCAGTGTAGAGAGTGTTCAAGGGTTCCCATACCAATACTTCTATGTCTGATGCCCTGATAACTTCTGCGGCTAGTGGATGGAAGGAGGTGAATTTCTCTATTTAGAGTTTTTTATTTCTTCTGAGTCTTAATCCTCGAATCGTCAAATCTTTCTCTATTTTATAGAAGTTCCTTCAGATCAAGATGTTACCCTCAATCAAGCTCTTTTCGATTCTTTAAAAGTTGTCAGTGAGAGTGAACAGAGAAGGAAGTTCTAAATTACAGAAGGATTCCTTCGCCAATATAAGTTGCTTCATCCTCAAGATCTCTTGTGGTATATCCAACTAATAAGAAAGATGCTGCCGGTAAATTTCCCGCTAAGAAAGCTCCTTTAAAGAAGTTCTCAGACCCTGTGGGTAGTAGTAAGACCCCTCCCAAGTCTAAGCTGACTCATATTGAAGAAGAGGAGTTCCAACAACGTAAGGGAAAAAGTCTTATGATCTCGTCTGACAAGAATGAGAAGGAAGATACTGCCCCGGGTCCTATGAAGGAAACATTCAAGATATTCAAGGAGAAAGCATCTCATACACTTTATAAATCTAAGTGACCTTAGCTCGGCTAAAGATCTTATCCAGGGCGATATAATGACTTTAGATCTGACAACATCAGTTGCTAGGGCTAAGACATAATCATCTCAAAATCCTCCACCTAGGAAAACGCCCGCGGACATAGGGCTTTACTTAGATGCGCCTCTTAAGATTGGTTCATTATATTAGCAAATATTTCACTTGCGCTATAATTTCCCAATGTTTTGTATAGGCTTATAAAATTTGGTTCAATACTTTCCAATTTGAGTACTGAAATTCTGGTTTGTCCTTTTTCCTGGTCCATAAATGAGTTATTCATTCTTGAAGAATTTTGAACAAAGCACCAAATACTACAATCTGAAGCATCTTCTTAAACCCCGCCTTCACAACACTCAAAGCAATCTCACCAATCTCAATGCCCACAGCCTGTCTATCAGCCTCAAAAAACTCGTGATCTTGTTGAGAATGCTCAGCAGAGGCAGTGGAGGCATGACCACCTCGATATGTCGGAGGCATAGAAGAGGGAAAAAGAGGAAAAACAAAAGAGAAAAGCAGAAAAGAAGAGAAATAGGGGTGATAAAGGCAAGGGTGACTCACGGAAGCGTCATAAGTCGAACAAACTTCCAACGCCAGATTTTCCAATGCCAGATATTCAGACTACTTGCGATCAACTATCCCTAGCCTCCCCATCCGTCACTCCAACTCCTACTGACCTTCAGACGATTATAAACTGGCCTCGTTATATTCCTGGACCAGCTGACTTTAGTCTCACTGACCGATTCCCGGGTTGGTGGTTAAGAGGGATACACCTCAACTTAGACATATACCCCTCTGACAAGCGGGACATTCTTGAAGCATTGATACCTTGAAGAGTCGCATGTTTACACAATTCGACACAGCCAAGAGTCAACTTGAGGTTCAGTTAGATACAGTTAGGGGCCAGGCTGAGAAGCAAATGGGCCAATGGTATACTTTTGCACACGAACTTCAGAGATTTAATGGAATCCACATCGATCGAATTGCCACATCAGAGAATGACAAAGCTGAACTTGTCAAGGTTATTGAATCTTAGGACAAAACTATTTCATCTTTCACTAAAAGAGATATAGAACTAGCAGGCTTAGCGGCTGAGAATAAGAGCCTCAAAGAAGAGCTTGCCATTGCGAAAGAGAAGGAAAGCATGCTAGCAACACAATTTCAAGAAGCTCAATCTTCTCAATAACTTGCTGAATCTCAACTAGCTATAGAAAGCAATGCTTTTGTTACTTATTAGCAATAGAATGCTACCTTCTAGAACAAGATTACTTCTCAAAGTATGTCCCTTTCCATGCTAAACACCAATATTGAATTTCTTGAAGAGGATAAAGCCAAAGTTCGGCTGGTTATAAGAAAGCCAAAGCTGGTGCTGACGCTAATTTATTCAAATTCTATGTCTACAGCGTCATGAGGCATGGGAGCCTACGCTACTTGGGAAAGGATTTCGCTAATTTTAGCTCTTGTCTGGGAAGTGGTACTTAAGATTGATGGAGGTGATCACAATGAAGATGGTCTTATTGAAGATCTTTTAGATGAAGAATCCTACAAAGCCTTGGCTGGAGGAAAGATTCGATTGAAGAATGTACGAGGATTGCTAAGTGGTGGTGCTGGACCTTTTGGAGAGAAAGCCCATGATATGACCAATATTGATGCCCTTACTATTCCGGCTAATGTTGAGGCGGCTAGCTTGCAAACTCCTAGTGATCCTAATATTACTCTCAAAGGGAAGTACACAGTTACCGAGGAACACAATATTGAGGGAGGCACTACTAAGGAGCACAACGGAGATGATGAGAGAGATGATAATGATGTAGACAAATTTGAGGTCGAACACAGAAATATTCAAGCTGATCTTGAAGCCATAGGTTAAGCTGAAATTTTCCAAGTTATGTTATACTTTGACTCCCTATGCACTTCTCCTGGGTCAACTGCATTATACGCTCATTGTTCATCCGTTTTAGGTTTAATCTCACCACAACCTTCCCCCATTGTAGGCAATACAAGACAACTAGGCCATTATTACTTATACGAACTTAATGTCGATTCCTTCTTCCCTAGCTATTACTCCTCCTCTAGGTGATGCATCCTTGTTTGGTGCTAAGATTCAGGGATCATTGGACACCCAGATTGTTGCGCTTGCCAACTTGGATGATGATGCTGACTATATCCCCAGTGACGAAGATTCTAACTACACCGACGAAACCCAAGAAAAAGAAGTTGAGGATCCAGAGAAGTAGAAAACAAAGCCTTGGTCGACTTCGGGACACAAAGGAAGAAAGCGACTGTTAGGAAGAGAGGAGGAGTTATCAATTTATCCTCCCAAGAGAGTCCCAGTGGCCCGATGATAAAAGATGGGAACCAGCTAGCCAGTACTCCTCCTCCTTCTACCAAGCTATCTCTAAGGTCTGGTGACTCCAAGAATGGGAAGAAGAAGAAGTAGCACTTATGACCAACTTTCTTTACTTTCTGTTATATCCTTTTATGCACTGCATTCAGATCAATTGTATATGCGAGTGTCGGTCCTCGCTTATCCGTTTATGCACATTTGTGTGAAGCTCTTATATCTCACTTTGTGTCTGACTTGTGTTATTGCTGAAGTGGTGAAACTGTGTTCTGTGTTCTGCTTGCTATACTTAATCTTTTTCCTTTAGCTTTGTCATACTTTTCTATTTGCATTCCGCGCCTGTTTCTTCACACATTTACAATACAAGTTTTTTTAGTAAGTTATCTTTGTTTAGTAAGTTGTGGCGATCTTGCGGTATGTTTTGAGAGCATTATTGATTTGTTTTAATGTGGTGGTGATGCCTACATACCATAGATCGTCACGAACTACAAACTTTGCGGTGTGGGTGTAATCAACTATACTTGAATTCCTTAGCTATGGCTACGACTATAACACCGGAAGTTCTTGCTTTAATGGCTAAGTTTGTTACTTTTTCCATTGCACTTGGAACTTCCTGGTCTATTTATTAATTAAGGATTTTTAGCTTAGTTGACTGAACTCATGCCCTTTT
This sequence comes from Allium sativum, assembly GCA_030737875.1. Taxonomy (NCBI): domain Eukaryota; kingdom Viridiplantae; phylum Streptophyta; class Magnoliopsida; order Asparagales; family Amaryllidaceae; genus Allium; species Allium sativum. The sequence continues at coordinate 478,332,525 of CM060925.1, forward strand.
AGTTGGAGGAAATTTCTTGTTTTTAAGCCCCTGCTTGAGAGGTCTTATATTTTTGGCCTAATGTTTATCTTTTTCAGACTAGTTAATTCAGGCATAGGAAAAGCTAAGGCTGATGTATTCTTGCGTCGGTGATTTCATTAGGTGCCTCTGAAGAGGTCTTTAGTTAAAATCCAACATTCGTCGCGGTCTGAACGGATCAGATGCTAATTGAATTAATTGGACGCCTTCGAAAAGGTCTTTTGAGTCCAACGATCGCCGAGTCTGAAATAATTAGACTCTAGTCTGGTCGGATGCCCCCGCAGAGGTCTTTTGCCTTCAAACAGGTCTTTGAATCCCATTATTTGTCGTAATCGGGCCAGGTGATTCCTGGTACGGATCATCAACTAGGGTTCCCGTGGAGAAGTCTTTTACCCCTGAAGGTATCTTTTGGGGCCTATCAATCATTGAGTATGTGATCAGCAGATGTCAACGAACTAATCAGGTGCCTCCGAAGAGGTCTTTCAGCTCGCCGATTGTCGAGTCTGTGATCAGCAGACCTTGATAATCTGACTGAGCTAATTGAAGATGTCTTCGATTAGCTTCATTATCGCGTAGTTCCACAGGGAAAATGCTAATTCTGCTACTGAATGCTTGTCGTAACAAGCTATCCTAATAACAGGGCTAGGTCCATGTGCTCCCCTTTTTGGAAGCCACCCCTTTGGGGAAACTTGCAATGATCTTGTATTTAGATTTGACGTTGTACCATTTAACTGTCTGTATCTTGGTGGTCCTCATTTCCCTTTGCACGGCGGTGCTTTACACCTTCGTGTTTACTGTGAATGGTACTGTAAAGGTCAACAAATTTTGTTTAAGTTGTTTGTAGGCAATCATTCGATGGCCTGCAATCAAAAATCATTTTTTAGCAACTTTGAATTATTAAACAAAGGTTTTCATGTATAAGATTTAGGCAAGCAACTTCACTTCTTCATTCATACGTACACAAAGTTCAAACACAACACATGGAAGTATTTACAACTTTTATAGGAACATGAACGAAAATTTAATAGTAATAGTGTCGTAGATGATCGCGATTCCACGCCCTTGGGATTATTGCTCCATCTTTTGTCTTCAATTTGAAAGTACCATCCAAGAGTTTCGGCTAATAACAAAGGGTCTTTCCCAGTTAGGTCCGAAAACACCAGTTCCAGTCATTATTTTCTTCAACACCAGATCCACTACTCCAAAGGTTCTTTGGCTGACTTTCGATTTGAAGTGCCTAGCAACCATCCTTTGGTGGGCAGCGACTCTAAGCTCTGCCTTAGTTCTTCTTTCCTCGGGTAGGTCAAGTGCTTAGAGTTGCAGCTTCTCATTCTCTGCTTGGTTAAAGTGAATTCTGCGGTGAGTTGGTACCTCTAGCACTACCGGAACCATAGCTTCAAACCAAAAGGCAAGAGAGAATGGAGTATGCCTCGTCGTAGTCTTTTGAGTCATGCGATATGCCCATAGTGCAAGTGGAAGCTCATCCACCCAACTACCTTTTACTTTTTCAAGACACTTCTTGATATCTGATTTTATGATTTTGTTCACTCCTTCGACTTGCCCATTGGCCTACGGATGAGCAACAGCTGCGAAACTCTTTTGAATCTTGTATCTGGTGTAGAAGCTTTTGAACTCGCTGCTCTCAAATTGTGTTCCATTGTCTATGATTATCATCTTGGCACACCGAATCGGCATATGATATTCTTCAAGATGAAGTTGATCACCTTTATTGAAGTGATGGTGTCCAGTGGCTCTGCTTCTTCCCACTTAGTGAAGTAATCGACGGCTATAATGGCATATTTGAAATTGGACTTTGCTGTAGGGAGTGCTCCAATTAAGTCGATGCCTCAGACTGCAAATGGCTACGGACTCACCATTTGGGTCAACTCTGTGAAAGGTGCTCTAGGGATTTTTTCGAACCTCTAACATCGATCACATTTCTTGGTGTAAATTGCGGAGTCTAAGTTTATATCTAGCCAGAAATAGCCGTATCGCTGAATTTTTTTGGCCAATGTCGCTCCTCCTGTATGACATCCACACTCTTCCTCATGAAGTTCTGCTAAGATTGCCCTAAATTCCTTTTTAGTCATTTATCGTAGCAAAGGCATTGAGAAGCCTCGCCTATATAGGTGGCCATCCTAAATGAGATATTAAGGAGCTTTTCAGAGAAATTTCTTTTGTTTCTTTGAATCATTTGTGAGCTCTCCCGTGAGGAGATAATTTCTGATTAGAATCATCCCTGAGTCTGGTTCTATGGCGGTTTCTGTGATCCAATCTATATCATTATCATCTATGTTGGGATTTGAAAGGACTTCAATAGGAACTAGTCCCAGCATCTGAGCATCTTCTGTGCTAGCAAGTTTTGCAAGTGAGTCTGCTTTAATGTTGTCTTCTCTAGGAATAGGAGATATCATGTAGTAATCCAGGTCAATGAGAAGTTCCTTACCCTTGGATAGATAAGCCGGAAGATTCCCCCCTTTGGTTTGGAACTCTCCTCAGACATGAGATACCACCAGCTGCGAATCACTAAAAATTTGTTAGGCTTTCAAGCTCAACCCTTTCGAGATTTTCAGCCCAGCGATTAGTGCTTCATACTCTTCCTCGTTGTTAGTTGCAGGTAACTCCAACCTTAGAGCACAAAATATTGATCGACCTTCTGGGGTTTTTAGAATAATCCCTGCCGCAGCACAATAGTCATTTTTAGCCCCATCAATGAACAACTTCCATCTGCTGGTTGCTTCAATAGGTTCTTCCTTCTCCTCCCCTCTATTTGTAAACTCTACAATGAAATCCGCTAAAGTTTGCACATTAATTGCTCTTCAAGGATGGTAAGTGATGTCATGTTGGCTAAGTTCAATATTCCACTTTAACAATCTTCTCAAAGTCTCTAGGACGAATAATACCTGCTTTAGAGGCTAATCCGTGAGAATTTTGATAGAGTGGGCTTGGAAGTCCGGCCTGAGCTTCTTCGAGGAGATGAATAAACTGTATGCAAGCTTCTCCAATTTAGGAAAATTCAGTTGTGCCCCGGTGAGTCGCTTACTAATGTAATATACCGGCCACTGAACCTTGTCATCTTCTCGAACTAAAGTTGCACTTAAGGCATGAGGTGAGACTGCCAGATACAAAAATAAGCTTTCCCCATCCTTGAGCTTTGACAACATCGGCGGTGATTCCATGTGTTTGATCAACTCTTCAATGGCTGCTTGGCATTTGGGAGTCCGTTGGAAATCTTTCCTCCCCTTCTTTAATGCATCAAACAACGGAATGCACCTGTCTGTCGCCTTTGAGATGAATCGACTCAAAGAAGCTACCTTTCCATTTAGGCTTTGAAGTTCTTTCTTCATCTTAGGAGCGCGCAACTCTTACAAAGTTATGACCTGAGTGGGATTGGCCTCAATGCCCTTGGCATTGATCATAAACCCAAGAAATTTTCCGGATGCGACTCCAAAGGAGCATTTGAGTAGGTTTAACTTCATCCCATATTTTTGGAGAACATGGAACATTTCAGCGAGATTCTCCAAGTGATCTTCTACCTTTTTTGACTTAACCAGCATGTCGTCGACATACACTTCCATGATTCTACCAATTTGTGCTCTAAACATTGCATTCACGAGATGCTGGTAAGTTGCTCCTGCATTCTTCAATCCAAATGGCATGACCTGTAACATTATAAGCCTAAATCGGTTATAAAGCTCGTGTTTTCCTATTCTAGCTCGTGCATCATTATTTGGTTATAACTCGAATCAGCATCCATAAAAGTTAGAAGCTCATGCCCTATGGTTGCATCAACAAGCTGGTCAATCCTTGGCAGTGGAAACTACCCTTCGGGCATGCTTTTTTAAGATCAGAATAGTCGATACACACTTGCCATTTGTTGCTGGATTTCTTTCCAAGTACTGGATTAGGGACCCATTTTGGATATGTGGATTCACGTATGAAGTCATTCTCCATCAACCTATCCACTTCTTCTTTGAGTGCTCTAGATTTTTCAGGTCCTTGAGTTCTTCTTTTTTTGTTTCACTGGAGTCATGCTTGGATCGATGTTCAGCTTGTGTACTTCTACATCAAGAGATATACCATACATATCGGAGTGAGTCCAAGCGAAAACGTCCAAATTTTCTCTTAAAAACATAGTTAAATATTTTTGCAGCTTGAGTCCTAGCAAAGATCCTATCTTCAATACCTTATTTGGATCATTGGCATGAATTGGGATCAAAATTGTGGCTTTAGCTGGTGTCGCGCGGTCTTCCCCTGTACTAGTCTTCCTTGGATCCATCTCCTCTTGGGCCGCGCTGTGTTCACTAGTACAAGGGCCTCGCCCTAATTGCTATAAGGCAGTGTCACGAATGTAGAGGGGAGGCCCCGCATTCTTTCCTTTCTCTTTCCTTTCGGCTTCAATCAACTCTTCCATATAGCATTCCCTAGCCGTCATTTTTTTTGAAAGTTGGGCGCAGATTTTACTAATAGCCAAAAATAATTACTTACACATATTAGCATATACAAGTATGTTATGACATATAACCATCCTTCTATATACTCTTCAAATTCACTAATACTCACTCACAAAACTCAAGAAAGCATTACATGACCAACTTAAACTCATGACATTCCTTCAAATCTGAAACTAGGCACAAGAACTAGTCACGTGATGAATTTATCAAATAAAGGACCATGATTGTGCCTAGTGAGTCGTTTCTGCGATAACACATTGCTTCCATCAGGTAGTATGTCTTCAAGTGTGTACTCATGTCCCTCATCAAGGTCATCTTTAGCCCAAAATTTTCCTTTAAGTTTCTTGCCTTTGGATTTTGTTGAGGGATAGCACTCATAGATACAGAAAAGGACAACTTAGAAGAATCAATAGCTTAAGAAGGAAGAATTAGATGATCAGGAGGCTTTAAATTAGCATATGGAAAAGCATATTGCTTTTAACCGGAAGAAGATGTGCCACTCAAGGCCGAAGAAAAATTCAAACAAGAGGAAGTAGAATGCTTAGCACAGGAAGAAGCAGGAGAGCTTTGACTAAATGATGATGAACATGTCATAGCACCAAAAAGAGATGGACAAGAAGCATCAAAAGTGACACTAGATAATAAACCAGAAAAGGATGTATTAGTACCATAGCGTGTGGATTTATCACTACAAGAATTTCTTGTAACCTTCCTTAAAGTTTCTAAAAGTTCTCTTGTGTCATCAAACATATTACCAAACATGGTAGCAATCTCATTCACAAATTTGATGGTCTGCATCTCACCATTATCTGTGTGATCTGACTGAGCACTAATCAGATCAGAATGAATAATATTAGGCTTATCATGAACAAGACCAATATTATCAACATTCTGCTCAATATCCTCAGAAGCTAGGCTTGCAAAAGAATTAACATTTCCATTGCCAGTAGCATCTGCATTATCTATTGTACCCTTACAAGTATTTACCTCCTTTCTCTTCTAAAACTTCTTTTGTTGTTGTATACATTTGTCCATTTCTCTTGATTACCATTTGCATGTATATTTATAAGTGTTTTCTATATTTGGACATTCTAATCTGGATAATAATCCCTCATATTAGCATTAAACAAATTCTGATGATCCTTTTTATTATTATTAGCATGTAATTCACAATGGGTTGAATCATGTCCAAATACCATACAATTGACACAAATCCTTGGTTTCCAGTCATAGCCTACCTTTACAATTGGACAAGTATCTACCAAACCATCAATATCAATAGCATTTGGAAGCTCAAGTTAAGGAAAAATTTCAACTAATGCCTTCACATATCTGAACCTATCTAACCTTTCAGTACTAATATCATAACAGATTAATCTGCCTATATGATTTACAAGCCAATTGATGCCGATTAGATCCATAAAACCATGGGTATTCTATATAAATGAATCCAAACAGGGACCTTTTTTACTTGAGATTGGGCACAACCTATGGTTGGATCCCAAATAGATATGATAAACATCCTACTGCATATGAAAATGGGATCGGATTTGAGAATTTTTTCCCTATCAGAGTCATTGGAGAATTTGAAATAAAAATGAAACCCATCTGATTTAATGTCAACCTCCCCAATTAGTTTCCAATGCGTACGCAAGTAATTAGATACAACATGAAATGATAACATACCATCGAGGAAAAAACTGATCAGAAATTTATCCCGGTAATTAAGACCTTCCTGCTTGACAAGATCTGGTATCTTATGCTTCTTTCCATCTCTCGGTAAATCAAAACGGAGTGGCTTATATGATCCAGCGTTCCTTGGAGAAGATCTAAAAAGAGATGCGTAATCTGATATTACTTGACTAGATGCTTGCGATGGAACCAGATCTAGATTATCATCTATAGAAGAAGAGGGATTTCCAGATAGAGGTGGTGGATCAGGGGGTATAGAGGGTTGAGGGCGAGGTGGAAGAGGTGGAAAGGCATCGAAGGCAAAGGAGGAGGATGTTGGAGAAGATGAATGATATGTCACTGCCGCCATTGCTAGGTCATTTCCTAAGGTTTTTACTACGTAGGATTAATAATACTACTATTTTCCCAAGCCATCTTTAGATCACCTTTAATCACACCAACCCGCTTTCAGTCGGAAATTTCATGGTTAGGCACCATAGAGCTAGTGCATTCTTGAAGGCAATCAAAGCTAGTTTTCCAAGGAATGCGTTATAAGCTGAAAGTTTGTCCACCACTACGGAAGTCTGTGTCATTGCAACCTTTTCCTCACCTCACCAAGTTCCACAAGGAGGTCTATCACGCCTATTGATTGAGTAGGTTATCCAATGAATTCGTGTATCTTATTCGGTCAGGCTTGCAAATCTACCATAGAAAGTTTCATTTGACTAAATGCATTGATGAAAAGCACATTGACAAATGCCCAACTATCAACTAACACCCTTCTCACTATCGCCAGACCGATGCCAATGGTAACAACCATGGGATCGACCATTGGCGTTAGCAATCCATCGGAGTCCTTATCCTTAAACACCACATCCTTGCCTGAAGTCCTTGACATGTGCATTGGAAATGTGTTTCTTAAGACCATGTGTTTCTCTCCTTCTTAAGGGTTTTTCAATTCACTAGCATATTTCTCCATATCTCCCTAGATTCATCCAACTGGAGTGGACCTCCCGAGATTGTATTAATGACTGGATGAGGATTGATATGAGCATAGGCTTTCTTTCCTTATCTGAATTGGTCCATTAGGGTACACTACCCTTGGGCAGCCTGCGTATTTTGTGGATTGTTTACAAATTGTTGAAGCCTATTTTTTCGGATTAGTTCCTCAATCAAGCTTTTCAAGTACCTACACTCGTTTGTGTTATTGCCCAGCTGGTTATGGAAGCTACAAAATCTTCTCGAGCTTATATTAACATAAGTGACCTTTAGCTGCTTCAGCTGCGGATAGTCTTTGTTTTCTTTAGTAGCGATAAACACATTTTACAAAGTATCCGTAAGCAGGGTCAACTCAGAGTTTTTGAAAAAACGGAGCTTCTTGCTGTTCCGATTGTCTTTAGCGTTGCTGTCCACTTTTTACTCCCGATGTTCTTTTGGCTATCTGAAACATCATTTTCTTTCTTTGGTGGAGCCGTGCTTCCCTCAGCTACATCCATGGCAAAGGATGGGTCATCTTCCGTATTGATATATTCCTCGGCCTTTACATAGAATCTCTCCAAGGTTTTTGGCTTTTTCATTTTGAGCCACTTCCTCCATTTCGATTTCTTAATTATAGCGTGTTTCAATGCCATTGGAACTAATCAGGGTTCCGGATCTGCTACTTCCACCACTGCAGCGTTGAATCGAGCAAGGAAAGCTTTGATTGATTCTCGTGGACTTTGTTCCATTTCGTTCAATGACATCACATCTTTCACTTTTGTAGATTGCAGCCTGAACTGTTCCCTAAATTTTTTAGCCAAAGAGGAAAAGTCATCCACATATCTCGGTGGAAGCTTTGTGAACCAGAGAGAAGCTACCCCTCCAAGTATACAGGTTAAATAGAGACACTTAAGTTAATCCGTGGCCCTTGACCCTTCCATGTGTGGTCATATTTGTACAGGAAGAAGTTAGGATCTCCAGTTCCATTATAAGCTTGGATTGTTGGCGGGTTGAACTTTCGTGGGAACTTGGTGAACATGATCCTTTCTGTGAGCGGAGTTTTATATAGAGCGAACTCCCACTCTCTTTCGTCATCTTTTCGATCAACACTTTCTTTCATGATCTATCAGATCATATCTTCGACATGCTCTTCTCATTGCATTAATCCACGGGACGTACACCGTCACCTTTACCGGATGTTTGCTTATGCAAACGATCTCAGCTACGGATCTAGGGCCCGGTTCCTCCCTCGTCGGGAGATTCCCCTTTGCCGGAGCTTGTCGCTTTGTGCGAAGTCGCTTTCTCAATATGATTCCGAGCAGGCGGTTTTGAATCTTCATGAATGTCCCCGTCTGAATCATCAATCTCATGAACGGATTGATTTTGATTTGGGCTCGTAGTGGAAGAATTAGCAGCTTTAACACAGGTGGCATTAGTAGTGACTTTTGCCGTGGCAGCTTGAAGAGCAAATAGAGTTTCTAGCTTCTTCATCATAGCATTTGTTGAAATTTCCATTTGACTTGTCAATCCGACGACAAATTTATTCGACTCTTCTCTAGTCACACCAAATCCGACTCTAGAGGATTCACCATCCTCAAAGTGGTTGGTAAGTAGCGTAGCTTCGCTGAAAACATTGTCAGTTTCTCCAACAATTTTACTGGTAGCTTTCTTTAGTCTTTCCATTATCTCGGATAAAGCTTGGAATTTTGAAGAGAACTCTGTCAATTGGCCCAAACTTTGGATTTGAAGGATCTACAGTAGGAACAGATTTTAAACACTATCTCCACAAAGTACTTAGAGAATGAGAGTGAATGTGGCCCCACAGTGGACGCCAAATGTTGGTGTCCAAATTTGACCTCAATACCAAAGGTGCTCTTAGAACACTTCACCAAAAGGTAGGATTTGAAATTGTGGAGCCATAAACAAAAAATAAAAATAAAAAGTAGAGAGCAAAGAATTTTTAGAGTGATTCGGCTTAGAAATAGCCTACATCCACTATGGAAGAACTTTTCATTATCATACTTGAGTGTACAAGGTACACACAATATGCTTTTACATTCATTTTCTTCTCCCTTTTATGATATTTCTCTCTCTACTTCCATAAATTCTCCTTGAATCACTTGGATCTATTGATGGAATGATTAAATCATTCTAAGTACAGAGAATGCTTGATGGGAATGGTCAAAAATTGATTACTTGAACGATTTTGATTAATTCCATGGAGTATTTCATGATAGATTGTAGTTTGGAGAAGTTTAATGGAGGTTAGAATAGCTTGAAATGATGGAGAAAATACATGGGCAGCACTTCGTGGTGTTTCCAATCGATCCCCAAAAGTACGAAAGCCATGGGGTATTTATAGATGGAGTTTGAATGATGTGGTGTACTGGAATTCATATATGCAGGCTTTGGGTCGTTCACGAAGTAATTACGAAAATGCCACTATCGATTGTTGCCAGCTATTGCCAGTTGTCTGACCAGGATGTACGAGCGACCAGCGAAGATGCGTGACCGGCCCTGTGATGAGCGACTGCAAGAATGCTCGATCCTGTATGTTTCCATGTTGCACGAGTTCTTCTATGCTTGACCTACCAGTAGAGTGACCATGTGATGTACGAGCGACCCCTCCATGCTCGACCATAAGACAGTGTTCGACCCAAGTGATGTGCAACCCGTGCTACTATGCTAGTGCACGACTCGGATGGCATGCAACCCTTATAGTGCTTAATCAATACTCATGCACGGCTGACCTATTAAGTTCGAACGACCAGCAATGTGCACGACCCCTTATATTGTTTGAAGGAGTGAACGACCAGAGATGATGCATGAGCCATACATATGACCGAACCTTTGTGTGCTCGACCGTGCCTTATAATGCTTGACCTAAGTTGAGGCTTGACCAATACATGTGCTTGTCTTATTTTTTTGATATGGATTTGATTTATCAATATGTGCTTAATTTTTAAGTGATAAACACCACATCTGCCACTGCGTTACCTTTGCCAGGAGTATAGGCTATACCAAAATATGCGTGCCAGAAACTCTAACCACCTTTATTGTCGAAGATTCAAATCCTTTTGGGATAAAAGATACTTCAACTACTTATGATCCATGAAAAACTTGAATCGAACTCCTAAAAGGTAATGTCTCCACATCTTCAGAGAAAACACGATCGCTTCCAACTCCAAATCATGGGTTGGATAATTCTTCTCATGTGGCTTCAGCTGTCGAATAACGTAGGCCACTACCTTATCCTTCTGCATCAGTACTACTCCAAGTCCGGTACCACAAGCATCGGTGTATACCACCATCTCTTCATTCTGACTTGGAATGGTTAAAACAGGGGCACTCGTAAAAATTTCTTTCAAAATTCTGAAAGCTTTCTCACACTTTGCATTTCATGTGAACATTTGATTTTTCTTCGTCAATCCTGTTAATGGTGAAACTCTCTTAGAGAAATCCTTGATAAACTGTTGGTAATAACCAGCACCCAAGGAAATTTCTCACACCCGTCGCATTCTTAGGTCTATTCCTAATCCTGGATTGCTGCCACTTTAGCGTGGTCAATCGCAATTTCATTTTCAGAAACAACATGGCTTAAGAACGTCGCTTCACTCATCCAGAAGTGACACTTCAAAAACTTAGCTCTCAGCTGATGCTTTCGCAAGATATCTAAAACAACTCACAAGTGTGTCTTATGTTCTTCCTCGTTACAGGAGTAAACCAGAATATCATCCACGAACACAAGTACGAACTTGTTCTGCTGGTCTCTGAAAACTCTATTTATAAGATCCAAAAAATACATTGCCGCATTAATCAAACCAGAAGGCATTACCAACCATTCAAAGAAACCGGATGGTGTCCTAAAAGTAGTCTTCCGCACACTATCCTTTGGCACTCTCAACTGGTGAAATCCTGTTGCCAAATCCATTTGAGAAAACACTTTGTCTTCATGGAGCTGATCGAGCAAGTCATCAATCCTCGGTAATGGATACTTGTTCTTCTTGGTCACCTTGTTCAGCTCACCATAATCCACACACAGCCTTAACATGCCATCTTCTTTGCTTGCAAACACCACTGATGGACCCCCATTCGGAAACACTTCTCTGAATGAATACTTTTCCTAAAAGGTCACGAACTTGCACCTCTAATTCTCGTTGTTCCTTAGGCGCCATCTGCCTAAGAGGCATAGCGATTGGTTTAGTTCCCTTGCCCAAATCGATCCTAAACTCTATCTTACAATGTAGCGGTAAGCCTTTGACCTCTTCATAGACATCCTCGTACTCATTAGCGATCAACACAGATGACAAGTCTCCCTGTGGAATCACAAGCGAATATAAGTAGCTCACGAAGACACCATCTTTGGGCTTACACCAAATCAAAACTTATAGCCCTTTCACATCCCCGACTCTCACCTCAAGCATCTCGCATATCACTCTTGCCGCATACCTCTCGAGCCAACCATGACCAAAATGATCCCAAACCCAGCGAAGTTCAAAACAAAGCAATCAGACACGAAAGACCAACCATGACACGACAACACAAGACCATGACAAATCATACAAAGGTTAGACGAACCCCCAGCTGGATTGGTCACTATGGAAGGTCTATCACAAATCTCGAGTTCCAAACCTAAGCGGCAGACTAGCTCATTACAGAAGAATGAATGCGATCCTCTAGTATTAAACAATACACGAACTGAAACACCTCGAACAGAAAGAGTACCTTGGACGATGACACCCTTTCCCTTCTCCTCTGCATAGGAGCTCTTGAAGAAGATGGCACAACCTCCAAAGCATAAGCCTTCACAACTTGCTTACCCTTAGCTGCTTCTAGACAATCTTTCTTCTCATGTCCAGGTTTTCCACACTTGAAGCAATTCTTCTCAGCTTTTGGATTCTGACAATCCTTAGAATAATGGCCATTCTGCCAGTAGTTGTAGCAAGTCACTTCGCCTTTATGCTTCTTCTGGCCATCCTTTCCCTTCTGCTATTGCTGCTTTCTCTTCTTCTTATTATTACCACCTTGCTATGGCTTTGGATCTTCCTTTGCAGCAACAATAATTTATTCTTTCGAAAACAATCTTTCATGTCTCACAGATTTTTCCATAATCTTTTAATATGGATCGTCAGATGGTCCACCAATGGTCTTCCTATTTAGGTATCCAAACCCATGAAAAACTTCTCGTTCTTCTGATATGGAGTGCCAATATATGAATGAGCTTACTTCAACAAGGCCACAAAGTCAGAAACATAATCAAGCACTGGCCTACCATTTTTTCAACTCCACAAATTTATTGAACAGAATGGACTTCTGAGAAGTTGAGATAAACTTCGTCTCGAACTTAACTTGGAACCGTTCCCATGAAATTTCTTCCTTTGGATTCTCAAGCATAATAGCATTCCACCATTCCATGGTCCTGCCCTGCAACTGCCTTGATGCAAGCTTTCTCTTGGTTGCATCCTCTATACCCAAGTCACCAAAGATATGAATACAAGCATCTAACCACCTCTGAACCTCTTCAATTGGCTCAGTCCCTTTGAACGGATTTCCTCCTAGTGACGTGAAATCTTTACACAGCTTTGTGAACTCCACAGCTCTAGGAACCTGCATTAGAACCCCCTCCCCCCCCCATCAACCACAGCTATATCTGGAAAGGGAGCCCTTCTCTTGATCGCGGTCACCCTGGCTTCGAACATGGTTGGGTAATCTGGTGTACCGCCATTTCCCCTTCCAGAACCAGCTTCCTCCCCTAGCAGCATGTCTTGAAGTACTTCGACTCATTCTAAATCTACAAGATATAATGATCAACCACTTACAAGAAAAATTGCTAATGGAGTCCAAACGCTACTATACAATACACTATAGTATACATCCATTAAAATCTACAAATACGTCGCTCATACGTAATTTAGTCTTCGAACTTTGGCTAAAATCGATAACCAGAGCTCTGATACTAAATGTGACGACCGCCCATAACCCCTGCACTAAACAAGAGGAATAATGTGTTGAAAGACGTGTCAGGAAGCTATGGATGATCATCAAGGTATGATAACACAATGATACCTTTCATATTTCTCACAGTGCAAGGATAAAATATAGTAGAACATATACAACATTCAATAATAGTGAAGCATATTCATGCCAAAAAACTCCAAACTTTCAGAATAAATAGAAAGTATATCCAAACACCAGGATTACAACATAATGTCTGTACAAATTTGCCTCACTACAACACTCAAAGTCAAACATTAAACAATGGAAAACAAAGGAATTAAATAGTAGTAAAGATAGTACGCCAGCCTCCTGCTCGCAACCGAACTACAACATCGTCCTCAACAAGATACCACCTGTCACTTGCTACCTAGTCTTCCCATCCAACAATTGGATGAACAACCCAAGGTAATAAGAGAGAAACATAAAACCTTGAGTCAGACAACAGTCTTAGTGAGCGATAAAACATCTATCTAACATCAACAATAAAGTTTATGAGAATAGATAGATAAACAAACTATTCTACCAACACCAGAGAAGAACTGAACTCCCATCTTCCCCACAGCGGACAGTGGTAGCCTTTACAACAAGCATTTCAACCATATATCCATGGTAATCCAAACAACCATTCATTCATGGAAACCAGAAGTAGCCCATAACACTCATAACATCCAGATTATATATCTCAAGTAAACCATCTTAATCGAATTCAACATCCCTTAAGAACAAGCCCCAGAGGCCTAAAAAAATATCAGACAAGCACCCAAGAAACATCTCTTTCGACGTCAGGCAATCTTTATAAGACGGTACAAGCAAACATCCAACATACATGACTGACTCTGGCTATCACCGCCAATCCTGCTTCGAAACCATCGTTAATCGTATGATATACAACGACACGCCATCAATTGTCAAGGGCTAATGGTAAACCCTGGTTCTACAAAAACTCCATACGCCATATAATGTAACGTAACTAGGCCCGTTCATGCTGCCCACGGTAGTTGATGTAACACCCCGAAAATTTAACAACATTAAAGTGGATAAATTAAAGAATAATTAATTTAATATTCAAAATTAAGGGAAAGGACTGCGCCATTGCGTCCACCTCAGAATTCTAGTCAAAATAGACACCTGATTTGCGTAAAATGAATGACGTATGAAGAAGTTATGGATGGTAGAAGTTTGGTGGAAAAAGCAGGAATTCTCGGCGCACTTGACAAGTGCGCCCATGTATTTTTACACTGGAGCACCTGTAAAGTGCACCCATGTACGTTTTTGGGCATCCGGACCCGATTGGGTGTCGGTCCATGGCCCGATTCACCCTAGGGATGAGGTGGCATCCGAATTCTGTAACCTAGCATCTACAAATATAGCTCAATTCCTTTGTTTTCTTCACAAAGAAACAATGGCGACTAAACTTTGCTGGAGTGCGAACTAAGACGGATTCGTTTTCTTTAACAACGTACAATATTTCAATTTTGCAAATCAATTCCAGAAATTCAAGATCCATTCTCTCTATTCTCTAAACCAAGCGTTGTGAGTTTCTAGTTATTTTTAAGTTTAGTTAAATAAAAGTGAATTATGAAAGACTGTGAATTGGATATGATTTAAACCATAAATCTATGCTATTACCGTATCTTATGCTATGTCATGATAGATCTATTTCTTTAGATCCAATTCAATTGTGATTATTCTACTATGTTATTGTTGTGGATCATGGTTTGTAACTATATTGTGGTTAATATAAATCTATTAATTTGGACAGTTATGTCATTGGATAGATCTAATCATTTATGTAAATCATGAACATTTGTCACCTTGAGTTGGTTAGGATTGGATCTAAATCTCTGCCTTAATTGTAACTTCTATGACATGCTATGATGTGTATTTGGGTAGATCTAATACTAAACTAGTAGATCAATTTTATGTGGACATTGAAACTTGTAACACCCCGAATTTTCTATTAACACTAAAGTTGCTAAAATATTAATAAGTGTGTAAGAGAGGGGATGTATCTAATATGAATATAAAAATATTAATAAGTGTGTGAGAGAGGGGATGTATCTAATATGTATATAAAAACAATAATAAGTAAAGGGGGATGTATCTAATATGTACATTGTAGAATATATATATATATTTATGACATGAATAGAAGTTTATTAATATGCTGAGTGTTTGCTGAGTCACTTCTGACTCATTGCTGAGTCAACAAGATAAACCCCATCTTGTCTGAACGGCTGCGGTTATTTCTAGGTTAAATCTAATGGCCTAAATGAATTCTAAAATCTATAAATAAGTGGGTAGACCCTAGACCTAAATCACTTGTAAAATTAGAGAAGCTACCGTCATGCTGCTGCCATGGAGTTCAGCATAGCCGTCACAAACTAAGAAGAGGAAGCCTAATCATCTACAACTAAATCTACACAAATCAAATCAAAAGATCTCTCTTTCTCTAATTCTTTTCTTTTGTTGGTGAGTATGATGATTCTCACAAGACTATTACAAACTAATTTGACTCGGTTATGAATGGATCACAAGAAAGTGATGTGATTTGTAATTGTAAATTCTATATATTGTGGATCTCTTATTATGTTATTATGTTGTCGTATGATGTAAATTATATATGCTATGTCATGCTATGTTGTAAATTCTCTTATGCTATGTCGTGCTATGTTGAGAATCATGTCAAGCTATGTTATACTATCATACTATGCCATGTTATAAATCATGCTATATTATGTTGAAAAATCATGTTGTTGGATCATGCTTAAAGTTATGTTTTTTTTTCTTAATTTAAATGGATCTTGTTTATGGGAATTTGCCTATTAGGTTAGGTGTACCCATAAACTTGAAACTATAATTAAATAAAACTTGATTATGGGAATTTGCCTATTGAGTTAGGTGTACCCATATAAAACCATGTTGTTAAAAAATTAGATGATGTTGATTCACACATGTTCATATGTAAGTTTATGAAAATTGTTTGAGATCATATTAGGTGAATTTTGAACAAGTTGACACCTTTAGATCCATGACATGTATAATCTATGCAAGTTGGACATATGCAAGTTTCACCCCTTAGTATGATTCATTTGGTCACATATACATGTTGTTATTATGATAATCTCTTTTATGCTATGAGTTAGGCTATTCGAGTCTAACATATATTTTGCGAATAAACGTTCAAACGTGGGGTAGGGGTAATATTAGGAATTAATAAATTGGGTGCAATTTTGTAAGATGTTGCATACCATGAATGAATGTCCATAATTGAGTCAATTATGGACATTGTTAAAAATTGGAAGTAATTAATAATTCAAGTAGGGAATTATTAAAATTGGGGGAAAGTGGATTATTATTAATAATCAATGCTTAGGACACGAGGTTGGACCCGTTTGTGATGTAAACCTGCCCGGACCCGCCCGGCAAATCCAGTAGTCACAAATGTCGGCCCAATGTGAGAGGTCCTAGGCCCAAACTAAAGCATAACAGTTGTAAAGACACGAGGTTAGGCTCTTTTATGGTGTAAGACTGCCCGGACCCGCCCGGCAAATCCAGCTGCCATAAATGTCAGTCTAATGTGAGAGGTCTTTATGAGGTTATGGCCTTAATGAACTAAGAAATACTTAACCAGATAATCATGTAAGGTGGGACATGGGGGTTAAGTAGGTGCCTTGGGTGGCATGAGGAATCTGGTGGTTGCCTTTAGAGGCATTTGAAATACGATTAGACTTAACCAAACACACATGTAAATGAACATGACTAAGTGGGTTAAGTGGGATGGACTAATGGGGACAAGCTTAGGTGGAATGCTTGTGGTAAATAGTGGGGGCCCATTTCAACCAGTATCCCAAAACGTATCTTTGTGGGCTCGACCCAAGTCAAGGACGGGACACGCATACTGGGTTTGACTATAAGAGGCCAAAACAGGGAGCGGTGGCAACGCAAGTCCAACGGGTTTCATATGCGTGTGCGGACCCGGGCTGGTAGGTAAGACGTTGTTGCATCGTGTAGGTATAAGCCGTGCATGTCCGTTGTATCAGGTTGCCACTTTAGGGGAGTGATACACCCCACTGTGGGGCCAGCACGGGTATCTACGAGTTAGGGAGCCGATCGAATAATGGGAAGTAGGGTACACCTAGTGGAGATAGGGGCATGCGGCACCTATGTAGTCAGCTAGGGGTCCGTAAAGCCATTGGGAAAGTTTCTAAGTGAAGCTAAGTGGGATGAATCTTTAGGGTGACTGGTGTGGTGCAGTATAGTGTTTATCCTTTAGTATTTAGGAGCGCCTATAACATTGCCTTTAGCGATTGTCTATGTCCTTAATCTGCTCTTCATAGACATTTTCTTGTTTTCCAGCTTATGCCTTAGTCCAGTTATTTTGGTAATAGTATTGTAGAATTATCATATTCACCAGACTTTATGTCTGACCCCCTCTTTTCCATTCTTTTTCTCCCTTCAGGTCTGCATGTTGGGCCAAGTTCTAGTGGAGTCTAGTTGGATCGCTTATCTTCTGGAAAGCTTGGACTGCTGAAGTAAAGTCCAGCTTGTTATCTTTCTTTTTAATGGCTATTCATGTAATGGGATTATGTACTTGTTTTATCAAGATAGATATTGTACTTGACATTGAATATGGTGTTATGATGTAATCAAACATGTTTTGACTTCTGCTATAATGAAATAAAGTTTTTGAATTTCCAAGTACTATTTTATATCTGTCTTGTTGTAATTTTACTGTTCTATATTCACTTAAAACCTCCATGGAAGTTAATGCATTCCCTTTGTGAGTGACTTTAATGGACGTGGGGTGTTACACGTGGTATCAGAGCATAAGGTTACCAAAACAGATAAAAATTTTAAAAAAATATTTTTCTAAAGTATTTTTGGAAGAAGTGCTTTCAAAAACATGTTATTTAGAGAAAGTTTTTATGAAAAACATAATCCGAAATAGCCACATCCTTATCTTTATCTTTCGAATTCTCCATTTTGAATCTTTCCTTTTTCGTTTCAGCATGGCTGAAGATCTTAATCTCCCAGATGGTGTGACGATTCCAGGGTGGTTTAGGAGATACTTGGAGGCTAGGGCCACCACTGCAGGCCCAGCGGATACTCCTCCACCCCTAGTTGCACCCATTCCTCCTCCTCCTCCTCGTGTTGACACTTTTGCAAAGACGTGCAAGGAATTCAGGGCTATGGGAGGAAAAACTTTTCAAGGGACTGAGACGTTTGTGGAGGCCAGAGATTGGCTTAAGGAGACTGAGGAATTGTTGGATATCTTTGAAGTGGAAGATGGGAGGAAAGTCCGTTTAGCTGCTTGGTTAATGAAGGGAGAGGCCTCGTTTTGGTGGGAGGTCACTAACGGGGAACGTCCAGTTGATTCATGGGCGGATTTCAGACGAAGGTTTGAGGCAAAGTTTCTTTCAAGGGCAGAGGAGAACTTAAATATGGAAAAATTCCTGGCACTAAAGCAAGGGAGCTCATCAGTAAAGGAATATGTCAATAAATTTAATCAGTTAGCAAGGTTTGGCTTGGAGTTGGTGAACACGCCAGAGAAGAAAGCTTTGAGGTTCGTTAGAGGCTTGAATGAACCGTTGCAAGGGTTGGCTATGACCCACATCCCTATGGGAGCCACCTTTGAAAAGCTAGTAGAAATGGCACTTATGCATGAGGATAAGGCAGTTGAAAAGAAGGGGGATCAGAAGAAACCCCAACAGCAAAATAAGAAGGGTGGTAAAAACAATAATGGCAAAGGGAAGAAGAAATGCTTCAATTGTGGGACGCCTGGCCATCTCAGCAAAGATTGTAGAAAGAAAAAGAAGACTGGTTGTTTTCATTGTGGAGATGCGGGACATTTAGTAAAGGACTGTCCAAAGAAGGGGCAGAGGGCAGGGTCTACCTCGGGAGGACAGGTGCAGGCTCTTATGGCACCAGGGCAGGCAAGGGGGCAAGTTCAGGCTATTGCGGCCCCACCGCTGCAAGAAAGAGGTAGAACAATTTCTGTTGAAAGCTTAGTTTTTCTGTTTGATCATCCTGTCCGTACCTTATTCGATTCTGGCGCATCTCATTCGTTTATCTCTGCATCATTAGTTGAATCACTGCACTTGAACACCAGTTTAGTAGAGGATCCCTTGGTCGTTTCAAATCCAATTGGGGGTTCGGCTCATTTGACCATGATATGTTTGGATTTGAAAATCTCTATACTTAGCGTTGAATTTAGATGTGATGCTTATGTATTGGGCTTCACGGGCTATGGGCTAATTTTAGGAATGGATTGGTTGTCTAGAAATAGGGCCATTCTTGATTGTGAAAGGAGAGTAGTTAGGCTTGTGACTCGCCTTGGTAATGCTCTCGACATCTTTTGTAATCCCATAAATTCCGTTATGCTAAGTTATCTTGAATCGCTTGACGCGTCTGTAGAGAACCTGCGATCGGTAGAAGTGGTCCGGGAATATCCGGATGTGTTTGAGGAGGTGAAGGGCTTACCTCCAAAGCGGGAGATAGACTTTCGAATTTATCTTGTGGATAATGCTAAACCCGTATCTTTGCCAGTACGCCACATGGCTCCTCGTGAAAGGAGGGAACTCAATAAGCAAGTAAAGGAGTTGCTTGAGAAGGGGTTCATAAGACGTAGTATATCAGAGTGGGGTGCTCCAGTAGTTTTTGCCACAAAGGCGGATGGGTCTCTTAGACTTTGTATGGACTATAGAGAACTAAACAAGCTTACTAAAAAGAACCGACACCCACTGCCGAGGATTGACGATCTCTTTGATCAGTTAGTTGGCGCCTCAGTGTTTTCGCAGTTGGACTTAGCCACTGGCTTTCATCAACTGAGAGTGGCTGAGGATAGTATAGATAAGACTGCTTTTAGGACTCCTGACGGATTCTATGAATGGCTAGTGATGCCCTTTGGTTTGACAAATGCCCCTGCATATTTTGTTGATTTGATGAGTAGGGTGTTTAGGGAATACCTTAACAAATTCGTGGTAGTCTTTGTGGATGACATCTTAGTCTTTTCTAAGAATAAAGAAGAGCACTCCCTACATCTTAGGGAAGTGTTGGAAACCCTTCGAGCGCATAACCTTAAGGCAAAATTTTCTAAGTGTCACTTCTGGAGGAAGGAAGTACGGTTCTTAGGGCACGTGGTTTCCAAAGAAGGGATAGCAGTGGATCCCGCAAAGGTGGTGGCCATCCAAGATTGGAAGGTCCCTAAAAATGCAACCGAAGTAAGAAGTTTCTCGGGGTTGGCTGGCTATTATAGGAAGTTTATCAAAGACTTCGCAAAAATATCAGCTCCATTAACACGGTTAACGAAGAAGAACCTGGTTTTTACGTGGGACAAAGATTGCGATGATGCGTTCCAACGTTTAAAGAGAGCCTTAACTTCAGCCCCAGTCTTAGTGCTGCCAGACGGGAATAAACCGTTTACCATCTATACTGATGCTTGTGGGATGGGACTTGGCGCGGTCCTCATGCAAGAGGGAAGAGTAATAGCCTATGGTGGAAGGCAGTTGAGGGTTCATGAAAAGAATTACCCCACGCATGACTTAGAGCTAGCCGCAATTGTTTTCGCGCTTAAGTCTTGGCGTCACTATCTTCTTGGTGAGAAATTCGAACTGTTCACTGACCACAAATCATTAAAATACTTATTCTCTCAGAAGGATTTGAATTTAAGGCAGCAACGGTGGATGGAATTCTTAGCCTCCTACGATTTTGAAATAGCATATACCCCGGGCATGGGTAACGTGGTGGCAGACGCCTTAAGTAGGAAAAGGTTGTCCTTGAGTCCGTTGTTTGTTGAACGACAAAGCTTAGAATTCATCTCTATATTTGACTTTAGACCCTCCGTTGACTTAGTACCCGGTCTGTTAGCATCCTTGGAGGTTAGACCTACACTTCTAGGACTGGTTGGTGAGGCACAGCGAGACGACCCACGGTTGGTTGAGATAGTAGAAAAGCTCAAAGGGGGGGAGTCGTCAAGCCATCTTCATAGGTATACCCTAGACGATAGGGGTTGGTTACGAAGGGATAATAGACTTTGTGTACCGCAAGACGAAGACTTAAGGAAGGCCATTCTTGATGATGCTCATCGCTCAAAAATGACCATTCATCCCGGCGGGGATAAGATGTACAAAGATATGAAGCGGTTTTTCTTTTGGGGCGGTATGAAAAAGGATGTGGCCGAGTACGTCGCTAGATGCTTGGTGTGCCAACGAGTTAAAGCAGAACAAAAGAAACCCGGTGGGTTGCTTCACCCATTAGAAGTTCCACTATGGAAATGGGAAAGCATCTCAATGGATTTTGTGGATGGATTACCAAGATCAAAGAAGGGTAACACGGGGATTTGGGTTATAGTAGATAGACTTACTAAAAGCGCCCATTTTATTCCCGTGAAAAGTAAGAGGACTGCTCCGTGGTTGGCTTCTGTATACATTAAGGAGATAGTTCGTTTGCACGGTATTCCTTCTAGTATAGTAAGCGACCATGACCCCATCTTTACTAGCGAATTTTGAATAGTTTACAAGAGGCGGTAGGGACTCAGCTATGTTTGAGAACCGCATATCATCCTCAGACAGACGGCCAGACCGAGAGGGTGAATCGCATTCTAGAGGATCTTTTAAGGCTTTGTATCCTAGACTTTGGGGGTACATGGGAAGAGCACCTTCCGTTAGTAGAATTCGCATATAATAATAGGTTTCAGTCTAGTATTGGCATGGCACCTTTCGAAGCTCTTTATGGAAGGCCTTGTCGTTCGCCTACATGTTGATGGGAATCTACCGATAAAATCCTACTTGGGCCCGATATGGTTAGGGAAACCTCGGAGAAGATTGAGTTGATTCGAAGGAGGATGAAAGCAGCACAAGATAGGCAAAAATCGTATGCTGATAAGAGGAGGACAGATCTTGAGTTTGACATTGGGGACATGGTTTTTATCAAAGTATCTTCGTTACAGAATGTTGTTCGCTCTGGGTCCGTGGGGAAATTAGCACCAAGGTTTGTAGGGCCGTTTCCTGTAAAAAAAACAGGATTGGGAAGATGGCATATAGGGTGGAGTTGCCTGAGAAACTTAGTGGAGTACACGACGTATTCCATGTATCACATTTGAGGAAGTGTTTGCACAAGACCGCGGAGGTGGTAGAGCCGAGCTTGCTTAAAGAGGTGGAAATAGAGCGTGATGCAACAATTAGACGAGCTCCTACATGCATTCTTGGGTCGGAGATCAAAAAGTTGAGGAATCGAGAGGTCAGACTGGTTAAAGTGCAATGGGGAGATGATGAGAGCAACGCAACTTGGGAGACAGAAGAGAAGATGCGTTCGTTGTACCCTTTTCTTTTTGAGGGTATGTCTTTTAATTTCTCCTTTATCGCTTAGCTTATCTTATCTTATCTTTAGTATGTCCTCTCATTAGTATATTTGACCTTTAGTTAGGATAATCCTATGGTTGAAACATGTGTTTGAGACATGTTATGTATGATGGATGCAAAATGGATGCAAGTGTTTGCTAGTGGTTGCTCGTGGATGCATATATACACACACTTTAGGCACTAGATCGGCTCAGTCACTACATATTGCATATTGCATATATATGGATGTATTTAGTATAATGGATGTATAATGGTTGTACCATCATATGGATGCTGCATTCGGTTGAATGGGTGTGCACGCATATAGAAGTAGTATGTAAGCAATTAGGATCTTTTGCATACATAATGGATTCATGACACTTACATAATTTGCATTAAGGAGGTCAACTGAATCAGTAGACCGCCTGATTTCGCATTAGGTAAGGACATGTACACACATTTTGCATATGATCATAAAGCATTAGAAGTCTTTTAAGGACAATGGATGCCTGTGTATGATGGATGAGTAGATGGACGTTTGGATGGTAGGATATACATTCTTCCAGACTTGAAGATTTCGGGGACGAAATCCTAAAAGGAGGGGAGAATGTAACACCCCGAATTTTCTATTAACACTAAAGTTGCTAAAATATTAATAAGTGTGTAAGAGGGGGGATGTATCTAATATGAATATAATAATATTAATAAGTGTGTAAGAGAGGGGATGTATCTAATATGAATATAAAAGTGTGTAAGAGAGGGGATGTATCTAATATGTATATAAAAACAATAATAAGTGTGTAAAAGGGGGGGATGTATCTAATGTGTACATTGTAGAATATATATATATATTTATGACATGAATAGAAGTTTATTAATATGCTGAGTGTTTGCTGAGTCACTTCTGACTCATTGCCGAGTCAACAAGATAAACCCCATCTTGTCTGAACGGCTGCGGTTATTTCTAGGTTAAATCTAATGGCCTAAATGAATTCTAAAATCTATAAATAAGTGGGTAGACCCTAGACCTAAATCACTTGTAAAATTAGAGAAGCTACCGTCATGCTGCTGCCATGGAGTTCAGCATAGCCGTCACAAACTAAGAAGAGGAAGCCTAATCATCTACAACTAAATCTACACAAATCAAATCAAAAGATCTCTCTTTCTCTAATTCTTTTCTTTTGTTGGTGAGTATGATGATTCTCACAAGACTATTACAAACTAATTTGACTCAGTTATGAATGGATCACAAGAAAGTGATGTGATTTGTAATTGTAAATTCTATATATTGTGGATCTCTTATTATGTTATTATGTTGTCGTATGATGTAAATTATATATGCTATGTCATGCTATGTTGTAAATTCTCTTATGCTATGTCGTGCTATGTTGAGAATCATGTCAAGCTATGTTATACTATCATACTATGCCATGTTATAAATCATGCTATATTATGTTGAAAAATCATGTTGTTGGATCATGCTTAAAGTTATGTTTTTTTTTCTTAATTTAAATGGATCTTGTTTATGGGAATTTGCCTATTAGGTTAGGTGTACCCATAAACTTGAAACTATAATTAAATAAAACCTGATTATGGGAATTTGCCTATTGAGTTAGGTGTACCCATATAAAACCATGTTGTTAAAAAATTAGATGATGTTGATTCACACATGTTCATATGTAAGTTTATGAAAATTGATTGAGATCATATTAGGTGAATTTTGAACAAGTTGACACCTTTAGATCCATGACATGTATAATCTATGCAAGTTGGACATATGCAAGTTTCACCCCTTATTATGATTCATTTGGTCACATATACATATTGTTATTATGATAATCTCTTTTATGCTATGAGTTAGGCTATTCGAGTCTAACATATATTTTGCGAATAAACGTTCAAACGTGGGGTAGGGGTAATATTAGGAATTAATAAATTGGGTGCAATTTTGTAAGATGTTGCATACCATGAACGAATGTCCATAATTGAGTCAATTATGGACATTGTTAAAAATTGGAAGTAATTAATAATTCAAGTAGGGAATTATTAAAATTGGGGGAAAGTGGATTATTATTAATAATCAATGCTTAGGACACGAGGTTGGACCCGTTTGTGATGTAAACCTGCCCGGACCCGCCCGGCAAATCCAGTTATCACAAATGTCGGCCCAATGTGAGAGGTCCAAGGCCCAAACTAAAGCATAACAGTTGTAAAGACACGAGGTTAGAGTTTTTTATGGTGTAAGACTGCCCGGACCCGCCCGGCAAATCCAGCTGCCATAAATGCCAGTCTAATGTGAGAGGTCTTTATGAGGTTATGGCCTTAATGAACTAAGAAATACTTAACCAGATAATCATGTAAGGTGGGACATGGGGGTTTAGTAGGTGCCTTGGGTGGCATGAGGAATCTGGTGGTTGCCTTTAGAGGCATTTGAAATACGATTAGACTTAACCAAACACACATGTAAATGAACATGACTAAGTGGGTTAAGTGGGATGGACTAATGGGGACAAGCTTAGGTGGAATGCTTGTGGTAAATAGTGGGGGCCCATTTCAACCAGTATCCCAAAACGTATCTTTGTGGGCTCGACCCAAGTCGAGGACGGGACATGCATACTGGGTTTGACTATAAGAGGCCAAAATAGGGAGCGGTGGCAACGCAAGTACAATGGGTTTCATATGCGTGTGTGGACCCGGGTTGGTAGGTAAGACGTTGTTGCATCGTGTAGGTATAAGCCGTGCATGTCCGTTGTATCAGGTTGCTACTTTAGGGGAATGATACACCCCACTGTGGGGCCAGCACGGGTATCTACGAGTTAGGGAGCCGATCGAATAATGGGAAGTAGGGTACACCTAGTGGAGATAGGGGCAGGCGGCACCTATGTAGTCAGCTAGGGGTACGTAAAGCCATCGGGAAAGTTTCTAAGTGAAGCTAAGTGGGATGAATCTTTAGTGTGACTGGTGTGGTGCAGTATAGTGTTTATGCTTTAGTATTTAGGAGCGCCTATAACGTTGCCTTTAGCGATTGTCTATGTCCTTAATCTGCTCTTCATAGACATTTTCTTGTTTTCCAGCTTATGCCTTAGTCCAGTTATTTTGGTAATAGTATTGTAGAATTATCATATTCACCAGACTTTATGTCTTACCCCCTCTTTTCCATCCTTTTTCTCCCTTCAGGTCCGCAGGTTGGGCCAAGTTCTAGTGGAGTCTAGTTGGATCGCTTATCTTCTGGAAAGCTTGGACTGCTGAAGTAAAGTCCAGCTTGTTATATTTCTTTTTAATGGCTATTCATGTAATGGGATTATGTACTTGTTTTATCAAGATAGATATTGTACTTGACATTGAATATGGTGTTATGATGTAATCAAACATGTTTTGACTTCTGCTACAATGAAATAAAGTTTTTGAATTTCCAAGTACTATTTTATATCTGTCTTGTTGTAATTTTACTGTTCTATATTCACTTAAAACCTCCATGGAAGTTAATGCATTCCCTTTGTGAGTGACATTAATGGACGTGGGGTGTTACAAAACTATTAGTCAGATCTGGATTATCACTTTGCGTTATCATGTTAGATCTATTCTATCCTCTAGATCTGAATTATGTGATCTAATTTATCACCTTGTGTTATCAAGTTGGATCTATTCTACCCTTTAGATCTAAATTATGTGATCTAATTTATCACCTTGTGTTATCATGTTGGATCTATTTTAACCTCTATATCTGAATTATGTGATCTAATTTATCACCTTGTGTTATCATGTTAGATCTAAACCGAATGGACATCTAAATTTCCAATTTTTATCTTACTATGCTTATTGTGACATCATAGTTATGTTAGAATCAATTGAATGGCAATCGTTCATCCATTTTATGTCCACCTTGTTATGATGATAATTTCATGTTCAAGCTAGTATGTATGTTCACCTTATTATCATGCTAGTTTGTATTTATGCCAAGATGATCATTTTGGTTATATTCCCATTATTTTCCCTATTATCGTTTATGATTAGGTTGTTGTCTAGCCTAGGCATGCTACCAATTTTGTGAGGGCACTAGTTAAGAAACGAAAGAAAAAGGGTTAAAAATAGCATAATTTGAATATGAACATTTTTGGACATATAATTAAAATTATTGGATAAAATGGGTATTGACACCTATGAAAGGAAAGGACTAATTAATTGGTTAATTAATTAAAAAATGGAATGTTTAGTAATTACAATTAGGAATTGTAATTGTACTTATGACACGAGGTTAGGTTGCATTAGTGGTGGAAGTCTGCCCGGAACCGACCGACATATCCAGCAGCCACTAATGTTGAACCTAATGTGGGAGGTCTAAGTACATAAACACGAATCGGTCTATGACACGAGGTTAGGCCCAACCATGGAATAAGTCTGCCCGGACCCGACCGGCATATCCAGCATCCACATGTTGTAGGCCTAATGTGGGAGGTCTAGCCCATTATAAACCATAAATTGACATGGTAATGAATTGGACTACTTAACCTAAGTTAATCCATAGGGATTGTATGAACTTAAATCTAAGTTGGGGGGTAAGTAAACTTGGTTGAAAAATAGGGTAGGTAATATTCACATATAGACCCACAAACTTATCCCGTTACGGTTGTGTAATTAAAGACACCTATAGGTATACATAACTGGAGGAAATAATAAAGTTATGTAATTAAAGACACCCTTTAGGGAAAGCATAACTGGTAGAAATAAATAAGGCTATGTAATTAAAGACACCTAGTGGTATACATAGCCAATAAAAACCTAGTGGGGGATACAAGACAAAGGGGAGAGCTTGTATCATCTTGTGTGGGACCCATTTCAGTCAGTAACCCTTAAATAGGTAGTCCAAACTAGGTCGGAGCGGGGCACGCTTACTGAACTGATTGTAAGAGATCCAAACATGGAGGGCGGTGTCATGACTGCGCGTTCCAACGGGGTCATGTGCGTGCAGGACTTTGCCTTCTCGGGAAAATAAGACGTCGTAGCATCAGTAGATACGGTTGTGCACATCCGAGAAATGAAGGGTTGCCACTTCAGGAAGTGATACACCCTACTGTGGGGCCAGCACAGGGTATCTACGTAGTAGGTAGCCGATCGACTAGGGTAGTAAATAAAGAGAATCTAGTCCTGTCTTTTTCTGTGGGCTACCTGTGTTTCTGTTGGGGTTAAAACCTGTTATTCCTGTTTAGATACCGGCTAATTTTGTTTGGGTTAAAACCCATTACTAGAGTACACCTAAAAATACCATTATATTTCTGTTGGGATCATCCTGTTTCTGTTAAGCAATTAGGGAGTATGTAATCGTGTTATGTACTTGTTATACTAGTGTTGGTGCAGAGAATAAGCAGAGTAATCATTTGAGAAGTGTATACACCTTACCTTGTCTACCTTGTCACGCCTGCCATTTATGTAGTGATCTCCCTTATCTACTTTATATGCATGTCATGTTACTTTTATTTATTTACTAGCTAAAAGTAACTAGACTCACCAGACTTTATGTCTGACCCTTTTGTTTCACCTCCTTTCGTCCGTTTCCCCACTTTCCTCCCCCTTGGTTCTCAGGGAGGAAACACTCAGGATTAGTCAAGACTCAGATATCATCTTGCTAGGAGCTACTTCTGAAGTATGGCTCAAGTTCTTGTCTCTACTATGGCTTAACTTTTTCAATTGGGGAATAATGTTTTTATATTCTTATGTACTCTGATGATGCAAGACAGAAGTTATTTTATTGTAACGGTTTTTGTGACTTGTGGTATTGTGGACCACGGTATTATGATTTATGTTGAAATAAAAATTTAAATATCCACTGCTATCTTATTTATATCTGTCTTGTAATTATTCTGTGTCTGTTTACCTGTAACGCTTCACGAAACTTAATGCATTCCCTTAGTGAGTGACATTAACGGACGTGGGGTGTCACACTTGGTATCAGAGCTGAAGGTTACCATATTAGATAAAAAAAATTGAAAATAATTTTCAAAAAGGTTTTAAAAGAAAGTATTTTCAAAAAGAAAAGTCTGTTTTGAAAAACATTCCCCAAAAATCCATATGTATTATCCTTCGGTCCTTTGTCTAAATCTCTTCATTTATCTTTTCAGCATGTCTGGGGAACAAAAAATTACTAATATCCCAGAGGGCGTTACGATGCCCGGATGGTTGCGAAGGTATCTGGAGGCCACGGCGCCTGCCGAAGGCCAGGGAAATGTTCCTCCCCCAGCTGCACCAGTCATTCCTCCTCCTCCTCCAAGAGCATATAATTTTGCTAAGATCTGCAAAGACTTCCGTGGTATGGGAGGGAAGCCATTCCATGTAAACGTGACATTTGTAGAGGCACGGAATTGGCTCAAGGAGACAGAGGACTTGTTCGTAATCTTTGAAGTAGAGATAGAAGGAAGATTCAGTTAGCTGCTTAGCTATTGAAGGATGAAACCTCATTTTGGTGGGAAGTCACCCAAGCTGGACGTCCAGTGGAAACTTGGGAAGATTGTAGACAAAAATTTGAAATGAAATTTCTTTCCCAAGCCGAGAAAAGCATGCAGATGGTGAGGTTCTTAGCACTCAAACAAGGAAATTTGACGGTGAAAGAATATGTGAAAAATTCAACCAGCTAGCAAGGTTCGGGATAGAGTTGGTGGATACGCCACACAAAAAGGCTTTGCGTTTTGCTAAAAGGCTGAATGAACCCTTTCATGGGTTACCCATGTCCCATATTCCAATGGGGGCCACTTTTGAAAAGCTTGTCGATATGGCCCTGATGCATGAGGAGGACAAGGGAGTAAAGAAGGAGGTAAAGGTTGAGGAAGCAATGCAAAATGAGAAGGTATGGCCCAAAAAGGGACAACAGCAGTAACAATAACAGCAGAAAAAAGGAGAAAAGAATGACAAGGTTAAGGATAGGAGGAAGTGCCATAGTTGTGGGCGACAGGGTCACTTAGCCAAGTATTGCAGGAAAAGGAAGAATGCTTGCTTCGCTTGTGGAGAGGTCAGGCATCTTATTAAGAATTTCCTGAAGAAACAAGGACAAGGTCAAAGGGCAGGAACTTCTGGAGGGAAGGTGCATGCTCTCGCGATCGGTGCTCCTGATAGAGGTAGAAATTTTTTTATGGAAGGTTTAATTTCTCTTAGAACACTTTTTGATTCTGGCACTTCACATTCATTTATATCTAGTTCTGTGGTTGAATCTCTGCACTTAATTACTAATATGGAAGTGTATCACGTAGTTGTCTCAAAACCCACTAGTGCTTCGGCTTATTTATCTATGATTTGTTGGGGTTTGAGAATATCTGTGTTAGGCATCGAGTTTGATTACAATGCACATCTTGTTTCATGGGTTATGGTTTGATTCTAGTGATGGATAGGCTAGCCATGTAAGGTGCCATTCTGGATTGTGAGAGGAAGGTCGTTAGGCTTCTGGCTTGTCATGAGAGAACCCTCGATATTTCTTGTGACCCACAAGGGTCTATCATGCTTAGTTTCCTAGAATCTCTTGAGGCATCTATCGATGATCTGCGATCGGTACCAGTAATCTGTGAGTATCCTGATGTTGATGATGAGTTTCGGGGTTTACCCCCGAGGCACGAGATTGATCTCTGTATATACTTGGCGGATAAGGCAAAGCCAGTTGCATCGCCATATGGCTCCTAAAAGAAGAGAGGGAACTTTATAAGCAAGTGGGGGAGCTACTTAAGAAGAGGTTTAACAGGTGAATCATAGCAGGATGGGAAACCTATTGAAGATAGTCCTTGAGGAAGCCCACCATTCTAAGATGACTATTCATCTAAGCGGCGATAAAATGTATAGAGTTCAAGGTAGTGGAGCCAACCTTGTGAAAGGAAGTGAAAGTAGTGAAGGAAGCAATGATTGAATGAGTTCCGACATGCATACTTGGATCAGAGGTTAAGAAACTGTGCAACGGAGAGGTTAGGTTAATAAAAATGCAATAGGAAGAAGATAGCGAGGATGCAACTTGGGAGACTGAAGACAAAGATGACGCTTCATACCCTTTCCTTTTTAGGACTATGTTCTTAACTTCTTTTTCCAAAGCTTTTTATTCGTACTTGTTTCTATCATTCTTTTGTATCATGTCGATCAAATCTTCGACCGGGAACCCATGGATGTAAACATGTGTTTGAGACATGTTATGTTTGATGGATGCAAGTGTTTGCTAGTGGTTGCCTGTGGATGCATATACACACATTTGGCACTAGATCGGCTCAATCACTCTCATACTGCATATAGATGTGTGTACATTTTCTTTTCTTTCATGGATGTAAATGGATGTACTAGCATACGGATGTTGCATTTGGATGAATGAGTGTGCACACATATAGAACTTACATGTTATAATAGGATTATTTGCATACATATTGGATTCATGGCACTAACATACATTGCATTAAGGAGGTCAACTGAATCAGTAGACCGCCTGATCTTCGCATTAGTATTGGGACATATACACACACCTTTGCATATACTGATATAAGAATTATAAATCTTTAAGGACAATGGATGCCTGTTATTAGTGGATGAGTCGATGGATGATGGACGGTAGGATACATTCTTCTTAACTTGAAGATTTAGGGGATGAAATCCTTTGAGTAGGGGAGAATGTAACACCCCGAAATTTTAACAACATTAAAGTGGATAAATTAAAGAATAATTAATTTAATATTCATAATTAAGGGAAACGGACTGCTCCATTGCGTCCGTCTCGAAATTCTATGCAAAATAGACAACTGGTTTGCGTAAAACGAATGACGTATGAAGAAGTTATGGATGATAGAAGTTTTGTAAAAAAAACCAGGAATTCCCAGCGCACTTGACAAGTGCGCCCAAGTATTTTTATGTTGGCGCACCTATAAAGTGCGCCCATGTTTGTTTTGGGCATCCAGACCCAATTGGGTGTCGGCCCATGGCCCGATTCACCCTAGGGCTGAGGTGGCATCCGAATTCTGTTACCTAGCAGCTATAAATATACCTCAATTCCTTTATTATCTTCACAAAGAAACAATGGCGGCTAAACTCTGCCGGAGTGCGAACTAAGATGGATTCCTTTTCTTCAACAAAGAACAATTCAGTTTTGCAAATCAATTCCATAAATTCAAGATCCATTCTCTCTATTCTCTAAACCTAACGCTGTGAGTTTCTAGTTATTTTTATGTTTAGATAAATAAAAGTGAATTATGAAAGACTGTGAATTGGATATGATGTAAACCATGAATCTATGATATTATCATATCTTATGCTATGTCATGATAGTTCTATTTCCCTAGATCCAATTCTATTATGATTATTCTACTATGTTATTATTATGGATCTTTGTTTGTAACTATATTGTGGTTAATACAAATCTGTTAATTTGGACAGTTATATCATTGGATATATCTAATTATTTATGTAAATCATGAACATATGTCACCTTGAATTGGTTAGTATTGGATCTAAATTTTTGTCTTAATTGTAACTTCTATGACAAGCTACGATGTGGATTTAGGCAGATCTATTTCTAAACTAGTAGGTCTAATTTATGTGGACATTGAAACTATGAGTCAGATCTAGATTATCACTTTATGTTATCATTTTAGATCTATTCTATCATCTAGATCCGAATTATGTGATCTAATTTATCACCTTGTGTTATCATGTTGGATCTATTCTAACCTCTAGATCTGAATTATGTGATCTAATTTATCACCTTGTGTTATCATGTTGGATCTATTTTAACCTCTAGATCTGAATTATGTGATCTAATTTATAACCTTGTGTTATCATATTAGATCTAAACCGATTGGACATCTAAATTGCTAGTTTAGATCTCACTATGCTTATTGTGACATCATAGTTATGTTAAAATCAATTGAATGCCAACAGTTCATCAGTTTTATGTCCACCTTGTTATCATGACAATTTCATGTTGATGCCAATATGTATGTTCACCTTATTATCATGCTAGTTTATGTTTATGCCAAGATGATCATTTTGGTTATATTCCAATTATTTTCCCTATTATCGTTTATGACTAGGCAGTTGTCTAGCCTAGGCATGCTGCCAATTTTGTGAGGACGCTAGTTAAGGAATGGGGGAAAAAGGGTTAAAAATGACATAATTT
The DNA here is from genome assembly GCA_030737875.1 of Allium sativum. Taxonomy (NCBI): domain Eukaryota; kingdom Viridiplantae; phylum Streptophyta; class Magnoliopsida; order Asparagales; family Amaryllidaceae; genus Allium; species Allium sativum. The sequence continues at coordinate 478,365,110 of CM060925.1, forward strand.
GAATATGAACATATTTGGACATATAATTCAAATTATTGGGTAAAATGGGTATTGAAACCTATAAAAGGAAAGTATTAATTAATTGGTTAATTAATTAAAAATGGAATGGTTAGTAATTACAATTAGGAATTGTAATTATACTTATGACACGAGGTTAGCTTGCATTAGTGGTGGAAGTCTGCCCGGACCCGACCGACATATCCAGCCGCCACTAATGTTGAATCTAATGTGGGTGGTCTAAGTACGTAAATATGAATCGGGCTATGACACCAGGTTAGGCCCAACCGTGGAATAAGTCTGCCCGAACCCGACCGGCATATCGAGCATACAAATGTTGTAGGCCTAATGTGGGAGGTTTAGCCCATTATAAACCATAAATGGACATGGTAATGAATTGGACTACTTAACCTAAGTTAATCCATAAGGATTGTATGAAATTAAATCTAATTTGGGTGTCAAGAAAACTTGGTTGAAAAAAGGGGTGGGCAATATTCACATATAGGCCCACAAACTTTACCCGTTAAGGCTACATAATTAAAGACACCTAGTGGTATACATAACTGGACACCTATTGGTATACATAACCAGAGGAAATAATAAAGTTATGTAATTAAAGACACCCTTCAGGGAAAGCATAACTGGTAGAAATAAATAAGGCTATGTAATTAAAGACACCTAGTGGTATACATAGCCAATAAAAACCTAGTGGGGGATACAAGACAAAGGGGAGAGCTTGTATCATTTTGTGTGGGGCCCATTTCAGTCAGTAACCCTTAAATAGGTATCAAATGGGTAGTCCGAACTAGGTCGGAGCGGGGCACGCTTACTGAACTGATTGTAAGAGATCCAAACGTAGAGGATGGTGTCATGACGGCACGTTCCAACGGGGTCATGTGCGTGCATGACTCCGCCTGCTCGGGAAAATAAGACGATGTGGCATCAGTAGATATGGTTGTGCACATCCGGGAAATGAAGGGTTGCCACTTTAGAGAGTGATACACCTTACTGTGGGGCCAGTGTAGGGTATCTATGGAGTAGGGAGCCGATCGACTAGGGTAGTAAATAGGTACATCTAGTCCTGTCTATTTCTGTAGGTTACCTGTGTTTCTGTTGGGGTTAACACCCATTATTCCTGTTTATGTACCGGCTAATTCTGTTTGGGTTAAAATCCGTTACTAGAGTACACATAAAACTACCATTATATTTCTGTTGGGATCATCCTGTTTCTGTTAAGCAATTAGGGAGTATATAATCCTATTACGTACTTGTTATGCTAGTATTGGTGCAGAGAATAAGCAGAGTAATCATTAGAGAAGTGTATATACCTTACCTTGTCTACCTTGTCACACCTTCCATTTATGTAGTGATCTCCCTTATCCACTTTATATGCCTATCATGTTACTTTTATTTATTTACTGGCTAAAAGTAACTAGACTCGCCTGACTTTATGTCTGACCCTTTTGTTTCTCCTCCTTTCTTTCGTTCCCCTACCCCCTCCAGGTTCTCAAGGAGGAAACACTCAGGCTTAGTCAGGACTCAGATATCATCTTGCTAGGAGCTAGTTCTGAACTATGGCTCAAGTTCTTGTCTCTACTATGGCTTAACTTTTTCAATTGGGGAATTATGTTTTTATATTCTTATGTACTCTGATGATGCAAGACAAATGTTATTTTATTGTAATGGTTTTTGTGACTTATGGTATTGTGGACCACGGTATTATGATTTATGTTGAAATAAATATTTAAATTTCTGCTGCTATCTTATTTATATCTGTCTTGTAATTATTATTTGTCTGTTTACCTATAACGCTTCACGAAACTTAATGTGTTCCCTTAATGAGTGACATTAATGGACATGGAGTGTCACACTTGACCATTCAATGAAATCATATAACCCTTGCTTTGAGTCCGCTAGAACCTACGACAACGATAATCCCTCGGCCTAGATAACTGTAGTTGTCATCACTGGCGACTAGCCATGTAACACCCCAGATTTTTGAACAATCAAATTAACTAAAATATAGAATAATTAATCTCAGACGAGAATTATGGGGATTGGGTTGCGCCATTGTGTTCGACTCGGAATTCTGGTTGAAATAGAATCCGAGTTTGCGGGAAACGAGTACCGGATGAAAGAGTTATGGACGAACGAAGTTTGGTGGCCAAAAAAAAAGAGATTGCGCTGGCGCACTTGGGAAGTACTCCAGTACAAATTAACACTGGCGCACCTGCCAAGTGCGCCCAGTACGAGGCAAAAGCCTGCACAGCTTTCTGGTTCAGGCTGACCCATGTGGTTGAGTCCTTTCTGACTCCTTGCTGAGTCATTAGGGCTGACTCATCACCCTATCATGATTGAATGGTTTTGATTAACCCTAAGATCATCCGACGGCTTAAATTAATTCAAAATTCTATAAAAAGACCCATAGACTCAAACCCCAAAATCAGAATTAAAATTGAAACTATGGTCGTCATGCTGTTGTCTTGAACCCTAGAGCTGCCGCCACCAAAATTAAGAGGAAGAACAGCAACCAAATCAGAACTATTCAACCCTAACAGCGAATCTTCATCAAAGGAGAGCTAATTCAACTCCAGAAATCAGAATTCAGAATTCAAGACTGCTTTTGAGTTGTGAGTTCGATAGTTTTAATAAAATAATTAATAGATGAATTGGATTGAGTTATAATGCAGATAATTTGGATGTGATATGAATTGTTGATTGCATGTTGTAATTATGTTGTAGAATTGTGTTGTAATTTCTATGATATTATGTTATGATGCTATCATCTACGATGCAAAGTTATGATGCTATCACCCATGTTATAATCCTATGATTGGCTTATGTCTAGTTGAAACATCATGTTTCTTATGCTAGTTTGTTATATTGACTCATATGATAAATCATATGTATGCAAGTTTAGATTTTGATTCAAACATGAATCATATACAAGTTGGGTAGAATTATATGTGAACTTACATGATTATGACACCTAGTTTATGTGAGAATTTAATTGAAAGTTAGGCTATGACATATGCTAAATTCTACATGATACTTTACATGTTAGATATTGGTTCACACCATTGTTGCGATGTATAAATCACATATGTGAGTTTATGAGTTGGATATGAATCATGTTATGTTATTACCTATGCAAGTTTGTGGCCATTATTTCATCAAGTTCACACCTTTAGATTTAGATCCATGACATATGTTGTTTATGCAAGTTTGTGGCCATTTTCTCATCAAGTTCATACCTTTAGATTGGATCCATGACATATGTTGTTTATGCAAGTTGTAATTTTGGCCTATGCAAGTTTTAGATGTAAAACATCATTCACATATGCAAGTTCACCCCTATGTTAGATTTATGTTTTAACTATGTGTATATTGTGATGTTTTCTCTTTATTCCATGAGTTAGACTATTCGAGTCTAACATATATTTTTACGTTAAACGAACAAACGTACTACGTGGGGTAAAGGGGATAATAATAAAAAGATTTAATTGGCATAAATGCCTTAAAAGGCATAAAATATAATTCTGGTGAAAATTGTATGATTTTACATACCATAAATGGATGGACATAATTGAGTCAATTATGGACATCATTAAATTTCGAATTGATTGATAATTTGAATAGGGAAAGTAATTCAAATTGGGGAATGATTAATTAGGAGTAATTAATCGTCTAAGACACGAGGTTAGACTCTTTTGTGCTGTAAGACTGCCCGGACCCGCCCGGCAAATCCAGCTGCCACAAACACTAGTCTAATGTGAGAGGTCTTAGGCACAAACTAAATACGTAACAGTTGTAAAGACACGAGTGTTAGACTAAAAAGTGGTTCTAACACCCAAATTGGTTAAAAGCAGAATGAAATGAGATCAAAAGTAAAATGAACACACAGGATTTATAGTGGTTCGGCGAAGAAATGCCTACGTCCACTTGTCTTTCACTATTTTCAATGATTTAGTTGCAAATACAATGAAATATTCACTTGATTTCTCTCACAACTCACTTACATTCACTCAATTGTCTAAAAACAAATAATGAAAGAAGATTTGGATTTTCCGGGAGTGCTGGAATTCGGGTTATGAAGGTGGTTGAACTCTTAAAGTGCTAGAAAAAAGATCCTTTTCTTTGTCTCCAGATAGGGTATTTATAGGTGAAAATTTGCTCAGAACCCGATCCGGATCGGAGCCACGTGTAGATTTCTGTGTTGACAACGCACCAGAGCAGTGGACGTTGTGGGTAGGAACTGGTCATAGCCGCTTCGAATAACTTGGCGATCATGCAGGAGAATGACGTGGAAGATGGGTTCGGATCGGAAGAGTATACAGCAGGGGTTCGGATTGGGGGAGTGTGCACAAGGGGTTCGGATCGGCGTCTCCGATCCGACCCGGATTAACTTAGGACCAATTCTCTCTTCTTTTTACTCTGCTCCGCTCCGTTCCGATCTATCTCTGTGGCAATTGGGTGGCTTTCCGATCCAACTGGAAGTAGGTTGCCCTCCGATCCAAACAACAAACTTTATCCGGTCCAAGCCGCTACATTGCTTCGATCTGATCCGTTTCATTTCTTTCCAAGTTCTTCAATATTTCACATCTTGACTTTGTGTTGCCCAGTTCACAAAGTGGGCTAACATTTCGCCCCCTCGAAGGATGCTTCTATTGGAGACGGAGAATGCTTTGACCATCATTGCACAGCGCCTTTCGAGGTAATTTTTCTTTTGATTTTCCGTGTGTTTTCATCTTCTTCTTCAAATTTCAATTTAATTCGTTGTTGGGCTAAAAATTTCGGTTCGGTTGGATTCCGATCCGAACAGACCCCTTCTTCTTTCCATTTTTCATTGGACTATTGGGCCAATCTTTGCTTCTGGACTGTCCATCCGATCCGAACGGGGGTTCTTCTACTGGGCTGCCGATCCGAATGGGGAGACGAATGGACACTCTACTCCTCTATATAAGCTGAGTCTTCTTCCTTCTCTCACTATTACTGTTTTACTCCCCAAGTTCTTTAAAGCGAGAAAAAACTTAATTCGTGAAACATCAAAATTCCTCTTAATTCTCGAAGTAATTACACCGGTAGGTTATAAAACTTTGAACAATTCCTTCTTTAATTGATTTCGATTCGGATTCGTAGACGATTAGGATGATTTGAGTATGAAACTCTGATGACCTTGCCACCGTGACCCCTCCCTCTTGTCATCGTCGCCAGTAGACACGTCGCCATCTCGAGGTTGGAACGAAGGGGATTAGAATCCGTTGTTGAGTGCGCCAACGCATGATTGCTTTGATTTGAGTGACTGGCACGAAACTGGCCTTGGCGTCGGTTAGGGAAGAAAGAGGGTGAACGAGAAGAAGAAGATAATAGGGAATCGGTTCGGTTCGGAGGGATATGGAAGGTGAAAAAACAAGGGAAGAAGGAAGGAAATTCAGGAGGTCGGACCGGGTCGGGGCAAGTAAAGAAAGAAAAAAGAAAAGAAATCCAGGAGATCGGATCGGGTCGGAGCAAGTATTTAAGGAAGGGGGAAAGGGAGCTTTCCTAACCGGATCGGGTCGGACCATAAGATAAAAAGGAGTAGAAGTATGATTATGTGATCCGATCCGAACCGTTAGGAGACTCTACCTCCGAACCGATCCGATTTTGATTTCTGAGTTCCACAGTTTATCCGAGCCCAAGTCGAGGCCGCATCCCCGATCTGATCCCCATAAGCGCGCCCGAACCGAACCGAAAAGCAGTTCACCTTAATGCATAAGAACTTGTTTAACTGGCCCAATCAACTTTTGGCATAATCTTCAACCTAATGGACAGTTAGGATAGTGCCTTGCAAACGTAACTGGACATCAAGAACTACTTCAACTCTTTATATTTTGCCAAACTTTTTCGTCGCACTTTTAAACATTTACTTTGCACTTTCCGCATGCATTGTTTACACTTTAGTTTGCACACATACACGGGGGGATACGGGCTAATTTGCTCTAATTTGTGCTATTGCTTCTTCAATAGTTTTATGACCATGAGACCCAGACGCTCTTCCAGACTAGCTGAGAGGAAAGAAGCCCCGGAAACCTCTAACAAAATTACTCTCGAGGACATATCTTCTCCGTCGGATCCAGAATGGAATAATGAGGGTTCAGACTACGGGGTTGGAAATCGTGAAAGTGACGAGGTGTCTTCAGAGAATGAAGTTTCTCTAGGTTTTGAGGAGGAAGGAGGGATTGGTGACGACCGGGCCCTTGATGAATTTGAATCGGCTGTCATATTGGAATCACCTCCAGATTCCGTTGAATCAACAATCGACAACGACCGACTTATCCGAATTTGCTTAAAGTACGGGATAATGAAAAGGGACACTCTAGTGCCTTCGAGATCTGATCGTCCCCACAATCCTCCGGAAGGATATATGGCAATCACCCGGTTGATGTGCATGGTCGGCGCTATCCCTCCATTTTCTCCCTTCATCGTTGACTTTCTAAGACAAATGCAGATTGCCCCCATGCAGCTGCATCCCAATTCTTATGCCTACTTGCACACTTTATATATAGCATACCGTGAGATCTTAGGCATAGAGCTCACTTTCGATGACGTTCATTTCTTCTATAACTTCAAGCACCGGACTCGAGAGACTCCATCCTTCTGCTATTTTGAGTCTGTTCCTAAGAGGAAGATAATCTCAGCGCCATTCAGCAGTAAAGCTGGAGATTCCAGACTGGAATGGTTCTATGTGAAGCAACAGCCTGGATGTGCCAGGAGGTGGACGAAATCAAGTAAAGCACTGATTTTCTAAATCCGGGCTCTATACACTTGAGTCATCTCCTTAACTTGTTTTTCTTTTTGCTTGCAGTCGACAACCCAAAACAAATTATGGATCAGGTGTTCTTTGACCGGATGCACCAGCTTCTTAATGGCGACGAGAAATTCCAGACTATTGATGAAGTCCTTAAGGACGAATATCTTCACTTTCATGGGCTGTTATCCGTTTTTCGTAGTATCGGTCATGGGATGGCTCCATACGTATATATTCCTCCAGTGGATGTAGTCCCAGAGACAGGAGAAGGTTCGGGAGTTCCTACAGTGACTCTTCAAACTTCACCTTCTCCATCTTCTACTCAAGATGACGAATGGGCTAACTTGGCCGAAAAGCATCGTGAAGGGTATACTGCCCCTGAGGAGGCTACTTCTCCGGAAAAGTCAACATCCTCCAAAGAGTCACCACTTAATGCTTCCGAGGGAGATGTCCCCAGTACTGATGACCCATTATTTCAGGGTTTGGGGGATCTCCCCTTACCTGAAACTATATACACTTCAGAGGATTTTAGGAAGGATCCCTTAGTCTTTACCTCTTCTGAAGAGACTACTCCTGCTAAGGCCAAAGAGCCTGCCCTCACTAGTCTAGCTTCAGACTCGGGTTGGTTGGGGGGAACACACCACTTAGGACACGCTTTACACAATAGCATTAGCATTCATTGCACCTCTCTCTCTGCGAAACTATTGATTCTGAATTTCATTTGTCTTATTGTGCAGGCACGATGTCCCGATCTTTCTATGATATCAGGAAGCTTCGCCGCAGCATGTCTAATCCACCTCAAGATATCGAGTATGATCGTCGTGATGATCGCGGTAGGGAGGAGAGAAGGCCTTATGAACCCTATCGCCCTCGACCCTCACGTTCTCGCTCTCCCGTTCGGTCGGACCAAGAGAAATATAAAGGTTATCAAAGTCATAGGGAAGAGGATAGGCCACAATCGAAAGACTCCACCTCTTCCCACGAAAAGCGTAGCAGAGAGAGAAGTCCTCCAAAAGATACTGAATCTCGAAGTAAACGCAAGGTCCCTGCTACTAAATGACCTAGGACAGACAAAGAAACCATTGAATCCTCCACACATAGGGACACTGAATTAACGATCCCCGCTCCTCCACCACTAGATGTGGAGGCTGCAATCAAGCGGGCGTATTTAGAGGAGCAATTTCCCGAACATTACTTCGAGACTTTGACTTTTTTACCTGCCCTCGAACCTATTTCTTCCAGGTGGGCAGACGAGGCCAAAGCAAAGATAGACGCAGTTGAAAAAAGTAATCTGAGATGTTTAAATATTCACGCAACCTTTCCAGAATTATCCGTACTCTAATCACGAATGTTGATTCAATGCAAAAAACCGCGGAAGAAGATGCAAAGGCCTTAAAGAACCTAGGTAAAGATTTGGAGGACACACAGGCCCAGCTTGCTATTGCTCAGAGGGACGCTACCAACTTCAAACAACAATTTTAGGATATGCAAAAACGTTATCATGACTTGCTTGAATCTCACACTCAAGAGCGTTCTGAGTTAAAAAAGCAAGCTGATGATGCTAAGTCAGAAGCTGCGAAGACACGCCTTGCTTACACTGACCTCGAACGGAAAAATGCCGAGTTAGCAAAGAAGAATGCTGAGATAGAAAAGAAAAATGCTGACTTGGCTTCAAAGCTACTGGAGGCAGAGAACAGAGCTGCCCTGGCAGAGGGCAACATTGAGTGTGCTATCAAATCTGCGGAGGAGGCCCGCCAACAACTATCAGAGGCGGAGGCAGAAATTCAGGGTTTCGGCGAATTAATGATTGAATTTTGCACATATCATCCGTCGCCGAAACATTTCTTGGATCGAGGATTACCCATCCACTCTAGTTCAAGTATGGAATCAGATCGTCGAGTGGGAAAAAGAGGAGCTCAAGGTCGATTCCATCGATGAAGATAAGCTAATGGAGAAATACTTGAGGGATGATGAGCCAGAACGCCTAGCTGAAGGGCACCGCCTCATTGCTGATGCTATGGAAGAAGAGAGGCGGAGGACTAAACAGAAGAATGTTCTCGAAGCTGGTTCCTCTTCTACTGCCCCTGCAACTTCGGAAGTAGAGGGGTATGACCCTGAAAATCCGGGAATCCCCCAAACAACTCTGCTATCCCCTATTCCTGAAACGGTATCAGAGACAGTAGTTACCCCAGCCGAGAAGTCTTCATAAGGTATCCCTACCTTTTCTCCTCAATTCGTCAAGGCTATTTCTACCTTTCGCCACGTGATTGAGCAATAGATGAAAAACCCATTATTTTCTCCTGAGTTGATAACTGTTGCTTCTCACTCTGTAGGTGTTGAGCCATTCGGAAAGACAGAGGTGACTCAGGGAGCCGCATCTGGGGCAGAACCTTAGAAGAAGGCAAAAGAAGGGAAGGACAAGGCTGCTCCTATAGATTTGGGAGGAGGAAGCGATCCTTCTAAGGCTGAAACTCCCCATGATGAAGAAATGATAGAAGGCTTAAAGGACGATGGCGGCGACGGAGGACATGAGGAGGATCCAGAGGTGGCAATAGTCGGGGAGTCGAAAAATGCTGATGATGTTACTTTGGCTGCAATGAAAGCTGATCAAGATAAACGCTTGCAATTAAAAGTCGAAGAACTAGACCCTGAAGACCTCAAGCCTCTCGCAGTTGTGGATGCGGGATCAAGGTTAGTTGTTAAGCTCTCAACTAGATCTATTACAGAGGAACTCGCTAAAAAATCTTCTCTTGATTCCAGCGCTCCGCCCTCCGGGAAGAAGTCAACCGGTTCCAGCACCGCATCTTCAGGAAAGAAGAAATCAAAACGAATCTTGACAGAGGCCGAGAAAGAGGCAAAGGATGCGGAGAAAGCCGCCAAGAAGTCCAAGGCTCACTCGAAATCTAAATAGTGGGTTGCCTTGTGTCGTTTTAGCATTAAGTGAACCAACAATTGCTGTTACAAGAGTGGCTCTTGCACCTTCTTTTTTAGCTATTTTCCTGTACAAATTCATTCATTTGTAAATAAAAAATAATTCATTTTCTGCAATGTCTGTTTGTCAGTAGTTCTGCACTTATGTAAAAATGCCTGTCATACTATAGTTATGAAATGAAGTTACGGAGGGAGGAAATATGTGTATACATATATGCCCCCAGTCAATTCTCACAAATTATTTAAAGCTTAATCACGCAATCTGAATGCTCCCGAGTTTCTGACGGGATAGCATTTTCTGTGTCGTCAGTGCCTGTTGTTTTTTCTGGCATTTCTTTTATACTCTCCAGTCTTATATTCAGGTTAGAGTTCTTACTGAGGCGGTCCCTTGTCTGGGTGCACCTTCATGCCTCAAAGGACGTCGTCTTCCCGTCCTTTTATACTCTCTCTCTGGAGAGTTAGAGTTCGAGCTCAGCAATCTATTCACTCCCCGATCCTTCAGCGGGGAAGGATCTCTTTCTCAGCGCTCAGTCGGAGAAGCTTTTATACTCTTTCTCTCTCTGGAGAGTTAGAGTTAAGAATGTCGTTTTCTCAATCTTTTATGTCTTGTCGCACAAATAGCCGTTGTACTTTTTCTTATGTTTAAACTGTCTTCAACCTTTTCAGGTTTTGAATCACCTTGTATTCCATAATCACAACAAAATAGTCGATGAATGTATATATATAATGCATAAAAGTAAATAACACACGATATTTTTATAGTGGTTCGGCTAAGTCGTAGCCTACATCCACTTTATAGTCCTTTATTCATATCATCAGATTTTCCCAAGGCAAGTCGTGCCTTATTACAGAGTTCATAAGAAAAATAACAAAGAGTACAACATTTCTAATCCAAATATCGCATCAAGTGTTGGGCATTCCATGCCCTAGGGACTTCTTCACCATCTACGGTCGTTAACTTGAAGGTTCCTTTTTCAAGTTTCCGTTGGATGACAAAGGGTCCTTCCCACTTTGGACCGAGGTGGGGAAGGGATGGAAAGACTCTCTTTAGCACCAAATCTCCTGGTTCAAAAGTCCTAAGGCGAACTTTTTTGTCGTAATAGCGTGTCATCTGACGTCGATGCCTTGCAGCATGCAAATCCGCTTCGTCCCTTTTTTCTTCGATTTCATCAAGAGACTCGAGTAAAAGTGCCCGATTAGTCATCGGGTCATAATATGTCACCCGGTGGGAAGGGACTTCAAGCTCTACTGGAATTACTGCTTCTGAGCCAAAAGAGAGAGAGAAAGGGGTGTGACCAGTAGCCGTCTTAAATGTTGTCTGATATGCCCACAAAGCTAGGGGCAATTCGTCAACCCATTTTGCCTTTGCGCGCTTTAACCGTTTCTTGAGGATGGATTTTATTACTTTGTTTATTGCCTCAACTTGCCCATTCGACTGCGGATAAGCAACCGCAGTGTATCGCTTGTCGATCTTATACTTCTGGCAGAAATTTCTGAATTCAGTACCATCAAACAGGGTTCCGTTGTCAGTTATAATGGTCCTTGGGATCCCGAACCGGCATATAATATTTCTAACCACGAAACTTATCACCTTTCTTGCCGTGATTTTGGTCAAGGGCTCAGCTTCTACCCACTTCGTAAAATAGTCCACAGCGACTATTGCATATTTCGCTCCTCCTTTAGCAATCGGTAGAACTCCAATGATATCAATTCCCCACGTGGCAAACGGCCAAGGACTCACCATTGATTTGAGTTGGGTCGACGGTGCTCTGGGGATTTTGGCGAATCTCTGGCACTTGTCGCAGCGTCGTGAATAATCAGCTGCATCTTTATTAATTATGGGCCAGAAGTATCCGTATCGCAATATCTTTTTTGCTAAAGTATGACCTCCTGTATGATCTCCACACTCACCTTCGTGCACTTCTCTTAGTACACGTTTGATGTCGTCGTGTGCTATACATCGTAACAGGGGCATAGAAAATCCTTGCCTATAAAGAATATCATCTTGTATGACATATCTGGTAGCCTTGCGATCTATAGCCCTTTTCTCACTCTTCTTTGACGGGAGTGTCCTATTCTTAAGGAAGTTCTTAATTGGGGTCATCCACGACTCCTTCTCCGGTTCTGCTTCGAAAGTGAACTCAATTTCCATCGACTCAAAGCTTGCCGATTCCAACGTTTCAATTGGAATTATTCAGTTTCTTCTGGATTGTCGGAACTAGCTAGCTTTGCCAGCCTATCCGCCTTCTAGTTTTCGGCTCTTGGGATATGTGTTATATTGTACCGCTCCAAGTTGCTCAATAGGTCTCTCACTTTCCTGAGGTAGGCGATAAGTCGAGGTCCCCGAGCCACGAATTCCTCTCGCACTTGGCAAACAACGATTTTAGAGTCACAGAATATGTCCAACATTTTTATTCCGAGGTCTTTAGCAAGCTTCAGCCCGGCAATCAGGGCTTCGTATTCAGAGTCATTGTTAGTCGCCGAGAATTCTAATCGTAGAGCGTAATATAACGACCGTCCTTCAAGAGTGACAAAGACGATTCCAGCCCCGGACCTTCGGTCGTTTTTGGCTCCATCTGTGTATAGCTTCCATGAATCTATCTTTAACTCATCTTCAGACTTGACCACTCTGTCATTCATCACTTCCTCCTCTGGGTTGTGAACTCTGCTATAAAGTCTGCCAGAGCTTGCCCCCTGATCGACCTTCGTGGTTGAAAATTTAAATCAAACTGACTTAATTCTATATTCCATTTGATCAACCTTCCCGATGCTTCGGGTCTCTGCAACACCTGCCTCAGGGGCTGGTCAGTGTATATGGTTATTGGATGAGCTTGGAAATAGTGACGAAGTTTTCAGGATGCGATTAGGAGGCTGTAAGCGATCTTCTCAATCTTTGGGTAGTTGCGCTCTACCGCTGCTAATTTCTTGCTTACATAATATACTGGCCTTTGTACTTTGTCTTCTTCTCGAACCAGGGCTGTGCTAACGGCGTGAGCCGAGACTGCCAAGTAAACAAACAATTCTTCGTGATCCACTCGCTTTGACAAAATCGGCGGTTTCTCTAGCAGTTCTAATAAATTTCGAAAGGCCTCAACACAGTCCGGAGTCCACTCGAAGTTCTTCTTTCCCCTTTTAATCAAATCAAAAAACGGGATGCATTTGTCTGTGGCTTTGGAAATGAATCTACTCAACGCAGCTACTTTCCCTGCAAGACTTTGGACATCTTTAATTCTTCTCGGCTCTTCAATGTTTCTAATCGCTGCTATTTGGCTAGGATTGATTTCAATTCCTCGGGAGCTCACAATGAAGCCTAGGAACTTTCCCGATGCCACTCCAAATGAGCATTTCAAAGTATTCAACTTCATCCGATACTTTCGCAGGATACCAAACATTTCCGCCAAGTCCTGCGTATGGCTGGAGGACTGTTTCGATTTGACAAGTATATCATCCACGTAAACTTCCATAGTCTTCCCTATTTGATTATAAAACATTCTGTTCACCAAGCGCTGATAAGTGGCTCCAGCGTTTTTCAATCCGAATGGCATTACAACATAACAATATAACCCCAAATTTGTAATGAAGCTCGTATGTTCTTGATCTGGTACATGCATAGGAATTTGGTTGTACCCAGAATATGCTTCCATGAAAGAGAGAAGTTCATGACCTGCTGTCGAATTTACAAGCTGGTCAATCCTGGCAAGTGGGAAACTATCTTTTAGGCAAGCTTTGTTCAAATCTGAAAAATCAATGCAAGTCCGCCACTTTCCATTCGGCTTCTTTACCAAGACGGGATTCGATATCCAGTCGGGATATGTCGAATCTCGAATAAATCCGTTCTGCTTCAGCTTCTCTACTTCCTCTTTGAGAGCAGCCGACCTCTCTGGGCCCAGCATACGTCTCTTTTGCTTCACAGGCGGATGTCTCGGGTTTACATTTATTTGTGACTTATAATAGATGACGATATCCCACACATGTCAGTGTGGGCCCAGGCAAACACGTCCAAGTTCGCCTTCAAGAAGTTTGTTAGCTCTTTGGCTCGACGTGGATCCAATTGAGAGCCAATCTTCAAAACTCTTGTTGGATCAACTTCATAAACGGGAATTTCCACTGTCGCTTCATTAGGAGTTGCATTTCTAATATCTGGTTCCTCGTCTTTTTTGGGATCCAGGTCTTCAGGTGTTCCTTTGGGCAACTCCTTTGGGGTCGATCTCTCTAATTGCTATGCCGAGCCCCCCTTTGGGGGAGGCGAGGCATCTTTACTCTCGATGTTAAGTCCTTTCATCAACATCTTTAATTCAGCAACATAGCAGGCCCGTTCGGAAACTTGATCCCCTCTCATTACTCCAGTTTCGGCTTCAGTTGGGAACTTAAGCAGTAAACACCAAGGGACGATACAAGCTCTGAACTCAGCCAGGGCAGGCCTCCCCAAAAATGCATTATAAGGCGAATCTACGTCCAATACTACGAACTGAAGCATCTGCACTCTTCGGCGTTCTCCTTGCCCGAAGGTCACGGGCAATTCTATGTACCCCATGGAGGCTGTTGACGCCCCGTTGAAGCCTCTAATTCATCCTTCACATGGCTTCAAATCTTCAGATTCAAGCTTCATCTGATCGAATGACTTTTTAAATAAAATATTGACAGAACTTCCGTTGTCTACTAACACCTTATGAACCAAGGCCGGCCCAATGGTGGTAGTAATGACCAACGGATCATCAGTGGGTGATTGGATCCCAGTATTATCTCTGCTGCGGAACACCACATCGTCAAACATTGTCTTCTGTTGTTTTATGGGGGCGATATCTTCCAAATCATCACCTTCATTCACATCTACGTGCTTGGCAGCATTTACATATTGATCCATTGCTCTAAACCTACGGATTGCTGGGTGAGGTCCACCCACTATGGAGTTGATAACAATTCCTTTGCCTTTCTGCTGCGCTGTAGGCTAAGGAGCAGATTGAATCTGTTTTGGAGCCTGCTCTCCTTGTCCCCTGTCCCTCGGGGCAACCTTGTATTCATCCAGCTTCCCTTCACGCAGCAGCTTCTCAATCACATATCTCAAATGTCGACATTCATTGGTTGAATGTCCATGAGTTCCATGAAACAAACAAAACTTCCCAGTTGCCATTTCTTTCTCTGTCGAGTCACGAGGTGGCGGTCTTTTATATTGCAACACGTTGTACGTATCCAGGTAAATGTTCTCCAGAGTATCGTTCAACGGTGTATAATCCTCATAAGTTTGGAATCGGGGTCTTTTGTTAGGATCACTTCCCCTATTTCTATTTCTTATGTTACCGTTCGCATTACGGTTATTGTTGTTGCCCCCGTTTCCAGAATTGTTGTTACCACCCTTGTTTCCCACATTTACTTCAACTTTTCCGGAACTTTCCCCAGACTGCTTCACGGCGACGTTACTCTGAACATTTTCTTTTGAAGCCGCTTCAGACTTTCTCTTTCGGTTTGCCCTGGCCTCCTCTCATCTTAAATAAATATCGGCTTTTTCATAGAATATCTCTCTTGTGGAGGGTGTCTTCCCCGAAAGTAATCTCCAAACTCGGATTCAGGATCGACTCCTTCCTTTAATGCCATCAAGATGGTGGGCTCATGCAGGTCACTAACTTCAGTCACAGCCAAGTTAAAACGGTCAAGATATAACCTCAAAGACTCTCCTGGCGCCTGCTTAATTCTTGATAATTCAAAAACACTTTTGGACTTTCGGGTATGGAGTCGAAACTGGTTCATAAAACGCTCGCTCAATTCCCTATAATTCGAAACCGAACGAGGGGGAAGTCGGGTAAACCAGAACAGTGCCACATCTTCTAAATAGATCGGGAATGCCTTACACTTCACTGCATCAGGAGCAGCAGCAGCATTCATGAGCCACGAGTATCGCATCAAATGTTGTCCTGGATTAGTTCTTCCATTGTACTTGTCCATCTGCAGCAGGTTAAAACGCCGGGGAAGCGGAAAGTCGAGGATGTCGTCAGTGAAAGGAGTATGGCTTCGCTCAATGCCATAATCTTCATTGGTATAGTTCCGGCTCTCGGACATAATCTGGTGCACCATTGCCTGTACATCAGCATTAGTTAGGGGCCGTTCAGGTTCCCTGGCCCTGGTGTCCGGGTTCCTTCTAGGCTCTTGTTCAGGAGATGCCATTCTTCTTTGAGCTGCTTCTGCTCTACTCCGTTCCCTACGCTCCCGGTCGATCTCGGGAGGAGGGGACTGGAGCCTTTGCCCCTGAGTGGGATCATTGTTTCCTAGTGCTCGTGCAATATCCTCGCGAGACCCCAAAGATCCGAATGTCAGCTGCTCCAAATTCTGAGGTCGTTCGAGCAGCCTTCGTTCACGGGGCCGCTCTTCCTCGGAAGAAGAAGACTGATCCACTGGTGTATGACGAACCGGGGATGGGGTTCTCTGTCTACGGAGTTCGCTAATTTCCCTGCTCATGAGTCTCATATTTTCTTGCATCACGAGATTGGTGCGCTCGTGGATTTTCATAGCCTCCCTAGTACTCTCAAGCATGTCAAGTAGGCGCGAGAAATCTCCTTGAGTAATGGGCACAGATGGATTAACCTGATCATTGACCCTGGTTGCTGGAATCGGAGCATTCGTAAGGACTCGAGTAGAGGTTCCAACATCACCAAGTGTCGGATCGGTTTGGAGATGGGAGATCGGGTCGGTTCGGAGCTAAGGAGCCTGGTCGGGTCGGTACATGGCAAGCTGCTCGGGTCGGTTCAGGTTGGGGGAATGCACTGCTTCAGAATCTCCTACCCGGATCAGATCGGAGCTCTCCCCCTGAAGGCGGTTCGGGTTTCCTGCATCGGTTCGTCCTGCTGCTGAGTTCTGCCCACGATACCTTGTCACAACCGCATTTTGCTGATCTTCGCCAGCTCCATTTCCTCGACCAGATTGAACTTCTTTGCCTTTTCCTTTGGCCATGGTTCTTCAACAATCACTTCAACAAATATCTAAGAGCGTCGAAACTTGAGGATTAACTTCTTTGAACTCAACGGTCCAAAAAGTAGAACAATAATCCCGAAAAATAAAGAATTCAGATGGTTCTCAGTGAAAGCACCAAAATGTTAGACCAAAAAGTGGTTCTAACACCCAAATTGATTAAAAGCAGAATGAAATGAGATCAAACGTAAAATGAACACACAGGATTTATAGTGGTTCGGCGAAGAAATGCCTACGTCCACTTGTCTTTCACTATTTTCAATGATTTAGTTGCAAATACAATGAAATATTCACTTGATTTCTCTCACAACTCACTTTCATTCACTCAATTGTCTAAAAACAAATAATGAAAGAAGATTTGGATTTTCTGGGAGTGCTGGAATTCGGGTTATGAAGGTGGTTGAACTCTCAAAGTGCCAGAAAAAAGATCCTTTTCTTTGTCTCCAGATAGGGTATTTATAGGTGAAAATTCGCTCAGAACCCGATCCGGATCGGAGCCACGTGTCATCCATCCCATTAGCCTCGGGTTCGGATAGATTTCTTTGTTGACAACGCACCAGAGCAGTGGACGTTGTGGGTAGGAACTGGTCATAGCCGCTCCGAATAACTTGGCGATCATGCAGGAGAATGACGTGGAAGATGGGTTCGGATCGGAAGAGTATACAGGAGGGGTTCGGATCGGGGGATTATGCACAAGGGATTCGGATCGGCGTCTCCGATCCGACCCGGATTAACTTAGGACCAATTCTCTCTTCTTTTTACTCTTCTCCGCTCCATTCCGATCTATCTCTGTAGCAATTGGGTGGCTTTCCGATCCAACTGGAAGTAGGTTGCCCTCCGATCCGAACAGCAATCTTTATCCGATCCGAGCCGCTACATTGCTTCGATCCGATCCGTTTCATTTCTTTCCAAGTTCTTCAATATTTCACATCTTGACTTTGTGTTGCCCAGTTCACAAAGTGGGCTAACAACGAGGTTAGGCTCTTTTGTGGTGTAAGACTGCCCGTACCCGCCCGGCCAATCCAGCTGCCACAAATGTCAGTCTAATGTGAGAGGTCTTTATGAGGTTACGATCTTAATGAATTAAGAAACACTTAACCAGATAAGCATGTAGTAGGACATGAGGGGGTTAAGTGGGTGCCTTGGGTGGCATGTGGAATATAGTGGGTGCCTGGGGTGGCATTTGGAAATACAATTAGAAACACTAAACCAAAATATGAAACATGTAATTAAAACATGAATAAGAAGTGGGTTAATGTAACACCCCACCTCCGCCAGGGTGTCTCTTGCAAGCACTCTGACTTTGGAGGGGCGTTTGAATCAGGTAAACATGCATAATGATATATCAAGGCAGAACAAGAACATATGTATATATGTAAACAGAGTAAATAACATAGATAAAACAGCGGAAGATTTCAAACCATTTCAAAACAAGTCTGGTACAACATAATGTCAACTTTCCAAATACACAAGTCTAGATAAAAACAACATTGCTGAAAAACTGAAATACATAAGTACTATCCCCAAAATAAGTGATAACCATAGATAGCTTCATGACAAGACCGTACATGAGCTAAAATCCCACAAGCAAGCGATCAGAAATCCAAGCTAAGCTCCAATATTCCCACCCTGAGAACCTGGGGGGGGGGGGGGGGGGGGAACGGAAGAAAAGAGGCGAAAGAAAACAGGTCAGTCAAAAAGACTGAGTAAGCCCTACTACAATCAATGTAAACTAATAAAGTTAACTGGCATGATGAAAGCTGAGATGAACATATGGATAGCTACATACTGCATGATGATTAACTAACAAGGTAGATAAAGGTGTCATCGCATAATCAGGATTAAGGTTTTGCACCACAGGTGTACTAGCAAACTAACATGACTTGAATAAACCAGTATTGATCCCTTGGCCCAAGCTTTGGCCCAATAACATGAAATGACCCTAATACAAGGTCTAACCAAACGGTCTAGTCGATCGGCTCCTTATAAGCCTAACTCGTCACGTGTTGGTGTCAATGCGGCCCAAACATAATTGTAGTCAGACTGTGCCGGGTCTCCCGTCGGGTGTATCAAGCCCTAGGGTGGCAACCCCTGGACACCATAAACATGCGTGCACAGTCTCGATCTACTGGTACCCGTGCATGTTTTCCCCGGCTTCGGACTATGTGCACGGCCATAAGTCCGCCCGGAACTACACCGGTGTACCACTCTGCCGTCGTTTTTGGTCACTTACCTCCAGTTTAGTAATCGTGCTCCCTCCCTAGCCTAGACCCTAGGGCCTTAATGATACAAACTTGGGATTACTGCTGGAGTGGACCCCCATTGCTAGGATTTTTCTAGTGGGTTAAGTACGGTTTAACCCTCTTGCTAATCATGGATTAACTTGGTTACGTGTAACGATGAGTTCACGACTTAACCCCGATTAATCTACCAAGCCCAAACTGGTTAAGTATTAAGTGGACCATGACTTAACCCTAATCACGAGGCATTAATTAATTTAATGCGCCTTAACCTCTCACATTAGACCTTGTTGTGGTTACTAGTTAAGCCGGGCGGGTCCGGGTAGCTTTACACCACAACTTGGTCTAACCTCGGGTTCAAGGTACAACATGACCAACTTCTCACATTGGGTCCTATTGTTTGTAGCAACTAGTTAAGCCGGTCGGTTCCGGGTAGGTTTACGCTACAAACTCAACCCAACCTCGAGTTGATCACACTTATCTTTTCTAAGTGTCATTTCCATCATGTTTCCAAAACATGGTACAAGTTTTCAAGCATTTGGGTAGACCTAACTTAATAGGTAAATTCCCAAAGGGTAGACCTAACTTAATAGGTAAATTCCCAATCTTATGTTTTTATGTCTTTTAAGTTTACCCAACCCCAAACGCAATCCCATCGCTTACATATCGCAATAGCGCATAAAGGATAGAAAGAGGGAACTTGGCATAATCATGACATAAAGGTGTTGAAGCCACAAGTTTAACATGGTGGCATATGAAATGTACATATGTTCATATACTTGCATATTATATTTTAGGCCTCAAAAGCATGCATAAAACCAAACTTAGCATATTGGTGATTCATGGTGATAAATGACATGTAGAAATGGCCGTAAGTTTGCATTTAGCCTCACGTGCAAGTTATCATAAGAGATATGATAACCTACATGTTGCCAAAATGCAACCTTTAGCATAAAGCTTGAAGCTTTAGGCTCATAAACCCAAGATAAGCTTGCATAACATGATAACATGAGTGAGATGATCAACCCAAACTTGCATACATAACATGGCAACTTGCATATCATAACATAGCAAACTTGCATAACATGATAAACTTGCATATTACATCATAGTAAACTTGCATAACATGATAAACTTGCATATTACATCATAGTAAACTTGCATAACATGATAAACTTGCATATCATATCATAATGATCAAACACAACTTGCATCATTCATTAACTTTAGAGTTTAAGTATGAAAGTAGAAAAGGGCTTACAATGCTTATGAAGACATAAAAATACGACAAAGCCCTTATGCAATAAATTAAACCCAAAATGCAAGCTTCAATAGAAAAACCCTTAAGCCGAAATGATCAAAACCCTTGCTTTATGATGCAAATATAGAAACTTGACTTGAATGCAAGCTAATGATGCTCATACAAGCTTGAAAACACTTGTATGCATGGAAAATCTCTCATAGAAATGACTTAGGAAATTTATGAAGAGAGTGGAGGCCATGAGAGGAATGATTTTGCCATAGTTTAGTTGTATGAATGAATAATGATGATTTAGGGTTAGGTTAGGGCCTTATTTATAGAGATTAGGACTAGTTTTAGCCTTAGGATTAAACCCTAGTTCCAATCTCAGCCCTTAAAACCGAATCTGGCCCCCAAACTCAACACAAACCCAAAATGGTGCACCAGGCAAAATTGCCCGGCTGGACCAAGTCGACAGCCAAGTCGACAGGGCTGTCGACTTGGGTCCAACCAAGTCGACTCCCAAGTCGACAGGGCTGTCGACTTGGGTGCTCTGGCGGGAATTTTCCCGCCTGGCCCAATCTTACCCTAATCTCCAATTTCAAACTTGAATTTGAAATCTGTTTTTGCTTTGGAATTTTCTGAAAACTTCGTTGGGCCTTAATCGGGTCATACGGACTCCGATTTTCGAAAACTCGGACTCTATTTCGCGTATTTTTCCGAGACGAACGCAATGGCGTAGCCCGTTTCCCTTGATTCATATTTTAGAATTAAATTCTGCCTCGATTTATGTTATAATCGGTTATTGAAAATACGGGTTGTTACATTCTCCCCTCCTTAAAGGATTTCGTCCCCGAAATCGTCAAGTTGGGAAGAACGTATCCTACAATCCAATCATCCATCTACTCAAAACATCATCCACGAGTAATCATTGTCCTTACAAGATTCTAAATGTTGTATGAACATATGCAAAGGTGTGTGTATATGTACTTATCTAATGCAAATATCATCAATGCAAATTATGTTAGTGAAATGAATCCATATGTATGCAATTCCTAACATAATGTATAACATCTATATGTGTGCACATAACATACATCCATATGCAACATCCATGTGATAACACAAAAATTTTCATCCATGAATAAGCATAAACACTCATGCATATGCAATATGAGGAGTGTGTGAGCCGATCTAGTGCCTAACGTGTTTAATGCATCCACGAGTAACCACTTGCAAACACTTGCAACCACTTGCAACCATCAAGCATAACATGTTTCAAACACATGTTTCATCCAAAGGGTTTCTACCTAAGGTTCTCATGACAAGATTAACACGATAAACTAGATAAACATGGATAGCAAAGAGAAAGATTTGCTAACAAAGAAAAGAGATTGAGAGTGTACCCTCAAAAAGGAATGGATAAAGCCCACGCATCTTCTCCTCGGTTTCCCAAGTTGCGTCTTCTTCGGCTTCACCCCATTGAACCTTCACCAACTTGACCTCTCGATTCCTTAGCTTCTTGGTCTCTGTCCCCAAGATACGAATCGGAGCTCTCCTCAAGGTAGCCTCTTTCTCCACTTCTACATCTTTCAGAACACTTGGCTCAACAACCTCTGTTGATTCATGTAAACACTTCCAGAGATGCGAGACATGAAAAACATCGTGTACTCCGGCAAGCTTCTCGGGCAACTCCACTCTATAAGCTATCTACCCGATCCTCTCTATAATAGGGAATGGTCCAACAAACCTCGGTGCTAACTTTCCAACGGCTCCAAATCGGACCACATTCCGCAAAGGAGAAACCTTCACGAAAACCATATCCCCAACATCAAACTCCAAATCAGTTCTTCGCTTATCAGCATAGGATTTCTGTCGGCCTTGGGCCTCTTTCATCCGTCTCCGAATCAACTCGACCTTCTCGGATGTATCTCTGATCATATCAGGCCCAAGTATAAGCTCATCTGTAGTCTCCCACCAACATGTAGGCGACTTGCACGGCCTCCCATATAAGGCTTCAAATGGTGCCATCCCTATGCTTGCCTGATAACTGTTATTATATGCAAACTCAACAAGAGGAAGATGGTCTTCCCAAGTACCACCAAAATCCAGAATACAATGCCTCAACAGATCCTCGAGTACCCTATTCACCCTTTCGGTTTGACCGTCCGTCTGTGGGTGATAAGCCGTACTTAGATTCAACCTCGTGCCCATAGCTTCTTGCAAGCTATTCCAGAATTGACTTGTAAAGATTGGGTCATGGTCACTGACAACACTAGAAGGGACTCCATGAAGTCTCACAATCTCACGAAGATATACAGACGCTAGCCAAGATGCGGATCTCTTGCTCTTCACCGGAATGAAATGAGCACTATTCGTAAGTCTATCCACAATAACCCAAATGCTCGTATTCCCTTTCCTTGACCTTGGTAGCCCATCGATAAAATCCATGGAAATACTCTCCCACTTCCAAAGTGGAACGTCTAGAGGATGCAATAGCCCACCGGGCTTCTTTGAATCGGCCTTAACTTGCTGGCAAATGATACATCTAGAGACAAACTCTGCCACATCCTTCTTCATCTCAGGCCAAAAGAAAATGCGCTTCATATCTTTATACATCTTATCTCCGCCCGGATGTATAGTCAACTTAGAGCGATGCGATTCCTCAAGAACTTTTTTTACTAAATCTTCTACCATTGGAACACATAACCTTCCGTCTCTCCTCAGCCAACCCTTGTCATTAATAGAATATCGAGCGAGATGACTAGACGCCTCTCCTCAAATCAGCTTATCCATAATCTCAACTATCTGAGGGTCTTCTCTCTACGAAGCCCCAACTTGATCAAGAAGGGTAGGTCTGAGTTCCAGAGATGCTAAAGAACCGGTCATCGACTCAACCGCCAAAGAGAAATCAAAGGTTGCCACATACTCTAAATTCTTCATCTCAACGAATAGAGGACTCAGAGTCAACCTTTTTCTACTCAACGCATCTGCTACCACATTCCCCTTGCCAGGGGTATAAGCTATCTCAAAATCGTAGGACGCCAAGAATTCCATCCATCTTTGTTTCCTCAGATTCAGATCCTTCTGAGAAAAGAGATACTTCAACGACTTGTGATCGGTATAAAGCTCAAATCTTTCTCCCAGAAGATAATGGCGCCAAGCCTTGAATGCATATACTATTGCTGCCAACTCTAAGTCATGAGTGGGATAATTCTTCTCATGCACTTTGAGTTGTCTACCGCCAAAGCATATCACTCTTCCTTCTTGCATCAAAACAGCTCCTAACCCCGTGCCACATGCATCGGTGTATACTGTAAATAACTTCCCTCCATCGGGCAAAGCTAGAACAGGTGCTGATGTAAGAGCTCTCTTGAGCTTCTGAAAAGCAAGCTCGCATTCTATGCTCCAAGCAAAAACTAAATTCTTCTTCGTCAATTTAGTGAGAGGAGCGGAAATCTTCGCGAAGTCCTTGATGAACTTCCGGTAAAAGCCTGCAAGACCTAGAAAACTTCTCACTTCGGTTGCATTCCTTGGAGTCTTCCAATCCTGAACTGCAACTACCTTAGCGGGATCCACCGCTAAGCCTTGCTTAGATACTATATGCCCAAGGAATCTAACTTCCCTTCTCCAAAAGTGACACTTGGAGAACTTGGCCTTCAACTGATGCGCTCTAAGCGTATCCATTACCTCCACGAGATGCCTTGCGTGCTCTTCCTCATCCTTAGAGAAGATCAGAATATCATCTACGAAGACCACAACAAACTTGTTCAAGAACTCCCTGAACACCTTACTGATCAAGTCCACGAAATATGCGGGTGCATTAGTCAAGCCGAACGGCATGACAAGCCATTCGAAGAATCCATCTAGCGTTCTGAACGCAGTCTTGTCTATACTATCTTCAGCTACCCTGAGCTGATGGAATCCAGTAGCAAGATCAAGCTGAGAGAAAACAGAAGCACCGACAAGCTGATCAAAGAGATCATCAATCCTCGGTAACGGGTGTCTGTTCTTCTTAGTCAGCTTATTCAACTCTCGATAGTCAACACAAAGTCGGAGAGAACCATCTTCCTTGGTAGCAAACACCACAGGCGCTCCCCATTCAGATATACTTCGTCTAATGAATTTCTTCTCAAGCAACTCCTTCACTTGCTTACTTAGCTCCCGCCTTTCACGCGGAGCCATGTGCCGAACGGGCAAAGAAACTGGCTTTGCATTATCCACCAGATAAATGCGGAAATCAATCTCTCGCTTAGGGGGCAACCCCCTAACTTCATCAAAAACATCCGGATACTCTCGAACCACTCTCACAGACTGAAGAGTTTCCATTGACGAGTCGAGTGATTCAAGATAGCACAACATGACGGGACCTCTCAGATCACAAGAAATCTCTAGGGTGTTTCCGAGGCGAGTCACGAGCCTCACAACCCTATGCTCACAATCAAGGATGGCTCCATATCTGGACAACCAATCCATGCCCAATATCAATCCGTATCCCCTAAAACCAAGAACATAAGCACTACACAAGAACTCTACACTTAGTATAGAGATCCTCAAATCCCCACATATCATAGACAAATGGGCGGAACCCCCAATAGGATTTGAGACACAGACGGGATCATCTACCAAGCTAGTACTAAGGTGCAAACTATCAACAAGATCAGATGAGATAAAGCTATGCGATGCACCAGAATCAAACAAGGTACGAACTGGAAAATCAGAAATATATACAAGGCTCTCAACAGAAATACTACCTCGATCGGGAACTAGAGCGGTATTGAGAGCATGAACTTGCCCTCCTGAAGGTCCAGCACGCTGAGTCTGACCCTGGCCTTGCCCTTGCTTCTTCGGGCAATCCTTACTGAAATGTCCAGTCTCACCGCAGAAAAAGCACTCACCATTATTCCTTTTCCTCTTCTTACAATCCTTAATAAGATGCCCAACTGAACCGCAATAATGGCACTTCCCCTTGTTGTTCTTGCCCTTGTTGTTGTTCCCCTTATTGCCTTGACTCTTGTTCTTGTTCTTGTTCTGATTGCCTTGACTGCTCTGACCACTTGGATTACTCTGATTTCCTTTCCCCTGGGAATCAGTCTTCTTGGCTTGAGTATCATTCCCCTTGATCTCTTTCTTGACATCTCCCTGAAGTAACGCCATATCAACCAAGCTCTCAAACGTGGCCCCATGGGGAATATGTGACATAGCCAATCCCTGCAACGGCTCATTCAATCCTCTAGCAAAACGAAGAGCCTTCTTCTGAGGAGTATTAACCATATCCAAGCCAAAACGAGCTAACTGATTGAACTTGTTCACATATTCTTTGACAGACATATCTCCTAGTTTCAAAGTTATGAACCTCTCCATTTGCAGATTCTCCTCAGCAGAAGATAGAAACTTAAGCATGAACCTTGCCCTGAAATCGACCCAAGTCTCAACAGGCCTAGTACCATTGGTGACTTCCCACCAATAAGCGGCTTCATCCTTCATAAGCCAAACCGCCAACAAGATCTTCCTCTGATCGTCTAACCCAAAGATAGCAAATAAATCCTCGGTCTCTTTCAACCAATTTCTGGCCTCTACAAAAGTCTCAGTGCCTTGAAAGTTCTTGCCACCCATTTCTTTGAAATCTTTGCAAGTCTTTGCGAAGTCAGCTTGAGGATGCTGAGGGGGAGGAGGAAGAGGAACCTCAGCGACAGGAGGAGGAGGAACATTAACTACCGGAGGAGGAGGAGGAGGGACATCTGCGGGGCCGGCTTCGGTCGCCCTAGCCTCCAAAAGTCTCCTATACCAAACAGGTACGTGTACTCCCTCCGGAATGGCAAAGTTATCGGCCATGCTGAAAATGAAGAAAAAGACAGATTCAGAATGGAGAAAAACGAAGGAATTTTGCTAATGGCATTTTGAGGAATAGCCTTT
Organism: Allium sativum; assembly: GCA_030737875.1. Taxonomy (NCBI): domain Eukaryota; kingdom Viridiplantae; phylum Streptophyta; class Magnoliopsida; order Asparagales; family Amaryllidaceae; genus Allium; species Allium sativum. The sequence continues at coordinate 478,391,181 of CM060925.1, forward strand.
AAAATAAACTAGACTTTTCTTTGGAAAATACTTTATACTTGGTTTTGAAAATAGTTTTCGAAAAGTTTTAAAAACCTTTTTGTTCCTTCTCGTAAACCATATGCTCTGATACCAAATGTAACACCCCACCTCCGCCAGGGTGTCTCTTGCAAGCACTCTGACTTTGGAGGGGCGTTTGAATCAGGTAAAAATGCATAATGATATATCAATGCAGAACAAGAACATATGTATATATGTAAACAGAGTAAATAACATAGATAAAACAGCGGAAGATTTCAAACCATTTCAAAACAAGTCTGGTACAACATAATGTCAACTTTCCAAATACACAAGTCTAGATAAAAACAACATTGCTGAAAAACTGAAATACATAAGTACTATCCCCAAAATAATTGATAACCATAGCTAGCTTCATGTCAAGACCGTACATGAGCTAAAATCCCACAAGCAAGCGATCAGAAATCCAAGCTAAGCTCCAATATTCCCACCCTGAGAACCTGGGTGGGGGGGGGGGGGAACGGAAGAAAAGAGGCGAAAGAAAACAGGTCGGTCAAAAAGACTGAGTAAGCCCTACTACAATCAATGTAAACTAATAAAGTTAACAGGCATGATGAAAGCTGAGATGAACATATGGATAACTACATACTGGCATGATGATTAACTAACAAGGTAGATAAAGGTGTCATCGCATAATCAGGATTAAGGTTTTGCACCACAGGTGTACTAGCAAACTAACATGACTTGAATAAACCAGTATTGATCCCTTGGCCCAAGCTTTGGCCCAATAACATGAAATGACCCTAATACAAGGTCTAACCAAACGGTCTAGTCGATCGGCTCCCTATAAGCCTAACTCGTCACGTGTTGGTGTCAATGCGGCCAAAACATAATTGTAGTCAGACTGTGCCGGGTCTCCCGTCGGGTGTATCAAGCCCTAGGGTGGCAACCCCTGGACACCATAAACATGCGTGCACAGTCTCGATCTACTGGTACCCGTGCATGTTTTCCCCGGCTTCGGACTATGTGCACGAGCATAAGTCCGCCCGGAACTACACCGGCGTACCACTCTGCCGTCGTTTTTGGTCACTTACCTCCAGTTTAGTAATCGTGCTCCCTTCCTAGCCTAGACCCTATGGCCTTAATGATACAAACTTGGGATTACTGCTGGAGTGGACCCCCATTGCTAGGATTTTTCTAGTGGGTTAAGTACGGTTTAACCCTCTTGCTAATCATGGATTAACTTGGTTAAGTGTAACGATGAGTTCACGACTTAACCCCGATTAATCTACCAAGCCCAAATTGGTTAAGTATTAAGTGGACCATGACTTAACCCTAATCACGAGGCATTAATTAATTTAATGCGCCTTAACCTCTCACATTAGACCTTGTTGTGGTTACTAGTTAAGCCGGGCGGGTCCGGGTAGCTTTACACCACAACTTAGTCTAACCTCGGGTTCAAGGTACAACATGACCAACTTCTCACATTGGGTCCTATTGTTTGTAGCAACTAGTTAAGCCGGTCGGTTCCGGGTAGGTTTACGCTACAAACTCAACCCAACCTCGAGTTGGTCACACTTATCTTTTCTAAGTGTCATTTCCATCATGTTTCCAAAACATGGTACAAGTTTACAAGCATTTGGGTAGACCTAACTTAATAGGTAAATTCCCAAAGGGTAGACCTAACTTAATAGGTAAATTCCCAAGCTTATGTTTTTATGTCTTTTAAGTTTACCCAACCCCAAACGCAATCCCATCGCTTACATATCGCAATAGCGCATAAAGGATAGAAAGAGGGAACTTGGCATAATCATGACATAAAGATGTTGAAGCCACAAGTTTAGCATGGTGTCATATGAAATGTACATATGTTCATATACTTGCATATTATATTTTAGGCCTCAAAAGCATGCATAAAACCAAACTTATCATATTGGTGATACATGGTGATAAATGACATGTAGAAATGGCCATAAGTTTGCATTTAGCCTCACGTGCAAGTTATCTTAAGAGATATGATAACCTACATGTTGCCAAAATGCAACCTTTAGCATAAAGCTTGAAGCTTTAGGCTCATAAACCCAAGATAAGCTTGCATAACATGATAACATGAGTGAGATGATCAACCCAAACTTGCATACATAACATGGCAACTTGCATATCATAACATAGCAAACTTGCATAACATGATAAACTTGCATATTACATCATAGTAAACTTGCATAACATGATAAACTTGCATATTACATCATAGTAAACTTGCATAACATGATAAACTTGCATATCATATCATAATGATCAAACACAACTTGCATCATTCATTAACTTTAGAGTTTAAGTATGAAAGTAGAAAAGGGCTTACAGTGCTTATGAAGACACAAAAATATGACAAAGCCCTTATGCAATCAATTAAACCCAAAATGCAAGCTTCAATAGAAAAATCCTTAAGCCGAAATGATCAAAACCCTTGCTTTATGATGCAAATATAGAAACTTGACTTGAATGCAAGCTAGTGATGCTCATACAAGCTTGAAAACACTTGTATGCATGGAAAATCTCTCATAGAAATGACTTAGGAAATTTATGAAGAGAGTGGAGGCCATGAGAGGAATGATTTTGCCATAGTTTAGTTGTATGAATGAATAATGATGATTTAGGGTTAGGTTAGGGCCTTATTTATAGAGATTAGGACTAGTTTTAGCCTTAGGATTAAACCCTAGTTCCAATCTCAGCCCTTAAAACCGAATCTGGCCCCCAAACTCAACACAAACCCAAAATGGTGCACCAAGCAAAACTGCCCGGCTGGACCAAGTCGACAGCCAAGTCGACAGGGCTGTCGACTTGGGTCCAACCAAGTCGACTCCCAAGTCGACAGGGCTGTCGACTTGGGTGCTCTGGCGGGAATTTTCCCGCCTGGCCCAATCGTACCCTAATCTCCAATTTCAAACTTGAATTTGAAATCTGTTTTTGCTTTGGAATTTTCTGAAAACTTCGTTGGGCCTTAATCGGGTCATACGGACTCCGATTTTCGAAAACTCAGACTCTATTTCGCGTATTTTTCCGAGACGAACGCAATGGAATAGCCCGTTTCCCTTGATTCATATTTTAGAATTAAATTCTGCCTCGATTTATGTTATAATAGGTTATTGAAAATACGGGTTGTTACAGTTAAGTGGCATGTACTAGAGGGGACCAAGCTTAGGTGGATACCTTGTGTCAAGTAATGGGGGCCTGTTTCAACCAGTAACCCATACGTATCTTTATGGGCTCGACCCAAGTCGAGGACGGGACATGCATACTGGGCTTGACTGTAAGAGGCTGTAACACCCCGTGTATTCTATAACAGTGAAATTCACAAATTAAAGTATAACTAATTTCAAATCAAAGAATTAAGGGAAACGGGATACGCCATTGCGTTCGTCTTGGAATTCTTCTTGAGATAGAGTCCGAGTTTGCGTAAAACGGACCCCGTATGAAGAAGATATGGCCTCCGGAAGTTTCAGAATTCAGTTTAAAATTCAAACAGACAGAAACCGCTCAGAAATCAGATTCGAATTTCAAAAATCGGGCCAAATTGGCCAGGGCGGGAATTTTCCTGCCCAATGCACCCAGGTCGACTGGATAGTCGACCAGGGCTACCCAGGTCGACTGGCTAGTCGACCTGGGGCACCCAGGTCGACTAAATAGTCGACCTGGGGGTCGACTGGGGGGTCGACCAGGCCCTTGAGCCAGGTTGAACCCAGCCCCCCTGGCTGGCCTGGTCTGTGCTTAGCCGAATTCCTGAGCCTTGCCTTGTCACTAGGGCTAGGTGTCAGCTCCTGATTGTTCCCTCCTTCAAATGAATGGCTAATATTAATCAAAGCTCCATCGACGGTCCTAATCAATTCACAAACTCTATAAAAAGGACCTAAGACTCCACCTAATTCATACAAATAAAAATGAGAATGAGACTGTCATGCGGCTGAGGAAAGACTAGGAATAGCCGTCAAAATAGAGAGACGATTAGGAGGCAATTCAAAAGCTTAAAGCAAGGACAACTAAATCAAAACAACGCCTACAACAAAGGATAGCATCTCCAAATTCAGAATTCAGATTCCTGAATTGAAGATTCGTCATACGTTGTAAGTAGAATGCTATTCCGATGTGAATAAATAATTATGTTTTGATTTGTGTAAAATGAGAAATAGAATTGTATTTGATTTGCAGTGATAATAATTCATATTTATATGTTGCTTTGATTCTAAATGATTTGGGATGTTGTGGTATAACGATTGGATATTTGCAAGTATGTGATTTATGTTGAAAGTTAACAACTACATGTTTGTGGTAGTTTATTTGAGATTCATGCAAGTATATGATTCATTATTATGCCAACATAATATATATTATAATCACTTTTAGTGTAGTTGGATCCATTTGGGTATTATGACTTATGTGAATTTATGTTGGAATTGGCATCATGATTCAAGTGTAAAACCATACTTTTGTATTAGAGACAAAAGTAAGCATCTTTGTGAACTTGTGTTGACTCTATGAACATGAATAAACTATGTTTGGTGTTATGCCTAATTGAAAAACATGTTTTAGGCCTATGTTGTTATCAAAATCATATGATAATATATGTGACACATAGCTAAGTTAGATTTACATTCCAATTGCAAGTTTGCATGAATAGATTAAAAACCATGATTTCATGTTTAGGTATGTTTATGCCATGATTGTATGAATAGATCAAAAACCACGATTTCATGTTTAGGTATGATTATGCCATGATTATATGCTATTACAATGCAAGTTCACAAGTACCAAATTTATGTTAATTAGTTCGCTATGTTGCAAGTTCATGCGTTCACACTGCCCTTTTTATGTTATTTAGAATATATAAACACCATGTTCTAAGCCTCCCCTTTTCATGTAGCTAAGTTGGGTTTAAATGTTAAACCCAACATATGTTATATTGTAGCGAATGTATAAAACGAGGGTAATGACGTTTGGGTTAAAATATAGAATGTATGTGTTGGCATGTTTGACGCATGCCAACGACCTTGAAAAACAATTAAGTGGTGTAAATTAATTTTACCCAATAAAGATGAATTTGAATAATGGGCCGCAAATATTTACATATAAATAGAAAAGAGACAAAATATGTAAATTTAGAAAATACGATGTGTTTAACCCGAGGTTGGATTGAGTTGTGATGTAAACCTGCCCGGAACCGCCCGGTTGTCCAGTAGTCACAACAATACCTATCCAATGTGGGTGGTTAAACACGAAGCCCAATAAGGACCCGACGTTAGACTGAGTTGTGGCGTAAGACTGCCCGGACCCAATCGGCAACAGGCAGCCGCAACAATATATGTCTAATGTGAGAGGTCGAGGCTTTAATAAGACAATTAAGGCTGAGTCAGGATTGTTAGGATTGAGTAAATTGAATTAATACTTAATCAAAAATGGAACATGCTAAACTATACAGACTGATTGGGGGTTAGGTTTACAAAACACTTAACCAACTTAGCATGTTGGCTAGAAATAGAAAACCTAGTAACGGGGGACCCTTTTCAGCAGTAACCCTACAAGGTGTATCAGGATACCCTGAACTAGGCAGGGTGGGGCATGATTACTGGGCTAACTGTAAGAGGTCAAATCGACGGCGGTGGTGCAGTAGTGTAGGTTCTAACGGGGTGTGGGCGTGCACACAATCCGGCGTAGAAAAATAAGGCACTGGGCACCAGTAGTATACCTGTGCATTCTAGAATTGTGTCGGGCCGCCACCATGGGACTTGATACACCCCATGGTGGGACCAGCATAGGTAACTACAACATCGGGGGTCGTAAGACACATGTAACTATGCGAGTAGGAGCCGATCATTAGAAACAGATCACTTCACCCTGATTATGGGGTGCCTGTTGGGAACTAGTTTATATGGATGAAGAGATTAATATGGGGTACGATAAGTATATTCGACTCTAGACAACTTAACTTAGTTTATGGTGCTTTCCCATTTCCAGTTTATACTTATCATGCCCAGTTCTTTATTCATAGACTGAATAGTCCTAGACTTACTCAGGCTTTATGTCTGACTCTACTTTTCTTTCGTCCCCCCCCCCCAGGTCCACAGGGAGGGAATACCGCAGCTTGACCAGTTTTCACATCCAGCTTGAAGAGAAAGAATGTATTGCTTGGATCTCTTTCGTTTTGGACTATGGTTTTGGATTGCAACTATGGGGACTTATGCAGTTTACTTATGTTTTTATGCTTCTTTAAGTTATGAAATCAAGATAGTTATGAAAATGTAATGGTTTTTGGAAGTATTGTAAGACAATTATGACATGGTTTGTGTAACACGTATTTTGCTGTAATAAAAATTGCTGTTGTTTTCCGCTGTTCAAAAATATGTGTATTTATATCTGTCTTGTGTATCTGTGACTTATACTTATAAACCTCCAACAAAATTAGGGCATTCCCTTTGAGAGTGACCCTAACGGAGGTGGGGTGTTTCACTTGGTATCAGAGCATAGGTTTACCAGATAAGATAAAAAGTTTTTGAAAATTTATTTTCTAAAGAAAATTAAAGAAGCATTTTTTTTTAAAGATAAAATGTTATTTTATTTTAAAAAGGCAAAGTCCCCCAAAGCCATGGGTATTATCTTTTATCCTTCATTTTGAATCTACCCTTTTTGTTTCAGCATGTCTAAAGAACTTAACTTGCCCGAGGGTATACCAATACCTCGTTGGTTCAGACGATTCTTAGAAGCAAGGGCCACTCAGCCAGATCCTACCGTTCCTCCTCCCCCAGCTGCAGGAAATCATCCAGCTGCAGCAGCACCTCTTCCTCCACCTCCTCCACGTGATAATACTTTTGCTAAGATATGTAAAGATTTCAAAGCTATGGGAGGGAAGGACTTTCATGGAACCGAGTCCTTCGTGGCAGCCAGGAATTGGCTGAAGGAAACCGAAGACTTATTCGTCATCTTTGAGGTAGAAGATAGGCAGAAGGTACAACTAGCAGTATGGCTACTTAAAGGCGAGGCTTCCTACTGGTGGGAAGTCACCAATGCAGAAAGGCCAGTGGAAACATGGGAGGACTTTAGGGCAAGGTTTGAAGCTAAATTTCTCTCAGAAGCTGAAAGGAGTCTTCAGTTGGAAAAATTCTTATTTCTTAAGCAAGGGAACATGACAGTCAAAGAGTATGTTAATCAGTTCGATCAGCTGGCTAGGTTCGGACTGGACCTAGTCAACACTCCGCACAAGAAGGCTCTCCGCTTTGTCAAAGGATTGAATGAACCATTACACAGTTTTGCCATGACCCATATACCTATGGGAGCTACGTATGAAAGGTTGGTGCTGATGGCATTGCTGAACGAAGAGGATAAGGGCAAGAAGGAGACAAAGGCAGAAAGCTCTCAAGGGAAGAAAGAGGGTTTACAGCATAAGAAGACAAACTTTAAGAAGGGCGGGAAAGACAACAAAGAGAAGAGGAAGTGTAATTTCTGTGGCAAAGTGGGGCACTTGGTGAAAGATTGCCGGAAAAAGAAGGCCAAGATGAATGGTGGGTGCTTTTCTTGCGGTGAAACAGGCCACATGGCTAAGGATTGCCCAAAGAAACGAGGGCAGGGGCAGAGGCTTGGATCCACCTCAGGGGCACAGGTTCATGTGCTAGAAGCGCCACCTCTGCAATAGCGAGGTATAAATACTTCTGTAGAAAGTGTAGTTTATCTTTATGATCACCCAGTTCACACTTTATTTGATTCTGGCGCATCACACTCCTTTATCTCGTCTGCTTTAGTAGAATCTCTGCACCTAGAAACTAGTATGGTAGAGGACCCCTTAATTGTTTCAAATCCAATTAGGGGCCCAACTCATTTGTCTATGATCTGTGTGGGATTGAAAATTTCTATTCTAAGCGTAGAATTTAGATGTAGTGCCTTTGTTTTGGGCTTCTCCGGATATGGTTTGATTTTGGGCACGCATTGGCTATCCAGTAATGGTGCCATCCTGGATTATGAAAAAAGGGTGGTTAGGATTCTGACCCAACTCGGTAACACTCCGGAAATTACTTGTAATCCCTCGTATGCGGTTATGCTTAGTTATCTTGAATCACTAGATGCTTCTGTTGAAAGTTTGCTATCGGTTAGAGTGGTCCGGGAATATCCGGATGTCTTCGAAGAGGTGAGGGGCTTACCTCTGAAGCGGGAGATAGACTTTCGCATATATCTTGTAGATAATGCAAAGCCCGTTGCGTTGCCCGTTAGACACATGGCTCCACGGGAAAGGAAAGAACTCAGTAAATAGATTAAAGAGCTTCTAGAGAAGGGGTTCATTAGGAGGAGTATTTCAGAATGGGGCGCTCTAGTGGTGTTCGCTACAAAGGCGGATGGTTCACTCCGTCTATGTGTTGACTATAGGGAGCTCAACAAGCTAACGAAAAAGAATAGGCACCCTCTCCCCAGAATTGACGATCTGTTTGATCAGCTTGTAGGAGCGTCTATTTTCTCCCAACTCGATTTGGCGACCGGTTTTCATCAGCTAAGGGTGGATGAAGATAGCATCGATAAAACGGCATTCATAACCCCAGACGACTTCTTTGAATGGCTTGTCATGCCTTTTGGCTTGACAAACACACCCGCTTACTTCGTGGACCTGATGAGTAGGGTGTTCAGAGATTTCCTCTATAAGTTCGTAGTGGTCTTCGTAGACGATATCTTGATCTTCTCAAAGAGTGAAGAAGAGCATGCTCAGTACTTAAGGGCAATCATGGAAACTCTGCGAGTCCATGAACTAAAAGCCAAATTCTCCAAATGCCACTTTTGGAGAGAGGAAGTAAGATTTCTTGGGCATATAGTATCCAAAAATGGGTTAGCTGTGGACCCTGCTAAAGTAGTAGCGGTGCAGGATTGGAAGACACCAAGAAACGCAACTGAGGTCCGAAGTTTTCTAGGGCTAGCAGGTTTCTACCGAAAATTCATAAGGGATTTTGCGAAAATCTCAGCTCCGCTCACAAGGCTGACCCAGAAGAATCTAGTGTTCAATTGGCACTTGGATTGCGAGATTGCTTTCCAACGACTAAAAAGGGCTCTTACAATAGCCCCAGTTTTGACATTGCCAAATGGAAGCAAGATGTTCACAGTTTATATAGATGCATGTAGGACAGGGTTAGGCGCTGTCTTAATGCAAGAAGGAAGGGTAGTAGCTTATGGTGGAAGACAGTTGAAAGCGCATGAAAAGAACTACCCGACCCACGATCTTGAGTTAGCTGCCATCGTCTTTGCACTCAAGTCTTGGCGACACTATCTCCTAGGTGAGAAGTTCGAATTTTACACTGACCATAAATCGTTGAAATATCTTTTCTCGCAGAAGGACCTTAACTTGAGGCAACAGAGATGGATGGAATTTCTTGCCTCGTACGATTTCGAGATCTCCTACACTCCGGGCAAAGGTAACGTAGTGGCAGACGCGTTGAGCCGAAAGAAACTAACCCTAAACCCGCTATTTGTTGAAAGACAAAGCCTAGAGTTTATAGCCAGCTTTGACTTTAGGCCCTCCTCCGATTTTGTACCGGGCTTGCTAGCATCTCTCGAAGTACTCCCGACTTTAGTGGAATCAATAGGGACAGCACAACCCGAAGACCCTCAGCTTGTGGAGACGATTGATAGGCTAATTAGGGTGAGACTTCAAGTCACCTCAGCAGATACTCCATCGACGATAAGGGTTGGCTAAGGCGAGACGGAAGACTATGCGTCCCACAGACAAGGGATTTAGTAAAGAAGGTTCTCGAGGAAGCACATCACTCCAAGATGACGATACACCTAGGCGGAGATAAAATGTACAAGGACATAAAGAGAACTTTCTTTTGGAACGGCATGAAGAAGGACATGGCAGATTTCGTTTCTAAGTGTACGGTGTGCCAACAGATTAAAGCGGAACAGAAAAAGCCTGTCGGTCTGCTCCATCCTCTAGAGGTCCCACAGTGGAAGTGGGATATCATCTCAATGGACTTCATTGATGGGCTGCCTAGGTCTAGAAGAGGCAACACTAGCATTTGAGTAATAGTGGATAGGCTTACTAAAAGCGCCCACTTTTTACCTGTCAAGAGTAAAAGAACTGCCTCGTCCCTAGCATCTCTTTACCTCAAGGAAATTGTTCGACTCCATGGAATACCCTCCAGCATTGTTAGTGACCGAGACCCTATCTTCACAAGTGAGTTTTGGCGAAGTCTGCAGGAAGCGGTAGGCACACAGTTATGCTTGAGCACAGCCTATCATCCCCAAACCGACGGCCAGACGGAAAGAGTGAACAGCGTTTTGGAGGACCTTTTAAGACTATGCGTCGTTGACTTCGGAGGGACGTGGGAAGACCATCTTCCTTTGGTGGAATTTGCCTACAACAACAGCTACCAAGCCACCATCGAAATGGCACCCTTCGAAACTTTATATGGAAGACCGTGCCGATCGCCCACTTGTTGGTGGGAGTCTACTGATAAACTCATACTTGGGCCAGATATGATCCGAGAGACTTCAGAGAAAGTGGACTTGATATGAAGAAGGATGAAGACAGCCCAAGACAGACAGACATCCTACGCCGACAAGAGGAGGACCGACCTTGAATTTGAGGTTGGGGACAGAGTTTTTCTTAAGGTATCTCCGCTAAGGAACGTTGTTCATTTTGGAACCACCGGAAAGCTAGCACCAAGATTCATAGGGCCATTTCCTATCATCGAAAAAATTGGGAAAATGGCCTATAGATTAGAGCTACCCGAAAAGCTGGCCGGAGTTCACAATGTTTTCTATGTTTCGCACCTCCGAAAATGTCTTCATGAATCTGCTGAAGTAGTAGAGCCAAATATCCTAGAGGAAGCTGAAGTGGAACGCGAAGCAACCGTGAGGAAAGTTCCAACCCGCATATTAGGAACGGAAGTGAAGAAGCTATGCAACCGCGAAGTCAAGCTCGTCAAAGTTCAGTGGAGCGACGCCGAGGGAGACGCAACTTGGGAAACTGAAGCTAGAATATGTGCAGCCTACCCTTTTCTTTTCGAGGGTACATCTTTGATCTTTCTTTTTCCTTAAGTTGCGCTTTTATCTATCTTTTTAGGTATATCTCCTCGACCTTGTCTTTTAGGTAGAAACTCTTTGGATGAAAACATGTAATTGAAACATGTTATGGATGATGGTTGCAAGTGATTGCTAGTGGTTGCTCGTTGTTGCATATACACACACAATCTAGGTTTTAGATCGGCTCAGTCACTTCATACTGCATATGCATATATGTATTCATATTCGTATATGGTTAAAGTTTAATGTGTTGTCATATGGATGTTGCATTTATATATGAATGATTGTGCACTCATGTAGAATCATGAATAGGAAAATTTGCATACATAATGGATTCATGAAACTTACATAATTTGCATTAAGTTGGTCAACTGAATCAGTAGACCGACTGATTTTGCATTAGATAAGTACATGTACACACACTTCGCATATGATCATGAAGCATTAGACGTCTTTTAAGGACAATGGATGCTCGTGTTTGATGGATGAGTAGATGGATGTTTGGATGTTAGGATGTACACTCTTCCTGAACTTGAAGATTTCGGGGACGAAATCCTTTTAAGTGGGGGAGAATGTAAGACCCCGTGTATTCTATAATAGTGAAATTCACAAATTAAAGTATAACTAATTTCAAATCAAAGAATTAAGGGAAACGGGATACGCCATTGCGTTCGTCTCGGAATTCTGCTTGAGATAGAGTCCGAGTTTGCGTAAAACGGACTCCGTATGAAGAAGATATGGCCTCTGGAAGTTTCAGAATTCAGTTTAAAATTCAAACAGACAGAAACAGCTCAGAAATTAGATTCGAATTTCAAAAATCGGGCCAGATTGGCCAGGGCGGGAATTTTCCCGCCCAAGGCACCCAGGTCGACTGGGTAGTCGACCTGGGCTACCCAGGTCGATTGGGTAGTCGACCTGGGGCACCCAGGTCGACTACATAGTCGACCTGGGGGTCAATTGGGGGGAACCCAGCCCCACTGGCTGGCCTGGTCTATGCTTAGCCGAATTCCTGAGCCTTGCCTTGTCACTAGGGCTAGGTGTCAGCTCCTGATTGGTCTCTCCTTCAAATGAATGGCTAATATTAATCCAAGCTCCATCGACGGTCCTAATCAATTCAAACTCTATAAAATGGACCTAAGACTCCACCTAATTCATACAAATTAAAATGAGAATGAGACCATCATGCTGCTGAGGAAAGACTAGTAATAGCTGTCAAAATAGAGAGACGATTAGGAGGCAATTCAAAAGCTTAAAGCAACGACAACTAAATCAAAACAACGCCTACAACAAAGGATAGCATCTCCAAATTCAGAATTCAGATTCATGAATTGAAGATTCGTCATACGTTGTAAGTAGAGTGCTATTCCGATGTGAATAAATAATTGTGTTTTGATTTTTGTAAAATGAGAAATAGAATTGTATTTGATTTGTGGTGATAATAATTCATATTTGTATGTTGCTTTGATTCTAAACGATTTGGGATGTTGTGGTATAACGATTGGATATTTGCAAGTATGTGATTTATGTTGAAAGTAAACAACTACATGTTTGTGCTAGTTAATTTGATATTCATGCAAGTATATGGTTCACTATTATGCCAACATAATATATATTATAATCACTTTTAGTGTAGTTGGATTCATTTGGGTATTATGACTTATGTGAATTTATGTTGGAATTGGCATCAAGATTCAAGTGTAAAACCACACTTTTGTATTAGAGACAAAAGTAAGCATCTTTGTAAACTTGTGTTGACTCTATGAACATGACTAAACTATGTTTGGTGTTATGCCTAATTGAAAAACATGTTTTAGGCCTATGTTGTTATCAAAATCATATGATAATATATGTGACACATAGCTAAGTTAGATTTACATTCCAATTGCAAGTTTGCATGAATAGATTGAAAACCATGATTTCATGTTTAGGTATGTTTATGCCATGATTATATGAATAGATCAAAAACCATGATTTCATGTTTAGGTATGATTATGCCATGATTATATGCTATTACAATGCAAGTTCACAAGTTACAAATTTATGTTAATTAGTTCGCTATGTTGCAAGTTCATGCGTTCACACTCCCCTTTTTATGTTACTTAGAATATATAAACACCATGTTCTAAGCCTCCCCTTTTTCATGTGGCTAAGTTGGGTTTAAATGTTAAACCCAACATATGTTATATGGTAGCGAACGTATAAAACGGGGGTAATGACGTTTGGGTTAAAATATAGAACATATGTGTTGGTATGTTTGACGCATGCCAACGACCTTGAAAAACAATTAAGTGGTGTAAATTAATTTTACCCAATAAAGATGAATTTGAATAATGGGCCGCAAATATTTACATATAAATAGAAAAGAGACAAAATATGTAAATTTAGAAAATACGATGTGTTTAACCCGAGGTTGGATTGAGTTGTGATGTAAACCTGCCCAGAACCGCCCGGTTGTCCAGTAGTCACAACAATACATATCCAATGTGGGTGGTTAAACACGGAGCCCAATAAGGACCCGAGGTTAGACTGAGTTGTGGCGTAAGACTGCCCGGACCCAACCGGCAAAAGGCAGCGACAACAATATCTGTCTAATGTGAGAGGTCGAGGCTTTAATAAGACAATTAAGGCTGAGTCAGGATTGGTAGGATTGAGTAAATTGAATTAATACTTAATCAAAAATGGAACATGCTAAACTATACAGACTGATTGGGGGTTAGGTTTACAAAACACTTAACCAACTCTTATCCAACATCGAATGTAAAACATCGTTACGACAACCCAAATCCTATATTCAACTAACTCTTATCCAACATTGATCTTCGAGCCTGAAATCTTACTATTTATTTGTTAATAATGAAATCAATCAAGTTGGGGTATAACTACCTCTCAGACCTTGACTGAATAACATTTATAACGTCAAAACAGATAAGACTACTTACTCGAATAATCAATACCATACAACTAATTCTTCACCTTTAAACACGTATACACTTTCTCTTTTTATTCTTACTAGATTTTATTCTTATACTTCCTTTTTGATTATACTATTCTATTTCTAAGTTCGTTTCCTTATCGGCTTCTCTATATATTGATACATTGATTTCTAACTATCAAATTATCTTAAAAATATTCTATCTCCTTAAATTCCCGGAAAAATTCGTCATAACCTCCTTTGTACCGGGAGCATCGGGAAAATCCCCAAACTGCCACACAGGCCTCTCTAATCAAAAAGAAAAAGGAAAAGCCAAGCGGCTTGCCGATACGTCGCATAAAATCTCATATATGAATTAAATACGTACCTTTTGTCGAGCAATCTATTTATATACCTTCTAACACTTTATTCCAAACCTGTCTCCTGTATATTTTACATGTCCAATCTATTTTAACTATACCAATCGTTTTAACTAAATTCGTTAATTAATTTGTTAATTTACTCTTCAGTCTATTTCACCTTCATATTTGAACATGACATGTTCAACTATATTTTAACATGCATAATAACAAATTCTAATTATACTCATACTCTCGTTTCCTTATCGACTTCTCTATTCAAATTCCAATTCAATTCTATTTGAATTCTCTTTATTTAAAGTCCATTTGAATTCTATTTTCAAATTCTATAGTTTAAAGTCCATTTGAATTCTATATTCAAATTCTATAGTTTAAAGTCCATTTGAATTCTATATTCAAATTCTATAGTTTAAAGTCTATTTGAATTCTATATTCAAATTCTATAGTTTAAAGTCCATTTGAATTCTATATTCAAATTCTAAAGTTTAAAGTCCATTTGAATTCTATATTCAAATTCTATAGTTTAAAGTCCATTTGAATTCTATATTCAAATCTATTTAAATTCTCTGCATTATTTATAAACAACGTTTATAACTTTACTTAAAATCACCCATTATATATTTATAAACAAAGTTTATAAATTCAATTCAAATTCCATCTTTTCCTTTATAAACAACGTTTATAAATTCAATTCAAATTCCATCTTTTCCTTTATAAACAGAGTTTATAA
Organism: Allium sativum; assembly: GCA_030737875.1. Classification (NCBI taxonomy): domain Eukaryota; kingdom Viridiplantae; phylum Streptophyta; class Magnoliopsida; order Asparagales; family Amaryllidaceae; genus Allium; species Allium sativum. The sequence continues at coordinate 478,406,248 of CM060925.1, forward strand.
ATTCAATTCAAATTCCATCTTTTCCTTTATAAACAACGTTTATAAATTCAATTCAAATTCCATCTTTTCCTTTATAAACAGAGTTTATAAATTGAATTCAAATTCCATCTTTTCCTTTATAAACAGAGTTTATAAATTCAATTACTTGTTTTATATACCTTCTAACAAGTAAATATTTTCTATAGTTTTATTTAAAATTCAAATTCTATTTATAAAAATAGAATTCCCTTTTTAAAATCTCAAATACCCTTTTCGATATTTTTATAGATCAATATTCAAACCCCAGGGGTATTTTAAACAATCAAATCAACCAATTTTCAATCATTTGATTTTTAACACATCATATATGAATATATATGAAATCAAACAAACAACAACAGATAATATATTTTTGAGGAATCCAGTTGGATTCCTCCAACTTGTTTTCCTGCATCCACAGACGTTAGCACATAAATAATACCCATCCTGCTTCGAGGCAGGATATCGCGGTATAGAAGGTCATCCACTAATCATAGCATGGGGCGTATAGGGTAATCATCCGCTAATGAAACCGCGGGCATCCGCTAATGGTACTGCGGGAATCCAACCAATCATCAACCCAATATATATATATCCTAGATAACTAATATATATTTTAAAACAATCAGACAACATTCAAACAAGCACAGACAATTATTTTTAACTATATAAAAATAAATTTCTAAATAAACGGTGAGATTTACTCACCGAGATTTTTCCATTGCTGAATGTCCAGGTTAATTCTGTATCGTTGATTACAACTACTCGAATGAAATTTTCTGCGTCCCTTACATCCTCCTTTAAACCGTCTTACCCCTCTCAAAGTCACGACGAAGACATGCTGCCAACCAACCTCTGATTTGAATCTAAAAGTTTCCATTGATCCTAGTGGAACAGAATTTCCTGTAACTTCTTTCCCTCTTTGACAGTTCCTTCTTGAAATCACGGTTCCCTAGACCTAACTACAAATCGATTACCCATGTCAAAACCGACCTCCTCCTTGTTGTTGCCTTACTGTCGCTCCACCTCCCCGAACCGCTCGAAATGATCATTTCGCCAAACCCCTATCTACTTCGCACCCTCCAAAGGAAGTCGCGACTTCCAGTAGTTCACGAGACGCACAAACTCCTCCAGACTTCGCGAGCGCCTCCTTTTCGTTCGACAGTGAAAGCCGTGATCAAAACCTTCTCATTGCGTACGTACAAATCTCGGAATCCAACTCACGAATCCCTGCTCCTCTTCGCACAACTCCAGATACCCAAAAATCAAACCCCCAGATTTCACCGAGGCCTCCACTCAAATCGCGCATGCCTTGCTTAGCCGTCGAGCTTCAGGGAATCATCGCGGTCTTCATCGCGAAACCTGATCTCGGATTCTCTCTTTTTTTTATACAAAAAAAGTTTTTGATTTATTTCTGGAAACAGAGGGAGGAGATAAACAAAAGAAATGGAAAGGGGATTTTCGGTTTTAATTTATAGAAGGGGGGACAGTAGCGGTTTGGTTTGAGTTGTGGTGACAAGGGAGACATGATTTGGTTTTGATTTGTAGTAATATAAGAAGGCACGGTGGTGTCTTGATGTGTGGAAATGAAGAGAGCACGATGGTGTTTTGATGTGTGGTAATGAAGAAAGGCACGGTTGTTTTTGTTCTTGTCCACACAACAAAGGATTTATTTTTATTTTAAAATTAATTTAAAACTCGTCTCCTTTTATTAAAATACACCCTAATTCTGAACTCCTTTCTGAACCCACCAGCTAACAATTTTAGGGTAATACCCCTGTTTCGGACACACTGGGATAGATCACGAAACCCCATTCGATCATCTGTAGAAGATATTAGTTTAAATTGATTTAAATTAATTTTAAAACAATTCATTCTTCGATAATCAATTAATATTATTATTCTGATTCAAACAGAAGTCTGAACTGTTATTTTAATTCAGTTTTTAAATCTCGAACTGCATTATATTTTCGTATTACGATGATTTAATATATTCGATATTAAATCAAAATTGATTATTAAACTGATAACTTAATATAAATATTCACTTATATTCTCCACCCAATATTTAAATTAAATATTAAATATTAAATATACAAAAATTAACCCATAAAGATCCGGGTCATTACAATCTTCCCCACTTAAAATAATTTCGTCCTCGAAATTGCTAAGGTAGAAAAGTGCTACAAACCCATTTATCTTTTCAAAACTTATTTATGTTGATACTCAACATTTCCAACTTCCTTACGTCTCTCTTTCGAATAAATCCTTATTCGATAACTCCTCCCTTCGAATAACTATATTTGATAATCTCTCTATCGAATAACTAGATTCAAAATCCTTTCTTCGAATAAACTATATTCGATTTACTCTATTCAATTTACTCTTATCAATTAACTCTATTGGATTTAACTCTTGTCGATTACCCCCTATTTGATTAGCTATTTCACTTAACTCCTTCCGAATAAGCTATATTCGATAACTCCTTTTATTCTATTCGAATAACTAATATTCAATTAAGTCCTTTTAACTTTATTCGAATAAACTATATTTGATTTATCTCCATTCGCTTGACTCTAGATCGCAGCGATCACAATGGTTACGCCTGATTCCCTCAGGAAACATCCGACCGCCCTAGGCTATCTGCAGCCCTGCGAATTACGCTAGTAGTCGTACGAAATGGCAACTTATCCTGAGTAATTATGTTTGACTAACTCTATCTCAATAACTATATTCGATTAACTTTAATTGAATAACTAACATTCAATTAACTCTACGGATTAACCCTAACTGATTAACTCTAACTAGTTAATTCTTACTCTAATCGATTTATTCTAACTCTAATCGATTATCTCTAACTCTAATCGATTTCGCCTATTAGAATAACTCCTATTGGATAACGTTTAATCATTTATAAAGATTTACTTTTAGTAACGGTTCTTCACTTTATAAATGTTCTCTTTAACAACGTTACTTCACTTATACAAGTGTTGTGTACCCCTTCTATTTAAAACTACTGGTGTTAAAAACCAATATCTCTTCTCTATATAAGTTCAGACTTATATATTCCATTTATCGAATGACAAATATTTAATTTAATTTATAAACTGTTATTTATAAATTAATCTTTTCTATTTATCTATTAAAAACAGATTTCCATTTTCTATTCATCTTCTAAATATTCCTTTGATTAAATTCTATTTTTTAACAAATAAATATCTCATTTATAACATTCTATTTATTTTCTATAAATAAATATTTCCATTTAATCTATTTGTAAATGTTTTACAAATATTCCCTTTTAAATTCTATTTGTAAATGTTTTTACAAATATTTCTCCTTCTATTTATTTACACATAACTTCCTTTGTATTTGTTTTACAAATATAATTCCTTTATATTTTTACAAATATATTTTCTTTTGGTTTTTCCTTTATTCACACCCAATTCATATTTCATTCACATTGATTTTACTCAATTTATTCATTTCGATCCATTTAACTTTACTTAAGTTAAATTTAATTTCAATCATTCAAATTCCCATTGACTAGTTGCTAATTAACCGTTTTGCCTATTTCACCCTTTTTATTTGAATATAACTTGTTCAAATGTATGTCAACTTAATTATAACTAATCTAATTATATTTTCAACTCGAGTAATATATTCGATTTCGAACATAAATTCTCAATTTCTTTCACTTATCCAAAAACCCAATTTCGATTCAATTTTCCTTTAACTAATTATTCTCCAATTTAGTTAATTCTATTTAACCATTTAAAATATGATTTTTGTCTTAAAAATCATTTCACTTACTTCACTGGAGTTCATATTTATTTTATATCCCCAGTCTGGATTTTTCTAATGCCAATTCGGATTTTATTTCCTAAAAATCCCTTAATTTATTTAATTAAACGGTTATGGTTTTATAATGGTTCTGGCGCTGCTTTTCAAAACATTTGATTTTGACATAACTCAAAATCTATATGACGAAATTCAGATTTTTCTCTTTTATTAGAAAACTATTGTTCAGCCGGTCCCGACGATTCTTGTTTCAAAGAATTCTGACTTCAGTTGAGTTCTGTATACTAAATTGAAGTTCGAATCGCCAATTTATGAACTGCCGCGCTACGGCGAGCTCGTTTTAATTATAATTATAAATATAAACGTTTTAACTTTGTTTATAATAAATTCAACTCCATTCTGATATATTTTTAATATGTATCAAATCCAGTTCATAATATTCCCGATCTATTTCACTTCTATATTCAAATCCTATATATTTACAATATTCAAATTCCATTTGAATTTCTTTATTCAAACTCTATATTATTTCCTTCTATTCAATTTCTATTTGAATTTTCTTCTATTCAAATTTTATTTCAATTCCTTATCTTCAATTTCTTTTTGAAATCCTTTATTCAATTTCTATTTAAATTCCTTTGTTCAATTTCTATTTGAAATCCTTTGAATTTAAATTCTATTTTAACTCCTTCGAATTCAAATTCTATTTCAAACTTTATATTTTCTTTGAATTCTAATATTCATCCTCCACTTTATATTCTCTTTGAAATTCTATTTAACCAAATTCCATTTGAATTTTAATATTCAAATCTCTATTTGACTTTTCTTTATTCAAATCCATTTGAATTCCTTTGAATTCAAATTCCATTTCAATTTTTCTTATACAATTTCTATTTGAATTTTCTTTATTCAAACTCATTTGAATTCCTTTGAATTCAAATTCTATATCACTTCTATTTGAATTATATATATATTCAAATTCCTTTATTTTACTTCTATTTGAAATCTATATTCCAATTCTCATTTCAAAATTCCTTTGAAGTAATATAAATATATACATATATTTATCTATCTCAAATTCAAAACATTTGAATTTTCAAACAACTTGTTTCTTTTCAAACAAATTTCCATCAAAACTTTTCTAAGGCAGCAATTCATCACTTAGAAACTCGAAAATGAACACTGATGATGTTGCGACCATCATCAGAATTATTTCCCAGCTACTGAATGAGTTCAGTACTATATTTCTTTCAAAATCCATTTAGAAAAATATTTTCCAAACTCCCAGGACTTTAAATTCTGAATTCTGGTTGGAATTCAATTTCAATTTATCACATTGGTATATTTGATTTTATATACAAATTCCATTGGTTATATATATATATATATATTTCTGTTTTATAATCTAATTCGATTATAATACTAACAATCAACTTAACTATTTGAAAACAATATCGTGTCCAATCTTCTGTTCAAGTGTTTATAAACTCCTATTGACATCGTGGCGTCCCACGATTCGACCAAAATTTATAATCCACTCAACAGACTAGCCAACACAATATAAAACAGTTTTATATCAAATAACAAATACACTCTCTCGTATATATATACACTCAACTCATTCTAGGATACTACTGATCCTATCTCTAATGAGCACATTCTAACAAGCCTAAGTATTCGCTCAACCTAAGCTCTGATACCAAGTGTAATGACCCAAATTTCCGCAACATCAGAGTTGACTATATACGTCATACGTCCAACTCGAATATCACGAAAATACGAAACATTTTTTTTTAGAAGAAAGAGGTAGAAGAAGAACAGAAATATCAACACAGAATCTCACATCGCAACGGAACAAAATATAATATATTATAACTTTTGAAATACAAAATCTCAATTGTATAACATACACTTATCAGAGTAAAATACTTACAACACATCGGAACAAAACTCTATATAACTAGTGCTGAAGCTTCCTGCTCCAAGCTCCTTTAGATAGATCTATAAAATCCTAAACTACTTGACTGCCTATACAAATTTAGGCACCCAAGAGTTTAGGTAGAACAAAACAAATAAACTCCGGGTCAGTCATGGGACTGGTATGAGTAAACAGTTCAAAATAGTTTCAGAAAACTAAATGATATCTCATAAGACCACGCCGTATAACACGGAACGGGTTTTTCCCTTATGAGAATCCAAACACTTGATTTAACTTTCAAAATCCCTTTTGAATGGAACGATAATCTTTATATCAAAACTCTTTTGATATTATAATAATGTCTAAATCAAGTAGATAACAATCTAGTGGAACGTTTGCATCTCACGTTCCACATATATATACAAATTATAAACCGCAAGCACGTATTAGGTAATGGGTTTCCAACTATGACAAGGTATGGAACCACCTTCCGCTGGTATATCCCTAGAGGAGAATACACCGAGTTCAACAAGAACATCTTGCAACTCAGCCACACATGACCGACCACTCATTTCGCTTGAGTGTATCGAATGTATATCACCAACGATTGGGATCAGCAACTGTTTCCCGAATGGGACAGCATCGACAATAGATTTTTAGAAGTAAATGAAACTCTAGATCAGGTGATTATACACCCTAATAGGTGCGACCTACATAGCCATGCTGCTTGCCCGATTTCTATCAATTACCGGTTGATGAGGCTTGAGGTTACGCTTCATCATCGCATCAGGTTCACTTCGAATGCCACATTGTCAAATCCAACGAAAATCACTAATTGACGTCTACAACATTACATTACGTGTCAGCTAAAAGAAGTTTCCTTCTCCGCTTCCACTCTTGGTACGGCTGAAGAAATCAATGTACATGACCTTTCTGGAAATACTCTGTCAGACATTCATCCATACAAGTCACCCAGGAACAGGATGAATCGAAGGCACAATTTCTATTAATAGAAAAAGTCTTTGCACTCTACTCCGTCTTCGATTATCTTTATATAATCTGATTCGCACGCTACTGCCAATACGGAGTGGTTCTTCGGATAATAATCCAACCGGTCTCTCCATATTGACAACGATGGTCAAAACTTTGATAGTCTGTGATTTAACTATCGAATAAAAACAAGTGTTTCGATAGTCGATGATTTAACTATCGAATAAAACAAGTGTTCATCCAAACATCCAACAATCACTGAGCCTTTAATTAATATTCCATTAATTAAATCTCTTCTCTATTTCTTTATCAATATTTGTTAACCAAATATTTTCAATAACCATATTGGCCTTTTTACGCTATTGGAAAACATTTCCGAATATCGCCTCCTTTATTCTCTAACTTTAGAAATATTTATTATTCTATTTATAATTGGAAAATATTCCAATTACTTATCTCTTTTCCGATCTCGTTTTATTTCTATACTTAGGAAATTTTCTATTATTCTATTTCCCAGCTTACACTTATTTGGGTTAAAACGGATGTTGTGTAAAACATCGTTACGACAACCCAAATCCTATATTCAACTAACTCTTATCCAACATTGATCTTCGAGTCTGAAATCTTACTATTTATTTGTTAATAATGAAATCAATCAAGTTGGGGTATAACTACCTCTCAGACCTTGACTGAATAACATTTATAACGTCAAAACAGATAAGACTACTTACTCGAATAATCAATACCATACAACTAATTCTTCACCTTTAAACACGTATACACTTTCTCTTTTTATTCTTACTAGATTTTATTCTTATACTTCCATTTTGATTATACTATTCTATTTCTAAGTTCGTTTCCTTATCGGCTTCTATATATATTGATACGTTGATTTCTAACTATCAAATTATCTTAAAAATATTCTATCTCCTTAAATTCCCGAAAAAATTCGCCATAACCTCCTTTGTACCGGGAGCATCGGGAAAATCCCCAAACTGCCACACAGGCCTCTCTAATCAAAAAGAAAAAGGAAAAGCCAAGCGGCTTGCCGATACGGCGCATAAAATCTCATATATGAATTAAATATGTACCTTTTGTCGAGCAATCTATTTATATACCTTCTAACACTTTATTCCAAACCTGTCTCTTGTATATTTTACCTGTCCAATCTATTTTAACTATACCAATCGTTTTAACTAAATTCGTTAATTAATTTGTTAATTTACTCTTCAGTCTATTTCACCTTCATATTTGAACGTGACATGTTCAACTATATTTTAACATGCATAATAACAAATTCTAATTATATTCATAATCTCGTTTCCTTATCGACTTCTCTATTCAAATTCCAATTCAATTCTATTTGAATTCCCTTTATTTAAACTTCATTTGAATTCTATTTTCAAATTCTATAGTTTAAAGTCCATTTGAATTCTATATTCAAATTCTATAGTTTAAAGTCCATTTGAATTCTATATTCAAATTCTATAGTTTAAAGTCCATTTGAATTCTATATTCAAATTCTATAGTTTAAAGTCCATTTGAATTCTATATTCAAATTCTATAGTTTAAAGTCCATTTGAATTCTATATTCAAATTCTATAGTTTAAAGTCCATTTGAATTCTATATTCAAATTCTATAGTTTAATGTCCATTTGAATTCTATATTCAAATCTATAGTTTAAAGTCCATTTGAATTCTATATTCAAATCTATTTAAATTCACTGCATTATTTATAAACAACGTTTATAACTTTACTTAAAATCCCCAATTATATATTTATAAACAAAGTTTATAAATTCAATTCAAATTCCATCTTTTCCTTTATAAACAACGTTTATAAATTCAATTCAAATTCCATCTTTTCCTTTATAAACAGAGTTTATAAATTCAATTCAAATTCCATCTTTTCCTTTATAAACAACATTTATAAATTCAATTCAAATTCCATCTTTTCCTTTATAAATAGAGTTTATAAATTGAATTCAAATTCCATCTTTTCCTTTATAAACAAAGTTTATAAATTCAATTACTTGTTTTATATACCTTCTAACAAGTAAATATTTTCTATAGTTTTATTTAAAATTCAAATTCTATTTATAAAAATAGAATTCCCTTTTTAAATCTCAAATACCCTTTTCGATATTTTTATAGATCAATATTCAAACCCCAGGGGTATTTTAAACAATCAAATCAACCAATTTTCAATCATTTGATTTTTAACACATCATATATGAATATATATGAAATCAAACAAACAACAATAGATAATATATTTTTGAGGAATCCAGTTGGATTCCTCCAACCTGTTTTCCTGCATCCACAGACGTTAGCACATAAATAATACCCATCCTGCTTCAAGGCAGGATATCGCGGTATAGAAGGTCATCCACTAATCATAGCGTGGGGCGTATAGGGTAATCATCCGCTAATGAAACCGCGGGCATTCGCTAATGGTACTGCGGGAATCCAACCAATCATCAACCCAATATATATATATCCTAGATAACTAATATATATTTTAAAACAATCAGACAACATTCAAACAAGCACAGACAATTACTTTTAACTATATAAAAATAAATTTCTAAATAAATGGTGAGATTTACTCACCGAGATTTTCCCATTGCTGAATGTCCAGGTTAATTCTGTATCGTTGATTACAACTACTCGAATGAAATTTTCTGCGTCCCTTACATCCTCCTTTAAACCGTCTTCCCCCTCTCAAAGTCACGACGAAGACATGCTGCCAACCAACCTCTGATTTGAATCTAAAAGTTTCCATTGATCCTAGTGGAACAGAATTTCCTGTAACTGCTTTCCCTCGTTGACAGTTCCTTCTTGAAATCACGGTTCCCTAGACCTAACTACAAATCGATTACCCATGTCAAAACTGACCTCCTCCTTGTTGTTGCCTTACTGTCGCTTCACCTCCCAGAACCACTCGAAATGATCATTTCGCCAAACCCCTATCTACTTCGCACCCTCCAAAGGAAGTCGCGACTTCCAGTAGTTCACGAGACGCACAAACTCCTCCAGACTTCGCGAGCGCCTCCTTTCCGTTCGACAGTGAAAGCCGTGATCAAAACCTTCTCATTGCGTACGTACAAATCCCGGAATCCAACTCACGAATCCCTGCTCCTCTTCGCACAACTCCAGATACCCAAAAATCAAACCCCCAGATTTCACCGAGGCCTCCACTCAAATCGCGCATGCCTTGCTTAGCCGTCGAGCTTCAGGGAATCATCGCAGTCTTCATCGCGAAACCTGATTTCGGATTCCCTCTTTTTTTTATACAAAAAAAGTTTTCGATTTATTTCTGGAAACAGAGGGAGGAGATAAAAAAAAGAAATGGAAAGGGGATTTTCGGTTTTAATTTATAGAAGGGGGGACAGTAGCCGTTTGGTTTGAGTTGTGGTGACAAGGGAGACATGATTTGGTTTTGATTTGTAGTAATATAAGAAGGCACGGTGGTGTCTTGATGTGTGGAAATGAAGAGAGCACGATGGTGTTTTGATGTGTGGTAATGAAGAAAGGCACGGTTGTTTTTGTTCTTGTCCAAACAACAAAGGACTTATTTTTATTTTAAAATTAATTTAAAACTCGTCTCCTTTTATTAAAATACACCCTAATTCTGAACTCCTTTCTGAACCCAACAGCTAACAATTTTAGGGTAATACCCCTGTTTCGGACACACTGGGATAGATCACGAAATCCCATTCGATCATCTGTAGAAGATATTAGTTTAAATTGATTTAAATTAATTTTAAAACAATTCATTCTTCGATAATCAATTAATATTATTATTCTGATTCAAACAGAAGTCTGAATTGTTATTTTAATTCAGTTTTTAAATCTCGAACTGCATTATATTTTCGTATTACGATGATTTAATATATTCGATATTAAATCAAAATTGATTATTAAACTGATAACTTAATATAGATATTCACTTATATTATCCACCCAATATTTAAATTAAATATTAAATATTCAAAAATTAACCCATAAGGATCCGGGTCATTACAGTTGTGGCAGGTATGTGTTAATGTAGTATGTGGTGTTTGATCATCTGAGTACTTTGGTTGTTGTCTTGAAGTTGTTTGAGTTGTTTGCTGTGTGTTTGGTCTTAGGTGGAAGGTCGTTCTGATGTGGTGAATCTGCGTATTCCTTGGGAGTTTTGAGAATGTGATGTGCTTTAGGTTGATTTGTTGTTGGTGGTGGTTACCTTGAAGTATGCATGTCCTCGGAAATCTTTCATTCAGATGGATCAGAGCCTTTTCACGTTAGCTATTGTAAAGTGTCCTATGTAATTTGCTGCATGAAAACTCTTGGAAATGATAATAGTTGTATGGTGACAGTAAATTGTATCTTAGATGGTGCATGCTTTTGTATTAGTTTCTAGGCTATGTTTCTATTTTCATGTAACTTGGGAGCCCCAACATGGGTATGTAATTGTAGTCTAGTCACTATGATTAGCTCCTGTATTGTATGCTAGGCTAGTAGCAGTGATTGTTCCACTCCTAAAATGCCTATGGTGGACGGTCCACCTTAAAAATCGGTCTTGTAGTAGGTTGGTAAACTGTCAGCCTCCTACAATATTTGTAATTATTATTTTTTATAATAATAAGTGTTTGTGGTCATTTTAAAAACCAATCGGCTTTGCCAAAAAATATATAAGTAAATAGGTAGGCAAACTAAATTTGAACTGGCATTTTTCTATTGAGAATATGTCCTTTTAAAAAAAAGGTAAAGAAATTTAAATCTAAAACAAGAAAAGAGTTTTTAAAAAATTAGATTTCTATATTGATAGGTGTAATGTGATGTGCCAACATATGGACCAAAATATCTAAAATTAAAAACAAGACAAATTTCTATGCCTAATTATGTCCATAGACATATATTCCAAAATGCAATGATAATGATAATTGTAAAGAATACCACCTTTTGCAATCCTCCATCTTTCTAAATTTGTTTTTTCTCCATTGTCGTAAACCACACTTTTATATCTTTACTAATTTGATGACAAGATCTGCTCCATTGCGTCGGGATCGTTTTTCTAATCAGTGTAGTATGTTCATTTGCTGAATTTGAAAGTCATATAAAAAGATACATATGATTTAGTTGTTTGACTAACTTGGTGCCAATATCTTCATTTCGAACTTGAATTTTGAATAAATGGACACTTCAACCACTATAAATAGCCCTAATAGTCATATCTCTCCATAAAAATTTGTTTTCTTCTTCTTCTTCTTCTTCTTGTTTTCCCATTTACAATCAATATTCCAAAAGTCACATCTCCTTCGTTTCTTAATGGAATTGGATGAAACGAATGATAAATCGAAGAGGAAGGCAATGGCTATAATCTAGTAACAGCTTGGCGATGAATTTAAATGGTATTATGGTGCAAAAGGTCGAATAACAAGAGAAATGCAGGAAATCTCGTACGTGCTTTTTCAGTTTTGGATAGCCAACTTCAAACTGTTATATCTCACTCAATTTTAATCGAAATTTAATGCCCCAGCCATAAAAATGACCATGATAACAATACTTACAATTTGGAAAAGGTGTTGGAGTGAAATACTCAAATATCTAGAAAAAAATATGAGGAATACCAATGATAGTTTAGATGCCCACACATATTAAGCTACGGTATATGAACTAGTATGTGCTTGCAGGACACCATATGTCCAGCACATGTGCCTTAAGGACACAAGTGTCCAACACTCCTTATTCTAGAGTTAACACTAGAAATGTTCTAGCAATCAATGATTCCTTGGCGATGCTTCATCTGAGCTTCTCCACTCAATCCAAAGCTTAAGACACAACTAACGCAATCCATCATTGCATAGCTTCGTAGTCTACGAACTGCTTTACTGCAAGGTAGTTATGCCACTCTACGTACTAACCATAGCTTTCCCTTCGAGTCACTCCATAACTAAGTGTAACATCCCGGATTTTTAAATAGCCAAATTAACTAAATTAAAGAATAATTAATCTCAGACGTAAGAATTAAGGGAAATGAGTTGCGCCATTGTGTTCGGAATTCTGGTTGAGATAGAGTCCGAGTTTGCGTGAATTGGACTTCGTATGAAGAAGTTATGGCGATCGATAGTTTTAGAAAATTCAAAACAGATTTCAAATTTCAAAAATTCAGAGTCAAACGGGCTAGGCAGGAAAATTCCCGCCAGGGCCAGGTCGACCTGTGGGTCGACCATAGTGTCGACCTGGGGGTCGACCATAGTGTCGACCTGGGGGTCGACCTGCCCCCTTCCCCCCCCCCCCCCCCGGGCAGATTTGAATGATGACCTGTAGATGACTGTGTGCTGACTCATTAGGGTTTCTGATATGCTCTGATTGGCTGGGATTAATTCTGGGTTGATCGGACGGCTTAAACTAATCCTAAACTCTATAAAAACACCTATAGACCCAAACCCTAAAATCAAAATAAAATTGGATTCATGGCCTCCATGCCGTCACCTAGCAACTCAGCATAGCCGCCACCAATTAGAGAGGGAGAAAGCAAATCAAATTCAATCCTTTTCAACTCTAACAACGAATCTTCATCAAAGGAGCGCTAATTCAACTCCAGAAATCAGAATTAAGAGCTCAAGACTGCTTTTGAGTTGTGAGTTCGATCACGTTAACAAAATAATTGCTAAATTAATTATGATGTGATATACGTTGGATTATAAGTTGTGGTTGTGAATCAAATTCATCTGTTTAATCATGTATGTTGACTTGATTCATATTATATGATGTTATGCAAGTTTTATATATGATGTTATGCAAGTTTCACATATGATGTTATGCAAGTTTTATATATGATGTTATGCAAGTTTCACATATGATGTTATGCAAGGTTTATATATGATGTTATGCAAGTTTCACATATGATGTTATGCAAGTTTTATATATGATGTTATGCAAGTTTCATATATGATGTTATGCAAGTTTTATATATGATGTTATGCAAGTTAATATAATTATGCAAGTTGTACATAGGATGTTATGCAAGTTAACAAGATCACGTAAGTTGTATGCAAGTTTGGATCTAAAATATATGCTAGTAGTTCATGATGTTATCTTGTGTCAATGAATCCCTTTTCATAATCGAATCACCTAGGTTTATAACATCAGTTTTTATGCGAATATGGATGTGGAACATATGCTAGTTCGTATAGGTATTATGTTCATATGCAAGTTTAAGCGATAATTGGATTCATATATATACAAGTTCACACCTTTAAAGTTTGGATCCATATTCAAGTTGACATTTTTATGTTGAATCTATGACATGCCTAGTTATGCGAGTTTACACCTTTATGTGGATCCATAGTTTGCTCAAGTTAACACCTTTATTGGATCCATAGTTATGCAAGATGACACCTTTATGTTTAGGTTGATGACATACACAGTTTATGTAAGTTTGTGATAATTACCTAGGCTAGTTCATTGTAACACTATGTTCATACATGCAAGCTCACACCTTTTAGATCTATGATTTTTGGATCCTTGATAATACAAAGACTATGTAAGTATGTTATAATTCTTGATTGCAAGTTTGATGCAAATTAGATCTATTATTGTGTGTATGTGACTTTGTGACGTTTATTCTTTTTTTTAAGTATTAGACTAATTGCTAGTCTAATATGAATATGTCATGTTAAGCGAACGAATAATGGGGGTACGAAGGGGATAATATTAAAAAGATTTAATTGGTATGTAATGGCCTAAAAAGGCATGTAATTAATTTTAAGGAATAAAATTAATTAGTAACGAAACTGGTATAATTTATATACCATAAATAGATGAGCATAAATGCCTTAAAAGACATAAAATATAATTGTGGTGAAAATGGGTATGATTTTACATACCATAAATGGATGGACATAATTGAGTCAATTATGGACATCGTTAAATATGGAATTGATTGATAATTTGAATAGGGAAAATAACTCAAATTGGGGAATGAGTAATAAGGAGTAATTAATCGTCTAAGACACGAGATTAGGCTCTTTTGTGGTGTAAGACTGCCGGACCCGCCCGGCAAATCCAACTGCCACAAATGCCAGTCTAATGTGAGAGGTCTTAGGCACAAATTAAATACGTAACAGTTGTAAAGACATGAGGTTAGGCTTGTTTGTGGTGTAAGACTGCCCGGACCCGCCCGGCAAATCCAGCTGCCACAAATGCTAGTCTAATGTGAGAGGTCTTTATGAGGTTACGGCCTTAATGAATTAAGAAACACTTAACCAGATAAACGTGTAGTGGGACATGAGGGGGTTAAGTGGGTGCCTTGGGTGGCATGTGGAATCTAGTGGGTGCCATGGGTGGCATGAGGAAATACGATTAGTAACACTTAACCAAGGTAAAACATGTAAGTGGGACATAGGGGTTAAGTGGGTGCCTT
Organism: Allium sativum; assembly: GCA_030737875.1. NCBI lineage: Eukaryota > Viridiplantae > Streptophyta > Magnoliopsida > Asparagales > Amaryllidaceae > Allium > Allium sativum. The sequence continues at coordinate 478,421,388 of CM060925.1, forward strand.
GGGTGGCATGTGGAATTACTAATAGAAACCCTTAACCAAAATTGAAACATGTAATCGAAACATAAATAAGAAGTGGGGTTAAGTGGGAAATACTAGAGGGGACCAAGCTTAGGTGGATAGCTTGTGTCAAGTCATGGGGGCCCATTTCAACCAGTAACCCATACGTATCTTTGTGGGCTCGAACCAAGTCGAGGACGGGACACGCATACTGGGCTTGACTGTAAGAGGCCAAACCAGGTTAGCGGTGGCAACGCAAGTCCAACGGGTTCATATGCGTGTGTGGACCCGGGCTGGTAGGTAAGACGTTGTTGCATCGTGTAGGTATAAGTCGTGCATCATTGATGGTATCGGGTTGCCACTTTGGGGAGTGATACACCCCACTGTGGGGCCAGCACGGGTATCTACGAGTTAGGGAGCCGATCGAATGGGGCAGGGTAGTGGGTACACCTACTGGAGATAGGAGCAGACGGCACCTATGTAGTCATCTAGGGGTACACGAAGCTACCACTATTATTAATAATTACTAAGGGGGTACACCTAGTGGAGATAGGAGCAGGCGGCACCTATGATGTCAGCTAGGAGTACATAGAATTACCATTATTACTTGTTGAAGGGGGTACATCTAGTGGGGATAGGTACGCGCTGGGTACCTATGATAGCAACTAGAGATATACGGTCAAACGTGGAGGATAGTGGGTACACCTAGTAGTACATGAAGCTATCATCGTTCTATTTAGCCAAGTGGGATCAAAATTCTAAGAGTGATTAGTAGGGGTGCAGTTAGTGTTAGTATAGTACAGTATGGTACAGTACGGTATAGTAATTATCCTATATCGATTAGGAAGTGCCATTTACGTTATCTCTGTTTCTCTTGATTGCCTTGCCATACCCATGTGGTTCACATAGTCATTACCTTGTTCTCCAGCTTATATTTTATCATATTGCTTTAATAATTATGTTGATAGATTTATCGCACTCGCCAGACTTTATGTATGACCCCCTTTGTTTCCATCTCTTTACTTCCTCCCCCCCCCCCCCCCAGGTTCTAAGGGTGGGACTAGTACTAGTGGAGCTTGATTAGAATCTCTTTGGGAGCACTTGGATTGGGATTGCCGAAGTAAAGTTCAGCCTATCAATTTCTTTATGGCTACTTGCAGTAGTGGGATTATGTACTTTGTTTTATCAAGATGGATATTATGTACTTGACTTTGGTTTATGGGTTTGATGATGTAACCAAACATATTTACCTTCTGCTGCAATAAATAAAGTTTTAAATTTTCAAGTACTGCTTTATATCTGTCATGTTGTGATTTTCTGTTCTATATTCACTTAAAACGCTCCACTGAAGTTAAGAAATTCCCTTTGCGAGTGACCTTAATGGAGGTGGGGTGTTACACTAAGTCTCATGTAGAAGTGTTTATTTCTCGCTCATGTTATATCTCTTAAACAATAGAAGAAATTGCCAAACTAAGACAACCATCACGATCCTTGAAGCACGATCTTCCCTTTTATGGATCACATGCCATAATACGACACCTTATGTATCAATACCGGTCCATAGCCTATGGACTGGTACGGGTCCATGTACTTAGCCAATTTTTGGCTAAGCACTTCAGATCCTCGAAGTACACCCCTCCTAGGCTCTATTTTCCTATTGGCTCATCGTGACTCCTTACCAGTCTATGACGTGTAGTAATTTCTTCACATCGAATGCAAACTCCATTTGACACTAAACTTTTTCTATGACCTAAAAATTCCCCAAGGAGTCTACGAAAAAATATTGGATGCGAAATAACGCTTCCTCGTAGGCCAGTATCGGTCCAAATACTTGTGAATTTTAATCCCATATTTTTTGGCGTCTTAAGCAACCTTCCATAGCTTAACCCCCAAATTACATGCAATTTCGACGAACTTTGTAATAACCCGGAAAATGTGAACCAATTTAAAATTAGTTATCACCAAAGAATTTGAATAATCGAAATAGCATATTTCAATAAAGTAAAGAATTGGGGATAGTAAGGCAGTTTGAAAATTTGAATACAAACTTTGTCTGACTGCACCGGGTGGAACATATAACGGATTTTAGCGAAACCAAAAATATTTAAATCTGTTAATTAATACCTTTCTAACGAATCAGAAAAATCGAAGTTTTATTATGGGAATCAAAAGTTATGGCCAAATGAATTTTCAGAAAGGTCGCTATATAGCATATATAGCCCTTGAAAATAGATATTTTGCATACGACCTCGGAATTCGACGAAACCACTTTTGTTGGGTCTGGGATGTCAAATTATTGCTAGGTTTCAAATTTCATAATTTTTGAAGCTAATATGTGAGCGGGGCAAAAGAAAATGTGATTGGTCAATTTCTGTTAAAATGGATCGACCTGAAAATGGACATTTTGCATATGAGCTCAGAATTCGACGAAACTGGTTTTGTTGGGACCGTATCGTCAAAACAAAGCTAGATTTATTTTTCTGGAATTTTTCGATTCAGTTTGTGGCCCTGGCAAATTGAAATGTACGTTCAAATTGAATATAAAATGTTTTATACTTTAATTTGAAAAATAACTGACTGTAACAGTCGAATTGGCCAACGAAACATATCCCATTGTGTCCGGAATGGGGGTATATAGCTAGGGGCGACAGTCGTTGGGTTGAAATTGGTGTACGTTGGCTAGAAGGGGTAATAAAGGAATTTAAAAATATTATATATTAGAAAATATATTTCATTTTCTCTCACTTCTGAAAAACCCGATCAACCCTAAAACGAACGACGAAAATCGTTCGAAACCTTTCCCACCGATCGCCGCCGCCACAGCCAATATCGCCGCCGCCTCCAGTTGACAATTCCGATCGCCTTCCTCCCCTCTTCAAATCAAAACAAGCCTCGTCAGAAACCGTGCAGTATTCGCGTCGAATTTCCTCGAGGAAGTTCGCCCCTTTCTGCCACCGCCGTGCCTCGCTGGAACCGCCGAGTTTGCCGCCGCCACCGTCGATTGGAAGCTGGTTCGTAGCCCTTCGACGCCGTGTAGTCTTATAGGGACAACGAGGTACAGTTTCGATTTAAAATCAAAACCTAGTTTCGAAGCTTTGCAAACCCTTCTGATTTAAATTTCTGAATTGAAAATAACACTTTTAAGTGTTGCAAAACTTTGAAAAATCATATCTTTTTAGTGTGTTAACAAAATTCGATGAAACAGGAAACATCGGGACCGCAGGGAGGCTCTCTACCATCTAGTAGAAGCCGCGGATTTTTCTGATCTTCCTACGATTTTTAGCACTACAAAAACTAATGTGAGGAATCTAAACTAAATTGTGTGAATGGAATCGTGTTGTATAAATTATATAAGCGAAGTGTAAATTATACACGCATTGTATACCTCATGTACATGTGTTGTATAAGTTATATTAGCAATGTATAAATTATACAAGCGTTGAATGAAACATATATGCTTTGAATTGAGATGAAATGCAAGTGAATTATAGAAATAATATATATATATATATATATATATATATATATATATATATATACTCCCCTCATCCACAGACCATGGACGATATTTATTGCTTGTGATTGGCGTGATATTATATGGTATGATGAATGGTTGGAAATAATTGTTTGTGGATGATATTGTGGTTGAAAAATACCTTTGTGGTTGAAAAATACCTTTGTGGTTGGAAAATACCCTCTTGTGGTTGAAACAAATTAGAATAGGATTGTGGAAATGAAAATAAAACATGCCGCCTGCGTGCAAACTAGATGCATGATCCCCATTGTCAAAAACCGCGAGGTTTTAAAGTAGAGCGAGGAGCCGTACTAGGGACGGTCCCGGTTTTAACTACCCTACCGTTATGCTGCCGAAATTTTCTGAAATATTCATGTGTTAGAATAATTTCATTTGTTGAAATTAATTACATATGTTGAAACCAATATTCATGTGTTGAATTGAAATTCATTCGTTGAGTTGAAATTAATGTGTTGAATATTATTCGAATTTAAACAAATAGATTTAACGATAAAAATCACATTTATATATATATATACAAACTATAGAGAATATTCATGTGTTGAATTGAAATTCATTCGTTGAGTTGAAATTCGTGTGTTGAATATTATTCGAATTTAAACAAATAGATTTAACGATAAAAATCACATTTTTATATATATACAAACTATAGAGAATATTCATGTGTTGAATTGAAATTCATTCGTTGAGTTGAAATGCATGTGTTGAATATTATTCGAATTTAAACAAATAGATTTAACGATAAAAATCACATTTTTATATATATACAAACTATAGAGAATATTCATGTGTTGAATTGAAATTCATTCGTTGAGTTGAAATTCATGTGTTGAATATTATTCGAATTTAAACAAACAGATTTAACGATAAAAATCACATTTTTATTTATATACAAACTATAGATAATATTCATGTGTTGAATTGAGATTCGTTCATCGAGTTGTAATTCATGTGTTGAATGTTATCGTACTTTAAGATAAAATGAATAGATAATAAAAAATACATTTTTATTGTGAATATGAAGTGTTAAAAACATTCACCTGTTGAATAAATATTTTTGTTGATAAAAATATTTCTTTTATCATGTATACGCTTTGATAAAAATACACACGTATTGAAATAAATAATAGTTTGCTAGAAATATTATTATTAGCTTTGTTCTGCATATATATACATGTGTTGAACATGGAAAATGGATTAGCTGTAGAGTAAAGAAAATATTTGCGTGCCCGACAAATAGGTAAGCCTTGATGAGTTGGCTGCGCAATTTTATTTTTATATCAACTCCTGTGAATGCCATTGGATGCGGAGTGCTGGTTATTCTGTGTGAAATAACAAACATCGCCATAGGATAGTAACAATTAATTTTGAACTACACTACATGGCATACTTCTTGACGATAAGCATACTTCATCATATTCCACATAAGCAACTGGAGCTTGTGTGACGAGGTGGAAGATTTACCATACGAGCGAGAGGCTTGTATGGTGATGATTATATACTACAGGTTGAACTGATGACTGATATGGACTATATAAAATATAACGATAAATTGCCAGATTAATAAAAAGCCCACACGGGTCTGGAGTTGACAATAATCACGTCTCTCTAGTCATTAGATACGGCACAAGGACTATTTATTTCCACACGGAGAGGGGTGACGAGAATTTATTCTCTGGAGTTATTATCTATACACGCTCCCCCGTAAACACCAGAATATATCACTATAAATATGTGGATGCTTTATAGGATTTATTGGGTACCTAACACGGCCGAATAAATTTCCAAACCCCTTCTCGTACAAAGGAGGTTATGGCGAAATTTTTCGAAATATTAAGGCGTTAGTGAAATATTTGAAGTGAAAACGATGTTGAAATAAATGAATGAATTATATTTGAAATAAAGGAATGAGCTATATTTATATATATATATATAAATAAATATAAATATAATAGAAAGGAATCGAAGCCATGCAGTTCGTGTTTTGGAATCGTAATTTGAAACGATTAGTATGAGAAATCCGACCATCGGATTTTCCCGAAACCACAACCGCTGGGTTCGCCTTGGAAATATCTTTCCAATGGCACCAACCTTGTAAAAAATCCAACGGTTGGATTGCCTGGAATGTTTAATTCAAATTTGAAGAAAAACAGCGCCAGAATCGTTTATATTTATATATAAATATAAATATAATTAAATTAAATCGAATAATGACGCTGTAGTTCGAATTTTGAAACCGTAACTCCAAACGACTAGTGTGGAAGATCCGACCATCGCATTTTCACGAAACTGGAACTGTTGGGTTCGCTTTGGGAATATCTTCCCACTGATATAGACTTTAAAGAAATCCAACGGTTAGATTTTCCGATATGTGTAAAACAAATTAGGGGAAAAACAGCGCCAGTGCCACGGTACTACCTAAAACGTCGTTTAATTAAATAGGGCCATTTTTAAATAAATAAAAATGGCGAAAAATTGTTATAAAATATTATAAGCAACATAGATTGGAAATAAACCAATTTGGCTTGATCTGTTTGATATTTGATGGTTGTATATGTTTGACACGAAAATAACACTAAAGGACTGAAATATAGATGTCGAATAATATAACCATGAGAAGAATTGATTTGAATTCTAATCACGTGAATTATTTGAAAAGGCCGAGCTAACCCTCATTTCAAATAATTGATCGAGCGATTCGAATTGGAAAATAAAAAGACGATTCAAAACCGACGATCTTCGTATCGGTTGGATGGGCGCTGCTGAGGTTCCTGACTGGAGTAGCTACCATGAGGGAACGGATGTAGTAGCCGTCTGAACGTATGTGTTGATTGGACGGATATACGAGGAATTTGACGCCTCCGGTTTCGTTCAGACCCAGAACGGACTTGTAAATGGACTGTGTGTCTGACATTGGATTTTGTTCTATACTGATTGATCTCTGTTAAATATATGTTTGGCGGTGGAGAATTTATTCTTTCGCTTAACGCCCTTCTCTGAGACGTACGAGCTCAGAGGTTATATATCGATAGAAATCAGTCGTATGGAGTGGATTTCCTATGTGGCATGCCAAGATGCTATGATCAAGGCTTCTGTTGCAAAGCAAAGTCTTGTGGTTGATGATCAAAGCACGGTCTACGTGGCCTGGCTTTGTGTATAGCGTGGATTCGCGAGCCTCACATCTCTGTATGAGTTAAAAACGGGATAAGCACTGCAGGGAGAGCACGACGTTTCTTTCTAGCTATGGTGGTGTCAGTGACTTCCCAGCCCTGTCATTTATATCTACTTTTCACCTATGTGGTTGTGGAATGCGAGGCGCCTCGATTATAGGTCGGTAAGGACGGGGAAACGTGTGTTCAGGAATAATTAATCCTCAAACATAAGAGAGGACCGGCCCTGAAGATCCAGGGGTTACCCAGAGTGTGTAGTCCTGAGGCATTTGCTAGAATGTCTCAAAGCGGAGAGGAGCTTGGCCCTTGCCTCGACTCATGACGGAAATCCAATTTCCAATACGGAATAACGGATTCGATTGTAGAACTAGTATGGCGACATAGTAGATGGTAGCTATGCCGCCTATGATTGATATTTATGATGCTATTCATTTTTGAAACATATATGCACTAGTAATAATATCAAATGATTTTGCTTTACACGTATTAAGCATATTTGGCCATTATAAGGTAAAACTCTATCCTCTGGCTTGCATTGCATTGTATGATGGGACTTGAGTCTTATAATGGCTTCATTCTTTTTAAAAGCATTGCGTTGTTTTAAAGAATTTACTTTGTTTTAAATGCACCAGCAATCACTGGAGTAAACCCGTTCCGCGAAAGTGGCGTGGTCCTATGATTTGCTTATTACTGTTGCTTAAACTATTAAATAGATTTCTCATACCAGTCCCCATGACTGACTCGTTGTTTGTTTCACTTTGCAAACGCGGGTGCCCTTATTTTCACACGGGCAGCCTAGTTCACAGGTGACAGGTTGTTTTTGGCTCTGCACTGTTGAAAAGAGTGCATTTTGGCTCATGGCGAGGCTGACTTCACAGAGATGACTTTGACATTTTCCGCCATTATTGTACTTAAATTATGATTCCGCCACAGGCGATGCAGACTGCTTTACTTTCAGTACTTATTATCGTATGTATATGTACCACCTTCGGCGATGTAGACTGATACCCTTATTATGTCTCACTGCATGTATATATTCCGCCTCTGGCGATGGTGACTGACCATTCCCCCTTTATTTACTAAGTTATCCTACGTTGTGCTATTCTGATGTTATTACATGTTGTGATTCCGTTGTCATATCCATGTAAAATAAATTATTCTATTTATTGTTTTTGCTATTATCTGTTCTCTGCTATGATGATTGATGTGTTATATTCCAATGATTATCCTTAATACCGTCACACGGATTTTGGGATCGTCACAGTTGGTATCGGAGAATTGGTTAACCATAGTTCCGGGATCTAACACATTAAACACCTCGTCAAAATAGAATTAGTAGTGTTATAAGGCGAGTAACTCATTAGAGATAGGATTAGCAATGTCCTAGAATGAGCTAAGCAGATTAGCAAAACAATTTGATTAGTACATCATTACCTTTCCTTATGTTCCCCTTCTTTATCATTTATGAAAGTTATTAAATCTGTGAGCTTGACTCTTTTCTTGCTTATACAGTACTCTCTCTGATGGCTACACGAGCAGCAGCAGCCAGAGGTGGCCGTGGAGGCCGAGCAGAAGTAGCAGGAGGACGAGGGAATATCCCCGTAGTTGAGAAGGGCCCTATTATTCAGCCACCAGCACCCAAGGACTTTGAGCTAGACAGAGTAGCGAAGAGGTATAGGAACCTAGGGGGAAAACCCTTTTCTGGCCTTGGTACAGTGACAAAGGCTATTGCTTGGTTAAGGACCTGTGAAAAGATCTTTGAAGGCATGGGATTGGGGACCAATAACAAAGCACGACTAGGTATCTGGCTCTTACGGGAGGAAGCAGAGTTGTGGTGGGATGCCATCACCTTAGAAGATGCAGCAGGTACTGTTAGGACCTGGGAGCAATTCAAGGCCTTGTTCAACGAGAAGTTTGTACCAGAGCAGGACTTAGAGAGGATGCGAGAGCAGTTTGCTAATCTCCAGCAGGGAGATCTCTCTATCCAAGATAACCTCAATAAATTCACTTAGTTATCGCGCTACGCTCCAGAGCTTATTATGACCAACAAAGCTAAGAACAAGAGGTTTATATTTGGGCTAATGCGCAAGTACCATGACAGAGGCATGAGCAACATCAAACTCTCCTTCTCAGAATTAGTGGAAATGGCTTGCAATTATGAAGAATGGATGAAAGACACTCCAAACAAGACCACGCCAAAAGCCAAGCTGGAAATAAGCGCAAAGCTTCAGCAGATCAGCCAGAGTCTAGCATTACAGCGGCCGCTACTCAGAAACCTGGAAAGATACCAAAAGGGAATTACTACAACTGCGGGAAGTCAGGACATTTTTCTAATGTGTGCAAAGCCCCGAGGAAGATAAAGGCAAATCCAGACCACAGCTCAGCCGAATGCTACAACTGCCATAAGAAAGGGCACTATAGCAGGAATTATCCTATGAAGCAGAATGCACAAGTGGCTCATGTGTATGACGGGGAGACCCCGCCAGCTATCACCGATGGATCAGGTAAACCCGACGTCTTGGGAGGTACCCTTACCATTAAAAATATTCCTGTTTCTGTAACACCCCACCTCCACTAGGATCACTCCTTAGAATGTACTAGCTTTGGAGGGGCGTTATTGTGAAGGTAAACATGCACGGAGATATCGCAAGACAGAATATACAAAAATAAATATAAGTAAAGCAGCGGTAGCAGACAAAAACCCATCATCATCATTTCAGAAAACCAACATAGTCAAGTACATAATATCAAAATGTCATGATCCAAAATACAACATCAGTCTAGATACGTGATAACAAAATACATGGTAAAACATCAGTACTAATCCCCAGAAATAAAAGATAAGCCACAGCTAGCTCAGATCCATACATGAGCTATCCAACAAGCAAGTCAAAGATCCACTAAGCAGATGTAGCCCCTCCCTGAGAACCTGTGGGGGGGGGGGAACGGAAGAAAAGAAGCGAAAGAAAATAGGTCAGTCAAAAAGACTGGTAAGCCCTACTACGATCAATCTATAAACTAATAAAGTTAACAGTATGATGGAAACTGAGATGAACATACTGGCAATAGATAAAGGTGACATCACATAGACGAGATTAAACTTTGCACCAATGTGTACTAGCAACCCCACAAAACAGATCTTGATCCCTTAGCCCAAACTTTGGCCCAATAACATGAAGTGACCTTAGTATAAGGTCCAGCCCAACGGTCTAGTCGATCGGCTCCCTATAAACCTAACACGTCAAGTGTTGGTGTCCATACGGCCCACATGGATGTAGTCAGACTGTGCTGGGTCCACCTTCGGGTGTATCAAGCCCTAAGGTGTCAACCCCAGACACCTAAGCAATAATGCACAGTCTAAGCCTATTGGTACCCGCGCCTCGAGTTTGTCCAACATCGGACTACGTGCACGTCCGTAGCCCGCCGGACCCGCACCGCTGTACCACTCAGCCGTCGCTTTGGTCGCTTACATCAGTCCAGTAATCGTGCCCCGCCCTAGCCTAGCCCCTAGGGTTGTGAATGATACCAAACTGGGATTACTGCTGGAACGGACCACGTTGCTAGGGTTTCTAAGAGGGTTAAGTGTGGTTTTAACCCCTCACTAATCCTGGATTAAATTAGTTAAGTGTAACCACTTAACCCCATCTAATCCTCGCATCCCCATTATTGGTTAAGTATTAGTGGGCCATGACTTAACCCTAATCATGAGGCATTAAATTACTTAACGCACCCAACCTCTCACATTAGACATCCGTGGTTACCTGGGAAGATTTACACCACGTCTAGGTCTAACCTCGGGTCTTATGGTGCAACATGACCAACTACCCACATTAGACCCCACGTTGTGGTTACCTGGGAAGATTTACACCACAACTAGGTCTAACCTCGAGTTGGCCATATCATGCTATCTAATGTCATGTCCAATTTAGAACATATTTACAAGTTAACATATACTTGGGTAGACCTAACTTAATAGGTAAATTCCCAAGGGGTAGACCTAACTTAATAGGTAAATTCCCAATCTTTTAGTTTCATGTATTCTTAAGTTTACCCAAACCCTCCCAACGTCATTATTTCGCTTACATATTCGTCATAACGCATAAGGGTATAAAAGGTAACTTGGCAAAACATACATGATGAACTTCACATATCATAATAAACATGCATACTTGTTAAACTTGCAAATCATGTCATAGTGAACTCGCATAAACTTGCATAGCTTATTAAATATGCATAACATGGTGGGGTGAACTTGCATAGTCATGCATAACCCATTAAACTTGCATAACATGGTGAGATGAACTTGCATAAACATGCATAATCCATAAAACATGTATAACATGGTAAGGTGAACTTGCATAAGCATGCATAATCCATTAAACATGTAGAACATGACATAATAAACTCGCATAAGCATGCATAACTTGTGAAACATGTTCAACATGGCATAGAAATCTCGCATAAGCATGCATAACTTGTGAAACATGTAAAACATGGCATGGTAATCTCGCATAAGCATGCATAACTTATGAAACATGTAAAACATGACATAGTGAGTTCGCAAAAGCATGCATAATCAAATAAACTCACATAAATCTCAACTTTCACCACATATTAACTTTAGAGTTTGTAAAGTGAAGGTAAGGGGACTTACAATTATAAACAAGTCACAAATCCACCAAATAAGATGAAGAAGCCCTTTTAAAACCCAAAACAAAGCCTCAAATAAGAAAACCCTTTGCAAAATCCCAAAAACATAAACTTAGCAAATCAAACTTGCTACTTAATGAAGTATGCAAGTTATTAAGCATTCATACAACATAGAAAAGGTTGTATGATCATCATATCTTCATAGGATTTAACTTTGAGGAAGGTGGAGGCTAGGGATTTTAGGTGGAGGCCATTTGAGGATTCAAATTGACATAGTTTAGTTGCTAGATTGATTAATGAGGCTTTAGGGTAGGATTAGGGGTATATTTATAGAAGATTAGAGTGTTTTTAGCCCTAGGATTAACCCTAGGTTAGTTTTTGCCCGTCAGATCTTAGAACTCTCCAGAACCAAGCCACAAGACCCAACCCAAATCAGAAATGGTGCACCAGGCTAGACTGCCTGGGCACCCCCTGTCGACAGGGCTGTCGACACCCTGGGGGCCCTGTCGACATGCCTGTCGACATGGGGCCCCTGGCGGGAATTTTCCCGCCTAACCCTGATTAGCCCTAATCCCTGTTTTTAATTTGAAATTTAAATCTGTTTTTAGTATAGAAATTTCTGAAAACTTCAGTGGGCCTTAACCGGGTCATACGGACTCCGATTTTCGAAAACTCGGACTCTATTTCGCGTATTTTTCCGAGACGAACGCAATGGCATAGCCCGTTTCCCCTGATTCTGATTTTTGAATTAAATTCTGCCTCGATTTATGTTATAACAGTTTATTGAAAATACGGGTTGTTATATTCTCGCCTCCTTAAAGGATTTCGTCCCCGAAATCTTCAAGTTAGGAAGAACATATCCTACCATCCAACATCCATCTACTCAAAACATCATCCACGAGCAACCATTGTCCTTAAAAGATTCTAAATGTTGTATGAACATATGCAAAAGTGTGTGTATATGTACTTATCTAATGCGAGGATCAATGCAAAATATGTTAGTGAAATGTATCCATATGTATGCAAATCCCTAACATAATGTATAATATCTACATGCGTGCTCAATCATACATCCATATGCAACATCCATGTGATTGCATACAAATTTCATCCAAGAATAAGCATAAACACTCATGCACATGCAATATGAGGAGTGTGTGAGCCGATCTAGTGCCTAATGTGTATCATGCATCCACGAGTAACCACTTGCAACCACTTGCAACCATCAAACATAACATGTCTCAAGCACATGTTTCATCCAAAAGGGTTTCTACCTAAGGTTCTCATGACAAGCTTAGCACGATAACTAGATAAATATGGATAGCAAAGAGAAAGATATACTAACAAAGGAAAGAGATTGAGAGTGTACCCTCAAAAAGGAATGGATAAAGCCCACGCATCTTCTCCTCGGTTTCCCAAGTTGCGTCCTCTTCGGCTTCACCCCATTGAACTTTCACCAATCTGACCTCACGATTCCTTAGCTTCTTGGTCTCTGTCCCCAAGATACGAATCGGAGCTTTCCTTAGAGTTGCTTCTTTCTCTACTTCCACGTCTTCAAGAGTGCTAGGTTCAACCACCTCAGCGGACTCATGCAGGCATTTTCGGAGATGCGAGACATGAAAGACATTATGCACTCCGGACAGCTTCTCGGGAAATTGCACTTTATAAGCCATCTTCCCAATTCTCTCAATGATGGGGAAGGGTCCAACGAATCTCGGTGCTAACTTCCCGACAGCTCCAAACCGGACCACATTCCGTAAAGGAGAGACCTTCACGAAAACCTTGTCCCCAACCTCAAACTCTAATTCGGACCTTCGACTGTCAGCATAGGATTTCTGCCGGTCTTGGGCCGCTTTCATCCGTCTTCTAATCAACTCGACCTTCTCGGACGTATCCCTAATCATGTCGGGTCCAAGTATAAGCTTATCCGTGGACTCCCACCAACATGTAGGTGACTTGCACGGCCTCCCATACAAAGCCTCAAACGGCGCCATCCCTATGCTCGCCTGATAACTGTTGTTATATGCAAACTCGACAAGAGGAAGATGGTCTTCCCAAGCACCACCAAAATCCAGAATGCAAAGCCTCAACAAGTCCTCAAGTACCCTATTCACCCTTTCTGTTTGGCCGTCTGTTTGTGGGTGATAGGCCGTACTCAGGTTCAACCTTGTGCCCATAGCCTCCTGCAAACTGTTCCAGAACTGACTAGTAAAGATGGGGTCTCGGTCACTGACTATGCTGGAAGGGACTCCATGTAGCCGCACTATCTCACGAAGATATACTGATGCTAGTCCAGATGCGGTTCTTTTGCTTTTCACTGGGATAAAATGAGCACTCTTCGTAAGTCTATCTACAATGACCCATATGCTCGTATTCCCCTTCCTGGACCTTGGAAGCCCATCAATAAAGTCCATAGAAATGCTCTCCCACTTCCATAGCGGGACCTCTAGCGGATGTAATATCCCACCGGGCTTCTTCGACTCAGCTTTTACTCTCTGACAAATAACACATCTCGAGACAAACTCCGCCACATCCTTCTTCATTCCAGGCCAGAAGAAAACGCGCTTCATGTCCTTATACATCTTATCACCACCTGGATGTATGGTCATCTTGGAGCGATGTGCTTCCTCAAGAACTTTCCTCACCAAGTCTTCTACCATCGGAACACAAAGCCTTCCATCCCTCCTTAGCCAACCCTTATCGTCTATAGAATATCGAGCAAGGTGACTAGATGTCTCCCCTCGAACCAGCTTGTCCATGATCTCAATTATCTGGGGGTCTCCCTTCTGTGAAGCCCCGACTTGATCTAGGAGGGTAGGCCTGAGCTCTAAAGATGCCAAGGAACCGGTCACCGACTCCATTGCCAAAGAGAAATCAAAGGTCGCCAAGAACTCTAAATTCTTCATCTCAACAAATAGAGGACTTAGTGTCAACCTTTTCCTACTCAACGCATCCGCTACAACATTCCCCTTGCCAGGGGTATAGGATATCTCAAAATCATAGGAAGCCAAAAATTCCATCCATCTCTGCTATCTTAAGTTCAGATCTTTCTGCGAAAAGAGATACTTCAAAGACTTATGATCAGTATATAGCTCAAATCTCTCTCCCAGAAGATAATGACGCCATGCTTTGAGCGCATACACAATCGCTGCCAGCTCTAGATCATGAGTGGGATAATTCCTCTCATGCACCTTAAGTTGCCTCCCACCAAAACATATAACTCTGCCCTCTTACATCAGAACGGCGCCCAATCCCGTGCCACAAGCATCAGTGTACACGGTAAATATCTTACCACCATCGGGTAAGGCTAGAACTGGTGCTGAGGTGAGGGCTCTCTTGAGCCTTTGAAAAGCAAGCTCACAATCCATATCCCAAGCAAAGACTAAGTTCTTCTTCGTCAACTTAGTAAGAGGAGCGGATATCTTCGCGAAGTCCTTGATGAACTTCCGGTAAAAACCCGCAAGACCCAGAAAGCTTCTCACCTCGGTTGCATTCCTTGGCGTCTTCCAATCCTGAACCGCAACCACCTTAGCGGGGTCCACCGCCAAGCCTTGCTTGGATACGATATGCCCAAGAAATCTGACTTCCCTTCTCCAAAAGTGGCACTTGGAGAACTTGGCTTTTAACTGGTGTGCTCTGAGTGTGTCCATCACCTCTGCTAGGTGCCTCGCATGCTCTTCTTCATCTTTGGAGAAGACCAGAATATCATCCACAAAGACCACGACGAACTTATTCAAGAACTCCCGAAACACCCTACTCATCAAATCCACAAAATACGCGGGTGCATTCGTCAAGCCGAACGGCATAACAAGCCATTCAAAGAACCCGTCTGGAGTTCTGAATGCAGTTTTGTCTATACTGTCTTCAGCCACTCTGAGCTGATGGAAACCCGCAGCAAGGTCAAGCTGAGAGAAAACAGAAGCACCCACAAGTTGGTCAAAGAGATCATCGATCCTTGGTAACGGATGTCTGTTTTTCTTAGTCAGCTTATTCAATTCTCTATAATCCACACAGAGTCGAAGAGAGCCGTCTGCCTTAGTTGCAAACACCACAGGCGCTCCCCATTCGGATATGCTCCTTCTGATGAAGCCCTTCTCAAGCAATTCTTTCGCTTGCCTGCTCAGCTCCCGTCTCTCACGCGGAGCCATATGCCGAACGGGCAAAGAAACAGGCTTAGTATTATCTACCAGATAGATGCGAAAGTCAATCTCTCGTTTAGGGGGCAACCCCTTAACTTCTTCAAACACATCTGGATAATCTCGGACCACCCTTACAGACTGAAGGGCCTCCTCTGATGAGTCGAGAGGTTCTAGATAGCATAACATGACGGGATCCTTCGGATTGCATGAAATCTCTAAGGTGTTGCCCAGGCGAGTCATAAGCCTTACAACCCTATGCTCACAATCCAGAATGGCTCCATATCTAGACAGCCAATCCATGCCCAAGATCAATCCGTATCCCCTGAAACCCAGAACATACGCACTACACAAGAACTCAACGCTGAGTATAGAGATCCTTAGATCCTCACATATCATAGATAGATGAGCAGAACCCCCATGGGATTCGAAACACAAACGGGATCATCCACTAAGCTAGTACTGAGGTGCAAGCTATCAACAAGATCGGATGAAATAAAGCTATGTGATGCACCGGAATCAAACAAGGTACGTACTGGAAGATCAGAGATATAAACAAGGTTCTCAACAGAAACACTACCTCGCTCGGGAACTGAAGCGGTATTGAGAGCATGAACTTGCCCTCCTGAAGGTCCAGCCTGTCCTTTCTTCTTTGGGCATTCTTTGCTGAAGTGCCCAGTCTCTCCACAAGAAAAGCATCCACCACTTAGCTTCCTTTTCTTCTTCCTGCAATCCTTAGCAAAATGCCCAGCTATGCCACAGTAATTGCACTTTCCCTTGCCTTTGTTGTTGCCCTTCTTGTTCTTATTCTGATTTCCTTGACTGCTTTGACCTCCTTGGTTGCCTTTGCCTTGAGAATCAGCCCTCTTTGCTTGGGTATCGCCCGACTTGACTTCCTTCTTTCCCTCTCCCTGAAGCAGAGCCATATTGACCAAACTCTCGAAAGTGGCTCCATGCGGAATATGTGACATCGCCAAGCCCTGTAGCGGCTCATTCAACCCTCTGGCAAATCGAAGAGCCTTCTTCTCCGGGGTGTTTACTATATCCAAACCAAAGCGGGCCAGCTGATTAAACTTGTTCACATACTCCTTGACCGACATGTCCCCTTGCTTTAATGCAATGAATTTCTCCATTTGTAAATTCGCCTCAGCTGAAGATAGAAACTTGGTCACAAATCTAGCCCTCAAATCGGCCCAAGTCTCAACGGGCCTCGTCCCACAGGTGACCTCCCACCAATAGGCCGCCTCATCCTTCAAAAGCCATACCGTCAATAAGATCTTCCTCTCGTCATCAATCCCAAAGATAGCAAACAAGTCCTCCGTGTCTTTCAGCTAATTCCTAGCTTTAACAAAAGATTCCGTGCCTAGGAAATTCTTGCCTCCCATTGCCTTGAAGTCTTTACAAACCTTTGTAAACTCAATCTGAGGATGCTGAGGGGAAGGAGGAGGAAGAGGAGCCTCAGCAACGGGAGGAGGAGGAACATTAGCAACGGGAGGGGGAATATTAACTGCTGGAGGAGGGGGAGCAGGGACCACCAGAGGAGGGATATTAGGGATAGGATTCTCCACTATAGGAGGAGGAGTGGGAGTAGGGTTGGCGGGACCAGCTGCCGCCCTATCTTCTAGAAGTCTCCTATACCAGAGTGGTACGTTCACTCCATCTGGGATGTCAAGATTCTCAGCCATACTGAAACAAAAGATAAGATAAGATCAGGTCAAGGGAACGAAGGATAACGCTGATGGCTTTTGGGGATTAGCCTTAAAATAATCTAGACTTTATTTTGGAAAATACTTAGTAGGTTTTTGAAAATAGTTTTTCAAAAAGGGTTTCTTTTTCAAAAGTTTTGTTCAATCTTGTTAACCTCGTGCTCTGATACCAAATGTAACACCCCACCTCCACTAGGATCACTCCTTTGAATGTACTAGCTTTGGAGGGGCGTTATTGTGAAGGTAAACATGCACGGAGATATCGCAAGACAGAATATACAAAATAAATATAAGTAAAGCAGCGGTAGCAGACAAAAACCCATCATCATCATTTCAGAAAACCAACATAGTCAAGTACATAATATCAAAATGTCATGATCCAAAATACAACATCAGTCTAGATACGTGATAACAAAATACATGGTAAAACATCAGTACTAATCCCCAGAAATAAAAGATAAGCCACAGCTAGCTCAGATCCATACATGAGCTATCCAACAAGCAAGTCAAAGATCCACTAAGCAGATGTAGCCCCTCCCTGAGAACCTGTGGGGGGGGGAACGGAAGAAAAGAAGCGAAAGAAAATAGGTCAGTCAAAAAGACTGGTAAGCCCTACTACGATCAATCTATAAACTAATAAAGTTAACAGTATGATGGAAACTGAGATGAACATACTGGAAATAGATAAAGGTGACATCACATAGACGAGATTAAACTTTGCACCAATGTGTACTAGCAACCCCACAAAACAGATCTTGATCCCTTAGCCCAAACTTTGGCCCAATAACATGAAGTGACCTTAGTATAAGGTCCAGCCCAACGGTCTAGTCGATCGGCTCCCTATAAACCTAACACGTCAAGTGTTGGTGTCCATACGGCCCACATGGATGTAGTCAGACTGTGCTGGGTCCACCTTCGGGTGTATCAAGCCCTAAGGTGTCAACCCCAGACACCTAAGCAATAATGCACAGTCTAAGCCTACTGGTACCCGTGCCTCGAGTTTGTCCAACATCAGACTACGTGCACGTCCGTAGCCCGCCGGACCCGCACCGCTGTACCACTCAGCCGTCGCTTTGGTCGCTTACATCAGTCCAGTAATCGTGCCCCGCCCTAGCCTAGCCCCTAGGGTTGTGAATGATACCAAACTGGGATTACTGCTGGAACAGACCACGTTGCTAGGGTTTCTAAGAGGGTTAAGTGTGGTTTTAACCCCTCACTAATCCTGGATTAAATTAGTTAAGTGTAACCACTTAACCCCATCTAATCCTCGCATCCCCATTATTGGTTAAGTATTAGTGGGCCATGACTTAACCCTAATCATGAGGCATTAAATTACTTAACGCACCCAACCTCTCACATTAGACATCCGTGGTTACCTGGGAAGATTTACACCACGTCTAGGTCTAACCTCGGGTCTTATGGTGCAACATGACCAACTACCCACATTAGACCCCACGTTGTGGTTACCTGGGAAGATTTACACCACAACTAGGTCTAACCTCGAGTTGGCCATATCATGTTATCTAATGTCATGTCCACTTTAGAACATATTTACAAGTTAACATATACTTGGGTAGACCTAACTTAATAGGTAAACTCCCAAGGGGTAGACCTAACTTAATAGGTAAATTCCCAATCTTTTAGTTTCATGTATTCTTAAGTTTACCCAAACCCTCCCAACGTCATTATTTCGCTTACATATTCGTCATAACGCATAAGGGTATAAAAGGTAACTTGGCAAAACATACATGATGAACTTCACATATCATAATAAACATGCATACTTGTTAAACTTGTAAATCATGTCATAGTGAACTCGCATAAACTTGCATAGCTTATTAAATATGCATAACATGGTGGGGTGAACTTGCATAGTCATGCATAACCCATTAAACTTGCATAACATGGTGAGGTGAACTTGCATAAACATGCATAATCCATAAAACATGTATAACATGGTAAGGTGAACTTGCATAAGCATGCATAATCCATTAAACATGTAGAACATGACATAATAAACTCGCATAAGCATGCATAACTTGTGAAACATGTTCAACATGGCATAGAAATCTCGCATAAGCATGCATAACTTGTGAAACATGTAAAACATGGCATGGTAATCTCGCATAAGCATGCATAACTTATGAAACATGTAAAACATGACATAGTGAGTTCGCATAAGCATGCATAATCAAATAAACTCACATAAATCTCAACTTTCACCACATATTAACTTTAGAGTTTGTAAAGTGAAGGTAAGGGGGCTTACAATTATAAACAAGTCACAAATCCACCAAATAAGATGAAGAAGCCCTTTTAAAACCCAAAACAAAGCCTCAAATAAGAAAACCCTTTGCAAAATACCAAAAACATAAACTTAGCAAATCAAACTTGCTACTTAATGAAGTATGCAAGTTATTAAGCATTCATACAACATAGAAAAGGTTGTATGATCATCATATCTTCATAGGATTTAACTTTGAGGAAGGTGGAGGCTAGGGATTTTAGGTGGAGGCCATTTGAGGATTCAAATTGACATAGTTTAGTTGCTAGATTGATTAATGAGGCTTTAGGGTAGGATTAGGGGTATATTTATAGAAGATTAGAGTGTTTTTAGCCCTAGGATTAACCCTAGGTTAGTTTTTGCCCGTCAGATCTTAGAACTCTCCAGAACCAAGCCACAAGACCCAACCCAAATCAGAAATGGTGCACCAGGCTAGACTGCCTGGGCACCCCCTGTCGACAGGGCTGTCGACAGGGCTGTCGACACCCTGGGGGCCCTGTCGACATGCCTGTCGACATGGGGCCCCTGGCGGGAATTTTCCCGCCTAACCCTGATTAGCCCTAATCCCTGTTTTTAATTTGAAATTTAAATCTGTTTTTAGCATAGAAATTTCTGAAAACTTCAATGGGCCTTAACCGGGTCATACGGACTCTGATTTTCGAAAACTCGGACTCTATTTCGCGTATTTTTCCGAGACGAACGCAATGGCATAGCCCGTTTCCCCTGATTCTGATTTTTGAATTAAATTCTGCCTCGATTTATGTTATAACAGTTTATTGAAAATACGGGTTGTTATAGTTTCTGTACTTTTTGATACTGGTGCATCACGTAGCTTCATTGCTAGTAACATTGTTCACAAGTTAAAATTGAAAAAAAGAAAGCTTAAAGAACCAATTAAAGTTCAAAATCCGATAGGAGGTTCTATTAGTCTTCGTTCATATTGTAGAGTACCTGTCTCTTATTCTTGCTACAAGTTCTCTTTTAAAGTGATTGCCATGGACCTTTCCGAATTTGATATTATACTGGGGCTGGACTGGTTGACAAAATATAAGGCCGAAGTTAGATGTGCTGAAAGAATAGTTAAAGTCAAAACGAAGCTTGGACCTATATATATACCATGCCATAGCTCAGAAATTAATAGAACAGAATTTTGGTCTTCTTTGGAAGTTACTCCCCCTTCATTAGAAAAGATACCGGTCGGTAAAAACTATGCGGATGTGTTTGAAGAAGTAGAAAACTTACCGCCGCAAAGGGAAATTGAATTTAGAATAGATCTAATTCCTTACGCCCGACCAGTAGTACATCCAACTAGAAGAATGGCCCCGAAAGAAAAAGAAGAGTTAGGTAGTCAAACTCGAGAATTGCTTTGGAAAGGTCTGATCAGACCGAGCTTCTCAGCTTGGGGAGCAGCAGTGGTATTTGTCCCGAAATCAGACGGTACTCTAAGACTTTGTGTTGATTACCGAGATCTCAATAAGCAGACACTGAAGAACAAATATCCCTTGCCTCGTATAGACGATCTGTTAGATCAATTAAATGGGGCAACAGTATTCTCCATAATGGACCTAGCTATAGGTTTCCATCAATTACGTATAGCCGAAGACTGTGTTCCTTTGACAGCCTTCAGGGGTCCCGATTTATTCTACGAATGGTTAGTAATGTTGTTCGGCTTGTGTAACGCTCCGGCATACTTCGTCGATCTTATGAATAGAGTGTTCCGGGGTGTATTGAATAAATTTGTGCTAGTCTTCATCGATGACATTTTAATATACTCCAAGTCGGAAGGCGAGCATGCAAAACATTTAGAACAAGTGTTGAAAATTCTGAGGAGAAATGTCTTGAAAGCTAAATTTTCTAAGTGTGTCTTCTGGCAGGATGAAGTTAAGTTCCTAGGCCATGTGGTATCAAAGGATGGGATTGCTGTAGATCCAAGCAAAATTACAGCGATTCAGAACTGGAAACAACCTACTACCCCCACAGAAGTTCGAAGTTTCCTTGGATTGGCTAGTTACTATCAGAAATTCATTCAGGATTTTTCAAAGATATCTGGTGTATTGACAAAGCTTACAAAGAAGCATGAGAAATTCAAATGGACTCCCGAATGTGAAGAAGCTTTCCAGGAGCTGAAACGGAAATTGACAACTGCTCCAGTATTGACAATTATAGAAGGCAACCAAGACTTGACTGTATGGACAGATGCTTCTATTAGAGGGCTAGGCGCAGTATTAATGCAAAAAGGCCAAGTGGTCGCTTATGCTAGCCGTCAGCTGAAGCCGCATGAAAGAAACTATTCTACTCATGATCTTGAGTTATTAGCTATCGTGTTTGCTTTAAGGATCTGGAGGCATTATTTATTAGGCGAGAAGTTCGAACTATTTACCGATCATCAATCCTTGAAATACCTATTCACTCAGAAAGATCTAAACTTGAGACAACAGCGTTGGTTATAATTCCTTGCAGCATACGATTTTGAGATTCTGTACACTCCAGGGAAAGCCAATGTTGTCACATATGCGCTCAGTAGAAAGAATGAAATCTTCGCCAATTTTATCATTACTTCTTCCTTAGAAGGTAAGATTACTATTCTATAGAAAGACGATGAATTTATTAAAAGGATTAGCCAGCGGATCCGAGAAGGAAAACCCTCATATTTTAGCCTAGATATCCAAGGGGTCCTAAGATTACGAGGGCGAATTTGTGTGCCAGAAATTCCTGAGCTCAGAAGGGAAGTACTGGATGAATGTCACAAGTCTAAACTCAGTATCCATCCCGGTGTGAGCAAAATGTATAACGATATCAAGCGCACGTTCTGGTGGAGGGCTTTGAAAAGAGATATTTCATTATATGTTAGCAGATGCTCCACTTGTCAGCTAGTTAAGAGCGATCAGCAGAAATTGGCTGGATTATTACAACCATTAGAAATTCCAGGATGGAAGTGGGAGAAAATTTCGATGGACTTCATTGATGGCTTGCCTCGAACTAAGAAAGGAAATGACAGTATATGGGTAATCGTAGATCACTTCACGAAGACTGCCCATTTCATACATGTCCGATCCAACAGAACGGCTCAAAGTTTAGCACAGATTTACTTCAAAAAAATAGTTAAACTACATGGAGTGCCGCTCAATATAGTCAGTGATATAGATCCCCTATTTACTAGCAAATTCTGGGAAGCATTCCAGACAGAATTGGGAACCAAATTGAATCCAAGCACCGCTTATCACCCTCAGACAGATGGCCAAACTGATCAGGTGAATAGCATTATAGAAGATTTACTACGGGCTTGCGTTATTGATTTTGGAGGCTCATGGGAAGATCACTTACATTTAGCTGAATTCTCTTATAACAATAGCTATCAAGCAAGTTTGGGAATGTCTCCATTTGAAGCGTTATACGGTTGACCGTGCTGATCTCCCGCATGTTGGGTAGAACCTAGCAATAGACTTGTGTTAGGGCCCGATATGATTCGAGAAGCATCAGATAAAGTCGATTTCATAAAGAAGCGATTGAAAACCGCACAAAGCCGACAGAAAAGTTATACTGATGCGAGAAGAAGAGACTTATCATTTGCTGTTGGCGATTATGTTTATTTAAGAGTTTCTCCGATGCGGGGAGTAATCAGATTTGGAAAAACTGGGAAGTTGGCACCGAGATTTATTGGTCCCTTTCCTATACTTGAATGGATTGGAACTCTAGCATATAGGGTTTCATTACCTGATTGGTTACCTGGTGTACATGATGTGTTCCATGTGTCTCAACTCAGAAAACATGTTCATGATCCGGATCTTGTTGTAGAAGAAGCAGCGCAACAGGATATAGACATAACTCCAGAATTAGCGCTCAGAAGAGAGCCATTAAAGATCGTTGGCAAAGAAACTAGAGAGCTAAGGAGCAAAAAGATTCATTTAGTTAAAGTGCAGTGGAGTAGTGATCCTAGAGACTGTACTTGGGAGGCTGAGGAAAGCATTAAACAAGCCTACCCCAAATGCAGAGTGGACATCTCTGACAAACTCCGGTGCAAGGTGCATTTACAATACTTTGCATTTACATTTCGTTTCCTACTTTGCTGTTATTTCCTTTTCGAGGACGAAAAGTTTTAAGTGGGGGAGATTGTAATAACCCGAAAAATGTGAACCATTTTAAAATTTTAAAAATTGGTTATTACCAAAGAATTTGAATAATTGAAATAGCATATTTCAATAAAGTAAAGAATTGGGGATAGTAAGGCAGTTTGAAAATTTGAATACAAACTTTGTCTGACTGCACCGGGTGGAAAATATAACAGATTTTAGCGAAACCAAAAATATTTAAATCTGTTTATGAATACCTTTCTAATGAATCTGAAAAATCAAAGTTTCATAACGGGAATCAAAAGTTATGGCCAAATGAATTTTCAGAAAGGTCGCTATATAGCATATATAGCCCTTGAAAATAGATATTTTGCATACGACCTCGGAATTCGACGAAACCACTTTTGTTGGGTCTAGGATGTTAAATTATTGCTAGGTTTCAAATTTCATAATCTTTGAAGCTAGTATGTGAGCGGGGCAAAAGAAAATGTGATTGGTCAATTTCTGTAATAATGGATCGATCTGAAAATGGAAATTTTGCATATGAGCTCAGAATTCGATGAAACTGGTTTTGTTGGGACCGCATCGTCAAAACAAAGCTAGATTTATTTTTCTGGAATTTTTCGATTCAGTTTGTGGCCTTGGAAAATTGAAATGTATGTTCAAATTGAATATAAAATGTTTTATACTTTAATTTGAAAAATATCTGACTGTAACAGTCGAATTGGCCAACGAAACATATCCCATTGTTTTCGGAATGGTGGTATTTAGCTAGGGGTGACAGTCGTTGGGTTGAAATTGGTGTACGTTGGCTAGAAGGGGTAATAAAGGAATTTAAAAATATTATATATTAGAAAATATATTTCATTTTCTCTCACTTCTGAAAAACCCGATCAACCCTAAAACGAACGACGGAAATCGTTCGAAACCTTTCCCCCCGATCGCCGCCGCTACAGCCAATATCGTCGCCGCCTCCAGTTGACAATTCCGATCGCCTTCCTCCCCTCTTCAAATCAAAACAAGCCTCGTCAGAAACCGTGTAGAATTCGCGTCGAATTTCCTCGAGGAAGTTCGCCCCTTTCTGCCGCCGCCGTGCCTCGCTGGAACTGCCGAGTTTGCCGCCACCACCGTCGATTGGAAGCTGGTTCGTAGCCCTTCGACGCCGTGTAGTCTGATCGGGACAACGAGGGACAGTTTCGATTTAAAATCAAAACCTAGTTTCGAAGCTTTGCAAACCCTTCTGATTTAAATTTCTGAATTGAAAATAACACTTTTAAGTGTTGCAAAACTTTGAAAAATCATATCTTTTTAGTGTGTTAACGAAATTCGATGAAACAGGAAACATCGGGACTGCAGGGAGGCTCTCTACCATCTAGCAGAAGCCGTGGATTTTTCTGATCCTCCTACGATTTTTAGCACTACAAAAATCAATGTGAGGAATCTAAACTAAATTGTGTGAATGGAATCGTGTTGTATAAATTATATAAGCGAAGTGTAAATTATATACACATTGTATACCTCATGTACATGTGTTGTATAAGTTATATTAGCAATGTATAAATTATACAAGCGTTGAATGAAACATATATGCTTTGAATTGTGATGAAATGCAAGTGAATTATAGAAATAATATATATATATATATGTATATATATACTCCCCTCATCCACAGACCATGGACGATATTTATTGCTTGTGATTGGCGTGATATTATATGGTATGATGAATGGTTGGAAATAATTGTTTGTGGTTGATATTGTGGTTGAAAAATACCTTTGTGGTTGAAAAATACCTTTGTGGTTGGAAAATACCCTCTTGTGGTTGAAACAAATTAGAATAGGATTGTGGAAATGAAAATAAAACATGTCGCCTGCGTGCGAACTAGATGCATGATCCCCATTGTCAAAAACCGCGAGGTTTTAAGGTAGAGCGAGGAGCCGTACTAGAGACGGTCCCGGCTTTAACTACCCTGTCGTTATGCTGCCGAAATTTTCTGAAATATTTATGTGTTAGAATAATTTTCATTTGTTGAAATTAATTACATATGTTGAAACCAATATTCATGTGTTGAATTGAAATTCATTCGTTGTGTTGAAATTCATGTGTTGAATATTATTCGAATTTAAACAAATAGATTTAATGATAAAAATCACATGTTTATATATATACAAACTATAGAGAATATTCATGTGTTGAATTAAAATTCATTCGTTGAGTTGAAATTCATGTGTTGAATATTATTCGAATTTAAACAAATAGATTTAACGATAAAAATCACATTTTTATATATATACAAACTATAGAGAATATTCATGTGTTGAATTGAAATTCATTCGTTGAGTTGAAATTCATGTGTTGAATATTATTTGAATTTAAACAAATAGATTTAACGATAAAAATCACATTTTTATATATATACAAACTATAGAGAATATTCATGTGTTGAATTGAAATTCATTCGTTGAGTTGAAATTCATGTGTTGAATATTATTCGAATTTAAACAAACAGATTTAATGATAAAAATCACATTTTTATTTATATACAAACTATAGAGAATATTCATGTGTTGAATTGAGATTCGTTCATCGAGTTGAAATTCATGTGTTGAATGTTATCGTACTTTAAGATAAAATTAATAGACAATAAAAACTACATTTTTATTGTGAATATGAAGTGTTAAAAACATTCACGTGTTGAATAAATATTTTTGATGATAGAAATATTTCTTTTATCATGTATACGCTTTGATAAAAATACACACGTATTGAAATAAATAATAGTTTGCTAGAAATATTATTATTAGCTTTGTTCTGCATATATATATACATGTGTTGAACAGGGAAAATGGATTAGCTGTAGAGTAAAGAAATTATTTGCGTGCCCGACAAATAGGTAAGCCTTGATGAGTTGGCTGCGCAATTTTATTTTTATATCAACTCCTGTGAATGCCATTGGATGCGGAGTGCTGGTTATTCTGTGTGAAATAATAAACATCGCCATAGGATAGTAACAATTAATTTTGAACTACACTACATGGCATACTTCTTGATGATAGGCATACTTCATCATATTCCACATAAGCAATTGGAGCTTGTGTGACGAGGTGGAAGATTTACCATACGAGCGAGAGGCTTGTATGGTGATGATTATATACTACAGGTTGAACTGATGACTGATATGGACTATATAAAATATAAAGATAAATTGCTAGATTAATAAAAACCCCACACGGGTTTGGAGTTGACAATAATCACGTCTCCCTATTCATTAGATACGGCACAAGGACTATTTATTTCCACACGGAGCGGGGTGACGAGAATTTATTCTCTGGAGTTATTATTTATACACGCTCCCCCGTAAACATTAGAATATATCACTATAAATATGTGGATGCTTTATAGGATTTATTGGGTACCTAACACGGCCCAATAAATTTCCAAACCCCTTCCCGTACAAAGGAGGTTATGGCGAAATTTTTCGAAATATTAAGGCGTTAGTGAAATATTTGAAGTGAAAACGATGTTGAAATAAATGAATGAATTATATTTGAAATAAAGGAATGAGCTATATTTATATATATAAATATAAATAGAATAGAAAGGAATCGAAGCCGTGCAGTTCGTGTTTTGGAATCGTAATTTGAAACGATTAGTACGAGAAATCCGACCATCGGATTTTCCCGAAACCATAACCGCTGGGTTCGCCTTGGAAATATCTTTCCAACGGAACCAACCTTGTAAAAAATCCAATGGTTGGATTGTCTGGAATGTTTAATCAAATCTGAAGAAAAACATCGCCAGAATCGTTTATATTTATATATAAATATAATTAAATTAAATCGAATAACGACGCTGTAGTTCGAATTTTGAAACCGTAACTCCAAACGACTAGTGTGGAAGATCCGACCATCGGATTTTCACGAAACTAGAACCGTTGGGTTCGCTTTGGTAATATCTTCCCACTGATATAAACTTTAAAGAAATCAAACGGTTAGATTTTCCGATATGTGTAAAACAAATTAGGGAAAAACAGCGCCAGTGCCACGGCACTACCTGAAACGTCGTTTAATTAAATAGGGCCATTTTTAAATAAATAAAAATGGCGAAAAATCGTTATAAAATATTATAAGCAACATAGATTGGAAATAAACCAATTTGGCTTGATCTGTTTGATATTTGATGGTTGTTTGTGTTTGACACGAAAATAACACTAAAGGACTGAAATATGGATGTCGAATAATATAACCATGAGAAGAATTGATTTGAATTCTAATCACTTGAATTATTTGAAAAGGCCGAGTTAACCCTCATTTCAAATAATTGATCGAGCGATTCGAATTGGAAAATACAAAGACGATTCAAGACCGACGATCTTCATATCGGTTGGATGGGCGTTGCTGAGGTTCCTGACTGGAGTAGCTACCGCGAGGGAACGGAAGTAGTAGCCGTCTGAACGTATGTGTTGATTGGACGGATATACGAGGAATTTGACGCCTCCGGTTTCGTTCAGACCCAGAACGGACTTGTAAATGGACTGTGTGTCTGACATTGGATTTTTTCTATACTGATTGATCTCTGTTAAATATATATCTGTTTGGCGGCGGAGAATTTATTCTTTTGCTTAATGCCCTTCTCTGAGACGTACGAGCTCAGAGGTTATATATCGATAGAAATCAGTCGTATGGAGTGGATTGCCTATGTGGCATGCCAAGATGCTATGATCAAGGCTTCTGTTGCAAAGCAAAGTCTTGTGGTTGATGATCAAAGCACGGTCTACATGTCCTGGCTTTGTGTATAGCGTGGATTTGCGAGTCTCACATCTCGGTATGAGTTAAAAACGGGATAAGGACTGCAGGGAGAGCACGACGTTTCTTTCTAGCTATGGTGGTGTCAGTGACTTACCAGCCCTAACATTTGTATCTACTTTTCACCTATGTGGTTGTTGGAATGCGAGGCGCCTCGATTATAGGTCTGTACGGACCGGGAAACGTGTGTTTAGGAATAACTAATCCTCAAACGTAAGAGAGGACCGGCCCTGAAGATCCAGGGGTTACCCGGAGTGTGTAGTCCTGAGGCATTTGCTAGAATGTCTCGAAGCGGAGAGGAGCTTGCCCCTTGCCTCGACTCATGACGGAAATCCAATTTCCAATACGAAATAAAGGATTCGATTGTAGAACTAGTATGGCGACATAGTAGATGGTAGCTATGCCGCCTATGATTGATATTTATGATGCTATTCGTTTTTGAAACATATATGCACTAGTAATAATATCAAATGATTTTGCTTTACACGTATTAAGCATATTTGGCCATTATAAGGTAAAACTTTATCCTTCGGCTTTCGTTGCATTGTATGATGGGACTTGAGTCTTATAATGGCTTCATTCTTTTTAAAAGCATTGCGTTGTTTTAAAGAATTTACTTTGTTTTAAATGCACCAGCAATCACTGGAGTAAACCCGTTCTGCGAAAGTGGCGTGGTCCTACGATTTGCTTATTACTGTTGCTTAAACTGTAAATAGATTTCTCATACCAGTCCCCATGACTGACTCGTTGTTTGTTTCACTTTGCAAACGCAGGTGCCCTTATTTTCACACGGGCAGCCTAGTTCATAGGTGACATGTTGTTTTTGGCTCTGCACTGTTGAATAGAGTGCATTTTGGCTCATGGCGAGGCTGACTTCACAGAGATGACTTTGACATTTTCCGCCATTATTGTACTTATATTATGATTCCGCCACAGGCGATGCAAACTGCTTTACTTTCAGTACTTATTATCGTATGTATATGTACCGCCTTCGGCGATGTAGACTGATACCCTTATTATGTCTCACTGCATGTATATATTCCGCCTCTGGCGATGGTGACTGATCATTCCCCCTTTATTTACTAAATTATCCTACGTTGTGCTATTCTGATGTTATTACATGTTATGATTCCGCTGTCATATCCATGTAAAATAAATTATTCTATTTATTGTTTTTGCTATTATCTGTTCTCTGCTATGATGATTGATGTGTTATATTCCAATGATTATCCTGAATACCGTCACACGGATTTTGGGATCGTCACACACTTTGATTTTGTTGCACTCCAATCTTCATTCCAAGACCTAATTTCATCGTTACTGACACACAAAATCAAGTATACAATCCAAACAATGGTTTCAATAATTCAAACAGCAAACATATGAATTGACAAGAATATTCAAACATATGAATTTATATAAACGTGAAACAATCATTCACATGCATATATTAAGTGTATGTCTACATGTAAATGAGCCTAAACTTATTATTTTAATCCAATTTTCACTAGTTTTATCATATCTAATGTTTTAAAAAAGGAATTAACATATATGATGAGGATTCGGTGCGATCTAACATGTAAATGTGATAAAAACATCTAACCTAAGCATATATTGTAACATAACGTAGTGAGAGATCTAAACCTCTCGCAAAATCAATGAATATGTTGATTTGCAACAGCAAAGAAATGAATATAGGAAGCTAAAAATTATTAAAATGTGTATATCAATGATGATCTAATCTCTTCGACAAGTTTGGAGAAAGGGATTAAAAATAATTTAGAACGGGTTTAAGGGTTTTAGGAGAAAGAACTAGAGGATTTTGTTAGAGATTGAGATGTTGAAGATGATGGTTTTGATGAAAGCAACCGTGTTTCAATTATTATTGTTATAAAATATATATTAATACTGTTATCTGGAATACATGTATGTATATACAGGAAATCTATGCACGTATTGATTGTTGAAGATTGTACCGTTCAAAGAATCAAGATTACAAAGTGGAAGAGTTCAAGATTCATGACTCGCGGGTATCAAGAATTCAAGAGTTCAAGAAATATAGAGTAATAGTGTCTAAATATTTTGTTAAAACTCTGGTTAGCACTGTGTTCTATTTTCAAACTTTTTCTAACTATTTTCAAATGATTTCAAAATAAATTTTTTGTTTTTAACCCTATTTCCAATAACGATTTCAAAATTACTTCATTATTTTAAATCTATACCTATTTATTATTAAATCTATTTTAACTCCTATTTTAAAATTTTAATTAATATATTTCAACTCTTAATTCAAATGGTTTTAACTTATAAATTTAATAGTAATTTTATTCTAGTTACTTATGTTTTTAATTTCCTTTTTTATATTAATTTTTATTATATTCATAGTTATATATATAAATTCTATATAATTTTATATTTAGTTTGTAATCATTTTTTAATCATCTTAGTATATGTTTTTTAATATGTATTTCTACTTGAAATATTCAATTTTAATATAAAGGAATATAGTTTGTTTAACTCAGAAATAACCATAATTTATCTAACTATTATTTATTTTGGTTTAAAATTTTATTTTTTGAAAATATACTAACATATGTCGACGTACATAAAGTGATATGTCGACATATATGCCATTGGTTTTATTTCTAAATGTTGAAAAGTTGTATTGTTTGAATTCAACTCTTTTTTGAATGGTTGTGGTTGTTGCAGAGCTATATTTAGGCTTCAAATTTCGAATATTTTAATAACTAATCATCTCCTTCTTCGTCCTTTCTCTCCTTACAATTATTCTTCTTAATTTCTCAAAATCTATACTTATACACTGCTGATTTTCAAAGAAATTATATCAATCTTCTTTCTCTTTCAATTCTACATAAAAGTATCTCTGAAATTCAAGTGCTACTCAAGAGTTATAGGCTGTTTGTAATCAAAAATCACAAGATCAGTTTCTATAGAGTCAATACATCAAAGCTAATACAGAGAAAAGGTGTGATTTTAGCCCGTAAATTAATTGGGTGTGATTGTAGCCTGAAAATCAATTAGGTGATCTTGTAGCCTGTGTAACTCAAGGGAGTGCCATGTGCTCGGAAGCGGGTGGTGGTGGACCTCATGGCCATTGAAATAGTGGATTGCAATTTGAAGATTATATTGAATAAAAATTTGCACAACCCAGTGTTTTGTGGGACTGAATGTAGGGTAACTCCGAAATGGTATAAAATACCGGTGAGTACTTTCCTTTTACTTCTTTTTATTTTTGTTTTCTGCAACTGTGATTTATTCTGTGATTGTTGATATCTGTGATTTGCATAACATTATGTTTAATACAAAAATATATCAAGAAATTAATAAAATCCACAAAACACTATTCAACCCCCTCTATTGTTTAGTTTTCCTTAAGATCCTTAATCCGCATCCCCAGCAATTGGTATCAGAGCGTCGGTTTTCAAAGTTTTCAACTGAATCTTTGAAAAGTTTAAATGACAATTTTTGAAGAATTTTATAACACTACTTCAAAATTATGCATTTCGTCGTTGTTTCATAAGTCTGCATTTAATTTTATTGAAAAATCAAGTTATCCACCAAATCGCTGTGTTGGAACAAACGTGTTACATGGCTATTGATGATTCAAAATTTGATGGTCAGATGGTGCAAATCAAGAAAGATAAATGGATACTTGATAGTGTTTTTTCAAGACATATGATGCGAAATCCAGACTTACCGAATAATATAGTCTATGAAGATGGAGGAATGGTCAATTTTGGTGATAACTCGAAAAGATGTGTGATTGGAATTGACAATGTCGGTAATTCTGAAACTCCTACTAATTTTGATGTTTTATTAGTTAAGAATTTAAAACATAGCCTGCTCAGTAAATTATGTGATAAAGGCTATAAAACTGAATTTTGAAAAGATAAGTGCTTTATCGTAGATATTAATTCAAACATAATTTTTGAAGGAATTAGAAAGAAAAATATTTACATCTTAAGTATGAAAATTTCAAATGATAATTTATGTCTTTTGGCCAATATAAGTGACCCTTGGGTTTGGCAAAAGATATTTGGTCATTTGAGTTTCAAAACACCTATCTACGATTTCAAATTAGATTTAGTTAGAGGTTTATCCTAAATGAATTTAAAACTAAATAATTTATGTGATGCTTGTCAATTAGGGAAATTAAGAAAATGTTCAATCAAGTTAAAAGATCGGATAACTACTTCAAATCCATTAGAGTTACTTCACATGGATTTTTTTGATCCATCTCAAACACAATCAATAAACAATAGTAAATATGTTTACGTAATTATCGATGATTTCTCTAGATTTGCCTGGACTCTTTTTCTTAAATATAAAAGTGATGATTTTAAATTCTTTAAAACTTTTGCTCAGATAATTCAAAATTTATTATCTTTGAAAATTGAAGATATACATAGTAATCACGATGGAGAATTTGAAAATGAAAATTTTATGAATTTCAGTAATAAAAAAAGAATTACTCATAATTTTCCTTTTTCAAGAACTCCTCAACTGAATAGAGTAATTGAGCGTAAAAATAGGACGACGAGGAGTGTATGAGAATTATGCTTTCTAATAGTAATTTACCAAAATGATTTTGGGCTGAAGCTGTTGCAACAACTTGTTATATTTTAAATTGAATTTTAACAAGACCGTTAACTAACAAAACTCCATATAAACTTCTTTATAATAAGAAACCAAAGGTATTTTATTTTATAATTTTTGGAAGTAATTGTTTTATTTTAAATATTAAAGAAACTCTAGATAATTTTAATCCTAAATTAGATAGAGGAATTTTTATTGGATATTCAAATAGAAGTAAAGCATATAGAGTTTTTAATTTAAAAACTAATACGATTGAAGAAACTCTAAATGTATCTTTTGATGATTTTATAAAGATATAATCAAAATCATAATGAAGATGAATGTGATAAAGATAATGAATTAAATGAAATAAATAATGAAATTAATCAACCCAATAAAGCAATTAGACTTTTAATAGATCATCCTGTAGAAAATATATTAGGAGATATTGAATCTGTTGTCAGAACTAGAAATCAATTAAATAACATGAATAATATAGAATTTATATCAACTATCAAACCGAAAAATCCACTGGATGTATCATCTGATGATTCATGGATATTTGTTATGCAAGTGGAATTGAATCAATTCACCAGAAATAATGTATGGGAACTTGTTCCTAGACCAGAGGATAAAACAATAATTGGAGCTAAATGGGATTACGATGAAACCTTTGTCCCCGTAGCAAGATTAGAAGCTATTATAATTCTACTTGCTTTCACTAATCATAATAATTTCAAACTATTTCAAATGGATGTAAAAAGTTTTTTTCTAAAAGGATTCATTCAAGAATATGTTTATGTTGAACAACCTCCACAATTCGAGGATGAAAAATTTTCAAACCACATTTGTAAGTTAAAGAAAGCCTTATACGGATTAAAACAAACCCCTAGAGCATGGTATCATAGATTTAGAACTTATTTTCCATAATCAAAATTTGAAATTGGTAAAATTGATAATACATTATTTATTAAAAGAAATTAAAATGATATTCAATTAGTACAAATCTTTGTAAATGATATAATTTTTGGATCTACAAACAATAAAATGAATCAAGAATTTTCTAAAATCACGACGAAAGAATTTGAAATGAGTCACGTAGGAGAACTCACTTTCTTTTT
Organism: Allium sativum; assembly: GCA_030737875.1. Classification (NCBI taxonomy): domain Eukaryota; kingdom Viridiplantae; phylum Streptophyta; class Magnoliopsida; order Asparagales; family Amaryllidaceae; genus Allium; species Allium sativum. The sequence continues at coordinate 478,455,458 of CM060925.1, forward strand.
AGGATTACATATAAGACAACTAGATAATGTGATAGTTATTAATCAAGAAAAAATATGCTAGGGGTTTAATTAATAAATTTAACATGGCCAGTACTTAAAGAAAAACCAAACCTATGGCAACCAACGAAGCCTTAAATAAGGACGACTCTACAAAAGATGTAGATTAGATAATATATAAAGGTATGATAGGTTCTTTATTATATATATAACTGCATATAGACCAAACATAATGCATAGCTTTTTTCTCTACGCTAGATATCAATCACAACCAAGGGAAACTCACTTAAAAGTTGTAAAACTTATACTATGATATGTTAAACATACATTAGACTTTGGTTTATTTTATCCTAAAAACGATTCGTTTGATTTAATTTCATATTGCGATGCTGACCGTGCTGGTTGTAAATCAGACCAAAAAAGTACGAGTGAAACTTATCATTTTTTAGGTCATTCTTTGGTTTCCTGGTTTAGTAAAAAGCAAAATATCGTTTCCTTGTCAACAACTGAAGTAGAATATATATTTGCTGGTTTAGCTTGTTCTCAAGTAATATATATGCAACAAACTCTAAGAAATTTCAGATTAAATATAACCAAATCACCGATTTACTGTGATAATATGAGTGCTATAAATCAATCTAAAAATCCTACACATCGTGCTAGAACAAAACATATCGATGTGAGACACATTTTCTTAGAGATAATGCAAATAAGGAAAATATTTCACTAGAATTTATAAAACATAAAACTAAATTGTAGATATATTAACTAAACCATTAATCAAAGCAACATTTACTAAATTAAGAAGAGAACTAAGCATTTGTTCATTAACTGAGGTAAAATAATTTAATATATTAGTATAAATATATAAGAAAATATAAGAAAAATTAAAAACTTTAAAAAATTATACATATATGTCGACATGCACAAAGTTATATGTCGACATATAACTGAAAAGTTTGAAATTTCAAATTCCCTCCAAAGTTAGTTATTGACCTTATTTAAACTCTCTAGTTCGAAAATTCTTCTCTTCCCTCTCATTTTCTTTGTAGTGAAAATTCTGAAATAATAAAACAATTGCTTCCACTTCAAATAACAACCAAAGCAACTCTTTTCATTTCCTTCGCCTACTCTTGTCCCGATTCAACAATCTACACATGCAAGAGTTATCAAATTAGAGGAATCTATGAAAGATACCCTAAATTTGCTCGCTGAAATACAACTTCTACCACTTTGGATAGCTAAAGAAAAAGAAAAGCAAGGGAAGATTTATAGGAATGTTCAGAAATACATAATGAATAACCAAAATAATCTAATTATTACTGAAGATAATTTCTCGAATATTCAAGTTCACAATCCTATAGAGGAAGATGAAGAAGAAGAAGAATATGAAAAGGTTGAAGAAGAAGTAGAGGAAGATAATCAAGGAATGGATGAAGACGATCAAGTTATCGGCGTCGGTGAAGTTTATTTTGATAAGGAAGGAAACATGACTGAACAAAGTGGAGAATTCTGCATCCATTACCTAAATTGTCAAATTCACAAGTCTCCAATTGTCAAAAACAATTATAAGTTAGCTTTCGTATATTCGAGTAATCGCTATTGTATGTAACTATTCATGTAAATATTCTCTAAATGTTCTAGTATATTTGTAAACAACGTATCACAATAATAAAAGTATGTATTCATTTATAATAGTTTTTTAGTTTATGTACTTAAGGATAGTATTAGATTTTGTTACCTGGTTTGGATTAGAATAATTTTAGGTATATTAATCCTAATTTTAGAAATATGTCTTAGTTTTAGGGGGGTACTATTGTTTGTTTAGGAATCTTTATATATAGTTTTTGTTGATGTCAAAGAGGGAGAATTATAAAATAAGGATTAGAATTAGAGGGGGTTAGTAGTTTAGTAGGAGTTAATGGAGTAAAGGGAGTAACTGGAAAATCAAGACATCAGATATGAATATTTTATAAATCAAAGTTGACATCATCAAAAATGGGGAGATTGTTAGAGATTAAGATGTTAATGATGATGGTTTTGATGATAACAACCTTGTTTCAATTATTATTGTTATAAAATATATACTGACACTGTTATCTAGAATATATTTAAAGGAAATCTATGCAGGTATCGATTATTGAAGACTATACAATCCAGAGAATTAAGACTTCAAAGTAGAATAGTTCAAAATTCAAGACTCATGAGTGTCAAGAATTCAAGAGTTCAAGAAATATAGAGTAATAGTGTCTAGATATCTTGTTAAAATTATGGTAGCACTGAATTCTGTTTTCAAACTTTTCTCACTATTTTCAAATGATTTCAAAATTACTTTCTTGTTTTTAAATCTATTTTCAAAAATGATTTCAAAATTAGTTCCTTATTTTAAATCTATACTTCTTTATTATTAAATTTATTTTAACTCCTATTTTAAAATTATGCTTAATATATTTCAACTCCTAATTCAAATAGTTTTACTTTCAAATTTAATATTGATTTTATTATACTTACTTATGTTTTCAATATCCTTATTTATATTAAGTTTTAATACAAGGTGCTTTTGTCTCAGGTCCCTAAAATGTTTGGAAATTAGTCTCAGGTCTACTCTTAAACTTATTATAAAATACATCCCTATTTTTCGAAAATTCATTAAAATAATCACGTAAATTCGTATTTAAATAAAAACATGTAATTGACATAAATATCAGATCAAAAAATCGCACTAAAAACCACAAAATACAAAAAACAACGAAACTGCAGTAATTTGCGTCAAATCATGCAAATATTTGAAATTCTTGCATATATCTGTGCAACTATTTCATTCATGCATCTGCGTTGGCTTTTTTGCACACATGCATGCAAGTATTACACAATTCTTGCATACAAACATGTGAATCAGTTCACAATTACTTGCATACATGTATGCAATAAAACTTAATACCTGCACATATGTATGCAACAGTCCGCAAGTATAAATTGTAGTTCGTGTTTACTTGCGTACACATACGCAAGAAAATAGAATACTTGCATACATGCATGCAAGTATTCACATATACTTTTCAACGTGAAATCTTCATGAATTATTTGCATACATTTATGCATGTATTTAGAATACCTGCATGCATTTATGCAAAAATTCATGCAGATTTTCAGTGTAAACGCTTCAGGAATAGTTACATATATGAATGAAACTACTGGATTTACTTACATACATTTATGCAAAAAAAAAAATCGTGGTCTTCTGGGAATATTTACATATTTCTGACTTTTTTTATAGTGTAGCGCGTTTATTTATTTATTTTTGTAAAACACATAACCTCAATTTTAGGGACCTGCTTTGAATAAAACTTACTTTGGATGCCAATTGAATTATGAAACATAATAGGGACGGTAGCCTATTTTCCACTTTAATATATTCATAGTTTTTTATATATACTTTTATATCATTTTATATTTAGTTTTTAATCATCTTGATAAATGTTCTTAAATATATATTTCTACTTGAAATACTCTATTTTAATATAAAGGAATATCCACGGTATTGTCCTTACAGGAATCAGTGTCCCGCTCTCTGAGCAACCCTACATTTATTTTGTGACTTTGTGCTTGTGTTGTCACCATGCTTCCTCCCTTTTCCTTTGTTGGTTCTGATTCCCCTTGCTCCTTTTCTCCCCTCTTCTTAATAAGGAGGAGATTTCGATCATTAGTGATTGACTCTCCCGTATTACTAAGAATTCTTGTCCTTCCATATTTGGTGTCTCGGGTTTCTCTTGGCAGGGAGTTTATCGCTCCTGATTCTGTCTGGATTTTGTTTTCCTATTAAATGGCGAATTTTTTGTTCTAGAACATTCAAGGCATCGGTAATGATGCGTCTTTGGCGAGGCATAAGCGCATCATCAAGAAGCACTCGATTTGTCTTGTGGCACTCCTGGAACCATTTATAGGACCAGAAGTGATCACCAACTCTGTTCTTTCCCTAGGTTTCACGGGTGCTTGTGCCAATATATCCAACAAGATTTGGATCCTTTGGTTTATATCCAGTGTTGTCCATCCTGTTTTCGATTCATCTTGGCTTCATTTCGTAGCTTGCTTGATTTCTTCTTCCTCTTTTTCTTTTCTGTTTTCGGCGGTGTTTGCTAAGTGTGATCGCGTTGAGAGGTTGGACCTTTGATCTGATATCCTCTCGCTTTCTGATATGGGGTTTGATTCGTCGGTCGTTGGAGGCGACTTCAATGCCGTCTCTAGCTAAGCGGAGAAGCGGGGCGGATTCTCCATCAACCAGGCGGCGGTTGGGGATTTTAACTCGTCCATTGTCAGCTCTGATCTCTTAGAGGTCTTCATTGTTCGTTCGGCACTTTACTCGGTGTAATAACTAGGATGGCCCTAACCGGATCCTCTCTCAACTTGACACTCGGCTCAGAGGGTTGGTTTAACCTATCTTTCTCGTAATTTGTCTCCCACCTTCACCGTGCTTTCTCGGATCATGCTCCGATGATCCTTCGTTTTTTGCCCTTCTCCATATCTGATCCTTATTCTTTCCAATTTTAGGCTATGTGGATATCTCACCACACGTTCCATCGTGCGGTGGAAGATTCCTAAAATTAGCCTACTTTTAGCAATCCCTTTGGTGATTTTTCTCGTAAGGTCTTAAGGTTTGGAACGTGTAGGTCTTTAAGAATATATTTGAACTGTCAGGGCGGTAGAAGAGACTCTTATTTTAGCGAAGTCGTCTTTATATGAGGTTCCCTCTTCTGCTAATAAGGAGGCATGGGATCTTTCCCAAATCTCCTTTTCTTTGGAGCTCCACATTGAGAATGATTTCTTTCGACAATAGGCTAAGATTAAATGGATTTTCGAAGGAGATACGAACTCTAAATTCTTCCATTTTTCGATTAGAAAAAAGAATAACCTCCTCTCGATTTAGAAGATCCTTCATCCAGATCTTTCTCTAGCTTCCACTCTGGAGGAAGTCAAAGAGACTATCATGTCCAACTTAAAATCCTTCCTTGGGTCTCCCTCTATGTCCTTCTGTGACCCGACGTTGTTGGATTTTGTATCCAGGATTATTCACCCTTCGGAGAGCGGAGTGCTTCCATAACTCCTACTTCCTCCTTTTTCTGCTCTTATCGTTCTTTGGCATCGTCTTTCTTCTAGGGGAAAAATGACAACGCTAATCGTCATCATTGAATTTCTTGGGACATCATATGTCGTCCCAAAAGAGAAGGAGGTCTGGGCCTTTGAAATCCAAAGGAAGTTTGCACAGCCTATGCTTGTAAGTCGTGGGTTCAGTTCTGCTCTAACAGCTCCCTTTAGGCATTATTTCTTCATGCGAAGTACCATAGGGTTTTGTTCAAGAATTACATCGGTACCCCATCCTACACTAGTGAGACGTGGAATCAGATGCAAGCTGTGAAGTCCTTCTCCGACTCCTATAGGGGTGAGATTGGGTGGAATGGAGGGCCTTTCTCGCTTCGGGCGGCTTGGAATTTGGCTAGGACTCTACTCCTAGGATTCCTCTTTTTTCTTTCATTTGGAATGCTCATATGCCTTCTAAGGTTTCCCAGTTTATGTGGAGAACCATTCATGATGGGTTACCATTGGACAATAATCTTATGAGGATTGGCATTCCTCTCGTGTCTCATTGTAGGTATTGTAGAGCAAGTGATTTGGAATCTAGTGCTCATTTATTCTTTTGGGGCTATTGTGCCATCGCTGTCTGGAATTTCTTCCGGAATCTGGTAGGTCTCTGCGGAAATGCCACTTCCCTTGAAGATTTGCTTCATTATTGGTGGGACAGTATCTCTGGTAAATTGCTCCGCTCGATACTTTTTCGTATGCTTCCTTGTCTCATCTGTTGGCATATTTGATGAGTCTCTGATGGAACCTTCTACCATCATCCGGAAGGTAAAGAATGATGTTGTCCTTGCCTTTCGTGGTAGACCCTTAATTGGAGTTATCCGATCCTGCTCGAGGGGATTGGCTCGTATCTTTAATGTTACGGCAGAATCTCCTCCTCCCTGTGCGAGAATTGGGTGAATTGCTGGCTGTTTTGTTTTGTGTGAGTGGTTTTGTGTGTCGCACGTTTCCCTTCACTTTTACCACAGCTCATCTTGTTGGCAAGTTGTGTAGGTCCTGGATTAGCAGGTACTAGGTGGGATACTTACTTCAGGGACTCCTAGATTTTAGAGCTCTAGGAGTTGCTTTGTTGATGAGACAAGATTTTTGGGTTGGTTTGGATCGCTGCGGCTGTTGCATCTCATAAGGATGGATCTTGCAATGTTTGGAGCTGGAGGCCTATAGTTGGCGAGGTTATCTTTTCTTGGGTGGGGCTAGTGAGTGGCTATTCGTGGACCTTTTGGATTGGATCTCAACTGTCTTGTTCTTCTTTGAGGAGATTTTTTTTTCTCAATGTTGTATTTTGTTATTTGTTTCATTTCTTTTTGTTCCACAGTATTTGTAGTCATATATTAGCTATGTATATGTTTTTGTGAGCCATTGGAGAATGGCTTGATTATCCCTTTTGCTATATATTATTTCTTTTTCCAAAAAAATTAATATAAAGGAATATGATTTATTTTAACTTAGAAATCACCTTTAATTTATTTAAACATTATTTACTTTGATTTAAAAATTTATTTTTTGAAAATATACTAATATATGTTGACATACATAAATTGATATATCGACATATGTATCGCTGATTTTATTTTTAAATTTTGAAAAGTTGTGTTTTTTGAATTCAAACATTTTCCAAATGGTTGTAGCTGTTGGAAAACTATATATAGGCTTATGATTTCAATTTTTTTTAATAACTAATCATCTCCTTCTTCTTCCTTTCTCTCCTTACCATTATTCTTCTTAATTTTTCAAAATCCGTACTTATACTCTGCAAATTTTCAAATAAATTATATCAATCTTCTTCTCTTTCGATTCTACATCAAACTCTCTCTAAAATTCAAGTGCTACTTCAGAGTTATAGGTGTTGTTTTAATCAAAGATCACAATATCAAGTTCTATTGAGTTGATACTTCAAAATTGATGCTGAAAAAATGTGTGATTGTAACTCGTAAATCAATTGGGTGTGATTGTAGCTCGGAAATCAATTAGGTGATCTTATAGCCTGTGTAAATCAAGAAAGCAACCTATGCTCGGAAGCAGGTAGTGGTAAACCTCGTGGCCACTGAAATTGAGGAATGTAATTTTAAGATTATATTGAAAATAAATCTGCATAACCCAACATTGTGTGGGACTAGATGTATGGTAACTCCGAACTGATACAAAATCTTGGTGTGTACTTTCTTTTTACTTCTTTTTTCTGCGTATGTGATTGATTCTATGATTGTTGATATTTGTGATTTGCATAACATTCTGTTTAATTCAAAAAGATTTCAAGAAGTTAATAAAATCCACAAAACACTATTTACCCCCTCTAGTGTTTAGTTTGCCTTAAGATACTTAATCTGCATCCCCAACAGATTTTAGTTCTTATGATTACTAGATAAATGAAGTGAGAACCCTAATTAATCTCTTCAGTCTCCTATTTATACTATAGGTCATTAACCCTAATGGCCTTCCCTAATAAGCCCATTAATCTACCTTACAGTCTTCTTAGTAGTCCATAGGACTTAAAAACTGATGTATCTCCTTAACATCTTGTCCAGATCATTAATATAACCAATCTATTAAATAGCCATCCATCAAATATTTCCAATGGCACAAGTTTGAGAATCTAATTATATATCTATCAGAAGATATGATAGAACAAGTTACTCTAGGGAAAACTAGTCACAAAAAAATCCGACAAAAATCATAAATGCGTAAAACATCCTCACTAACCATCTATCCAAATATGAGAATGGTATGACCTAGTGTGATTTAAATAAAATTATTTTAGGGTCCATCGATACGTAAAATGTTGGTTGTTACAAGGTCCATATGTTATTCAGCGGGGACTTGGAGAGGGAACCTTCAAGCTAACGATCATTGATGGCACCCAATTGCCAAGAGCATGGAACAACAAGTATCTTCGCAATTACTTAAACCTTTTATACAAATCTTTGGCTTTTCTTGTTTTTTTCGTTCAAAGCATTATAATAAGAACGATTTTTCCAGCAGTTTTCATTAGGAAAGACTCTCATATATCCATGCTCTTAGTGTATTTCCTTTATGCGTAACAAGCTAGTTATGAAATGGCCGACCGACAAGACGAGCACAAAAAACTGGGTCGACACCTTAGAGCTTGGCTTCTATTCACCATTTTGAGTTTATACTTAGACTTTAACCTTCTAGGAGTGGCACGACCCTCCATAAGTTAACTTGGATCTCGAACCAACGACAAGACCGAGCATAAACAACTCGTGAAATTTGCGACCTTGTGTCCAACTCCACCCCTTAGTCTCCGGACTTGGGGGAACTCCCAAGCCAAGTGAGTGTGATACCGACCGATCACTTGGCAAAATCTGATCTTAGAGTTTGGATTTGAGTATAAACTGACAAACCAACGACTCCCTCAAATCTAACCAAAACAAAATGACGGGTGAGTATAAAGGATGAACCAACGAAATCCATCCCTTGGCTCCTCACGACATTGGATCAACAAACGAAAAGAGGTCTCAAGAGTGGAGCAAACAAATTCGAACTTCATGCGACTCGAGATTAATGACCAAAAGGAAGTCTTGGGAGTAAAGTCAATATACTCAAAGTTCACAAGACTTGAATTCATCAAGAGTGAAGTCTCAAGCAACAATAATTTAAGTGTAATGATGAGTTACATCACATGATTACAACTATTGGAAAATGTAAAAAAAAATACTCGAACACTTAGAATAAACTCATGTGAAATGAAAGTATAAGTTAACTTCTATACACAAGTCAAAAAATCTATACAACATGATTTCCACAACATCGTTGTGCCATCAAAAGCGTTGGTCATACTCATGTTACAATCGGCCAAAAAAAATACATTCTCAAAATCCGCAGCAACATTTGGAGAAGCCACCCTTCTTTTTTTCATATGACTTCTTTGTTGGTGATTTTGATGGTTTATCCTCCCTCTCCTTCCTCTTCCGCTTCATTCCATTTCTCCCATTTCTTTTTGACCCTTTCAGTTGAGTTAGCTTAGGACGGGGTCTCATCTAGAAAACCTTTATCGGGTCCCCTTCGGGCGTATTCTCCTCCTCGTCCGTGATGTCCATCATTTCAACTTTGAGGAGAATTACCTTTACGGAGAAGGATTAATCTCGATTATAGCTGCTAAAGTCTGAACTTTCTCATCCTCATCTTTGGTTTTTTCCTGGCCTCTTCATGGGCCTTTCTTTCGGCCTCCTCATGGGATATCTTCTCGGCCTCTCCATCAATTTTTATTTTAGCTTCAATCCCCATCTGCAAGATAGAAAGGCAGGAATGATGTTGTTGCTATATCTTATGCATAGTAGGCCCGCTTATCTCACCGCCCTAGTTGGTGATCCTCACCTCCTCTTTCTCCTTTCGCCTTTCATCCTTGATCAGTTGTTCCATTTCAGTGAACAGATGACACTGTTGAATCTCTTCTGTCCATAGGCCCTTGTAGATGTTGACATTGCCGAACTCATCGCTCATTAACCACTTATACTGGTTAATGTCGAACGTAGCCCACACGGTCACTGAAGTCCCGAAGGTGATGTTAGGCTCCATCCCGTAAGTATATGTACGTTGAAGAGGAAGATGTGGTAGTTTTCCTCATTTTTTTGATATCATCATCTCAATTACAAGATAGAAAGAGGATATACCTCCTAATATGTGCTCAAAAATTTCCATGGTGACGATGCCTTCCACTTTTGAAGGAAGGAAGCCTCTAGTATCCAATCCTGGATGCTCGGGGTCATACCACATACCAGTAGTGGTTAAGTGGGACGGACCACTAGTAGCAACTAGCAGGATAGATGGAAATTTTAAAGCACCTGCTTCGGTCGTATGAGTAATGATGACATGCTCGGTTATGACCATCTTCCCTGTGGACGCAATAGCTCTCTCCACCGCTTCTGCCTCGGCATCCTCCTTTCACTCACCCTCCTGTTAGAACTCGACGCACATCTTTAGTCAAATACTGAGCCATTAAGTATTCCTCGTCCACCTCATCAACATCGAGAGCAGCAGCCTCATCATCCAGGTGCTATCCCAAGTTAGAGCAAAGACACAAGCCTAATCATCAACCTATGAGATTCCGCGATGACAGATAACTTGTGCATAAAATCAAGGATTAATCATTCCAGTTGCTACTTAGAATCTTCTTCGGCCTTTCCTTGTCTTTACTCTAAACACCTCCAGTTGGGATTTAAAGTTTTTTATAACTTCATCATCTTTCCCCCAACACATCCCTGTTTGATGCTTCTGCTGCTTCTCTCTCTTTTATTGCATGCTCATGTTCAGTCTAACTGAATTCCAGCCTCTTCTTGAGTTCCTCACAGTCCTTCGTCAACTGCTCTTGTAATGACCCGAGATTTTGGCGATCTTGGTTATCCGATATACCACACATATCGAACATCCAAGGATCGAAAATACCGGTCATAATGAAAGAAATTAGAGGGTGAGGATAGATAAGATAGAAACTTAGAATAGAAGGAGAAGAAGAACACAACATCAGAGTAACACGAATCTCACAGCGGAACGAATAACATATAATATATGTAACATAACTTTGAAATATACATATGTACTTGAATATACATCATTATCAAAGTACAACACTTACAACACAGCGGAAATAACTATAGCTATATGATCCTGAAGCCCCCTGCTCCAAGCTCTTCCAGTATATCTGTAAATCCCGACTACTTGACTGCCCGTACAAATTTAGGCACCCAAGAGTTTAGGGAAAACAAAACAAATAAACTCTGGGTCAGTCATGGGACTGGTATGAGTAAACAGTTTAAAACAGTTCGAACAAGTAAACGATATCTCATAAGACCACGCCGTATAACGGAACGGGTTTTTCCCTTATGAGAATCCAAATTATCTTTATATCAAAAACCATTTTGATATTATAATAATGTCTATCAACCACAGTATATATAATCATCTAGCCAAAACGCTTTCATCTCACGTTCTACATATATAGTATGTAATCAAAACCGCAAGCACGTATTGGGTAATGGATTTCCAACTATGACAAGGTATGGAACCACCTTTCACTAGTGTACCTCTAGAGAGGAATACACTGGGTTCAACAAGAACAACTTGCAACCTGGCCACACATGACCGACCACTCATTTCGCTTGAGTGTATCGAATGTATATCACCAATGGTTGGGATCAGCAACCGTTTCCCGAATGGGACAGTATCGACAATAGATTTTTAGAAATAAATGAAACTCTAGATCAGGTGATTATACACCCTACTTCGGAGCGACCGACTTAGCCATGCTGCCTGCCCGATTTCTGTCATTTACCCGATGTGAGGCTAGAAGCTACGCTTTATCATCAAACCAGATTCACTTCGAATGCCACATCGTCAAATCCATCAGATCACCAATTGACGTCCTCAACCATACATTATGTGTTAGCTAAAAGAAGTTTCCTTCTCCGCTTCCACTCTTGGTACGGTTAGAGAAATCAATATACGTGATCGTCTGGAAATACTCTGTCAGACATCCGTCCATACAAGTCATCCAGTAACAGCATGAACCAAAGGTACTATTTAGTATATCCATCTTAGGCACTGCTATCTAAGATTTATACAATAGACCTTGCACTTTACTCTGTCTTCAATTATCTTTGGCATATATGATTCGCAACGCTTATGCCAATACAAAGTGGTTCTTTGGATAATAACCCAACCGGTCTCTCCATATTAACAACGTAAATTGGTCAAAAACTTCGATAGTATGTGATTTATCTATCGAAGGAAATACGTGTGCAAACAACGATATCATTTCCAGAAGGAAATTCTATCGATCAATCATCAATCACTATCATTCCACAACTATCAGACTCTAACTGTAAACTAATAAGAGAACAACTTCCCAAGTATAAACCCCGAAGGCCGAAACCAACATCAGATTGATACCCAGAAAACTATTCAACTTAACTAATCTCTAGTCAGTTTCTAATCTTGTTTAACTCTATTTCTTAACTCTATACGATTAACTCTAGTTCGTTTTTAACTCTAATCGATTAACTCTATTTGATTACCTCTAACTGATTAACTCCTTTCAAATAAACTATATTCGATTTACTCCTTTAACTCTATTCGAATAAATTATATTCGATTAACTCCTTTAACTCTAACTGATTAATTCTAACTCCTTTTACTCTAACTGATTTATTCTAACTCCTTTTACTCTAACTGATTAATTCTAACTCCTTTTAAAATATCGTATTTATTTTCTAAATAAATATTTCCTTTATTCTATTTATTTTATCAAATAAATATTCCTTTATTCTATTTATATTTATTCCCTTAATAAATAAATAATCCCTTTTAATCTATTTGTAAGTGTCCTACAAATATTTCCTTTATAATTCTATTTTATTTGTAAATGGTTTACAAATATTTCTCTTCTTATTTGTTTGACAAATGTTTCCTTTTATATTTGTTTTACAAATATTCCCTCTATATCCGTTTAACAATTCTTTCCCTTATATTTGATTTACAAATATAATTCCCTTATATTTGATTTACAAATATAATTCCTTTATTCAAAATCCTTTTTCTTTTATAATATAAAATCCATTGATTTTATATAAATAAATTATTTTCAAAATATACTTTGAAAATTCCTTTTCCACATTCTGGTATTTCTATGGTACTTAACATACCATATAACAACGATAAATATAGTCCAAACACACATAATCAACAACAGATTATATATCACATCATATATCACAATATATGAAACAACCGTAAAATAAATGTTGAGGAATCCAGTTGGATTCCTCCAACCTGTTTCCCTGCATCACAGATGTTAAACAATATAGATAACATCACTTTCAGTTCCATATGATATATTCTGTTAAACAGAATCAAATATAGAAATTTAACTAACTGACTAGCAGTTCAATCAAACAGTCAACACACAGTCAATCAGCCAATATATAATAGTTCTAAAAATACAACATGAAATTATAAACTGTTCAGAGTTAGTGAGATTTACTCACATTGGACTATCATCGTTAATTAACGATAATTGTCGTTCGATTTGATTCAAACGGACAATTTATTTTGCCGTAAATTGTAACGAGCTCGGATGGACTTCCAGTCATTTCCAACGCGTAGTGTTTGTCCATGCGATCCCAACGAATCCGACGGTTTGAAATTCTAATATCGTATGTGGCGGATATTAAGTTCACTAGTTATACATGCTATTTAAATTAAAAAAACCATTAACTCGTTTACCATATGGCCCAACCCTTTGTTTCTTGGCCCATTCACCCTTTTACCAACCCAGACCCGATATGTTCTTTCTTCCCCAAATCGTGATACAGGAACCCGCAAGTTTCACATACCATTTCCCACTTTCTTCGATCCCGTTTCCTTCAAACATACCCATCGATTTCAATAGCCGAAACCACCTTCTAACCTCTCATCAAAAGCCGCTCCATCCCATCACCAAAGTCAACAACTCGCGCCTCATTTCAAAGTTCCGTCGCCCCTGCTTAACGCGAGAACCACAAAGTTCCATCGAACTTTCTTTTGATCGAATACCACCAAAATATCCACACAAGTGCGGAAACACTCCCTGAATCCAACGCCATACTCCAGACAATCCCGAACCCCACCCCTTTCATCAAATCCTCAACCCTAGTTTACTGCTAAAAACCCGACCCCTATAAACATGGAACGCACGCCTCAAAACTGGTACAAAATTGAAAAGAATCACTCCAGGAATCCATAGAAATCAACAAAGTGATTTATTGGTTTTTGTTTGCTTTTCTATAAATTTTTGATGTTGGGTTTTTACGTTTGGAAGATGTAAACCGACGGCGGACCAAATGAAAAAGTGAAATTAGGTTAAAGGAGTTTTAAAGGGGTATTTATAATGGAGATAAATATCTAGATATTTTTATGCTGATTATTTTATTAGTTTATAATCAATCGTTACTTTCGTTTGTCCTTTTAAAAATTCCTGTAATCACATATGACACCTAAAAATCACGAAACTAGACATGCAGCTATAGTTCGACATTACGGTCCCAATGAAACTGGTTTCGTCAAATTCCGACTCCGTATGCTCACACAGCGTATTTTTATCCGTCGAGATAGTGACTGTTTCTCACTCTAAAAATCCATACGACCACACAGTGACTCTAAAAATCACGGAACTGGAAATCTAACAATAATTTGACATTACGAATCCAACATAATTGGTTTCGTCGAATTCTGAGGTCGTATGAAAACTGGCTATTTTTAAAGCTCTGAATGACCCATTTAAATATATAAATATATTTAAATAAAATAAAATTAAATATAAATAAATTTATATTATCGTATATACTCACAGTGGAATACCCTACAGCTCTAGAATATTCCTATATGAATTTCTAACTCGATATTCACTTCTAGGTCAACCCGATATCTGATTTATATTGAAATTCCTTTTTAAAATATAAATAATTCCTTTATAAATTATAAAGGGATTCCTTAGCGACTTTCCAAAATTTGATTTGGACATAAATCAAAATCTACACGATGAAATCTCGATTTTTCTCTTCTATTAGAAAAATATATTTTAACAGATTTGAATGTTTCTTGTTTCACAGAAATCCGATTTAAAACGGACCATGTACATTCCGTTGAAGTTCGAATCACCAAATTACGAACTGCAGCGCCCTTTCAAGCTCGATTTTAATTATATTATAACTCTACGTTCAAACTATCATTTATATAATATATTCGTTATTCTAATTCAATTCTAAACTGAATTAAATATCACAGATGATCCATTTCACACCATATCACCATTTCAGCCAATTCTGATTATTTCAGAATTAAATATATTATTTAATTTTATTATTTTAATTAAATATTCATCATTATTTAATTCAACAACCATTAAATCCTTTTAATCACCATTTTTAAAATTAAATAAATTAATTATAATACCTCTGCCAATGCGGGTCATTACAGCTCTGTCTCTCTATTATCTTTCCTTAGCCGTTGATTCTCTAGAGTTAGGTCTTTATTATCCTTCTCAAATGATGTAATCCGCGCAGAATAGTTAAGGCCTCTTTATACTCTTCCCAGGACGAAGTGGTTGTTTCATGTACTTCCTCAATCTTTTGGCTAGCGGTACTTAGCTCTTTCTTCAAATCTTCGATCTTTGCATCCTTGGATTTGATCCTGTCTCGATATGCACTAGCTTCAAGCTTTAGGGCATCTATCTCTATATTCTTCTTATATTCAACATAGAAAGCTTTTCTCCATAGTTTGTAGCAATCCTATACTGGTTATAGATGTCCTAGGTACTGTCAAATGTTTCCTCGTCAATGTCTAGAGAGATGGGTGCATTTTAGGTAGCTATAACAGCTCTTCAAAGTAATAATTAGGGAAATTCTTCTTTAAGTACTCCTTTAGCTCCTAAGGAGTCATCTCATCTGCTTCAGGAGCCCAATCTAACGGTCTTCTTTTCTTCCTCTCTCCCCATTTCTAACTCTAGAGCCTTCTCTGGCTTATCCATGCCTATATCTCTCGCCATGGGTGCAAGGGTTAAATGTCTTAGAGGAGTAGGGAGTAAGGGAGCCTCCGATTAGCTCATGCTCATCGACTATAGTCCTTTTCTTGAGCTCCATCGGCCTTGTACTCATCGCCGGAGACATTGATTGTCAGGGATAGTATCGACGGTAGGGACTGTTACCATACTTGTGTTCCTTTTTGTTTCTCAAGTAAAAGTCCCCATGATATGCAGATTTTGTCACGGAGAACTACCATGTCCTATATCCTTAGCACCTCCGCAGCTTTGATCTTCATTCCAGTTTTTATCGCCATATAGGGATACTGTACCTAAATGAGATAAACCCAAATTAGGGACACTCATTCAATACATATATAAAATAAGTGTTGTGACATGCAATGCTTATGAGTGAGTGTGTGTATGTGTGTGTCCTAGTATCTCCCCGATGGACCAATTTTTGGCTTGCTTAAAGGGGTTCTCTCCATGACGTTTACAATAATCTTTCAACATTCATATCGCTCAAGCCAAAATGAAGATGTTTCCATAGAGATTTTGTCCAAGCCCTTGAATTGCTCTTCCATCTCTGTCGACGTGGTGGATTCTGAGGTAGTAACTAGATATATTTGTTTGGAAACCTCTCCTAGCCTCGTCTCTTTTGATGGAGACGAAGGCAAATCTTCTTCTCCAAAAAAACTCCTCCTCACCACTAGCACCATGGCCTTCCTCTTCCTCCTGAGCTCTGACCTCCTCCCCTTCTACTGGGGGCACATCCAGAGTCGCGCCTTGGGGCATATCTCCTCCTAAGGCTCCTACTTCATTACTATCCTTATGGTCAGTGGAGCGGCCTTGGGAAAACAAACTCACCAAGTCGAGAAGGTATTCCAAGATTATATTATGAGCATTGAGTGTGTCATCTTCTACATATCTCAAAACCAAGACTACTTGTAAGTATTCTCAGCCTCTTGGCCTTTGGATAATAGCAAGTTAGTCTGGAGCTTATGACTCGAATAAATTGAAATGCAACACATGTGTTAAAACACCTATACCTGCCTAACCAATTGTGCTTGAAATAACTTAATTTGTTCCACATCCCCAGGATGATTCAGATATTGGCTTGATCTTCCAAATAGACGAGGATGGATAGGGACTTCTTTGCTTAAAAGAGTAAATATATCTTCTCTGAATGACTCTATACCTAAACTTTTAATATAAAGGATGTAGGTTTCGAGCAAGAAAGCGTTCCGGTTCGAGTGAAGCTGCATCGGCACCAAGCACATATAGTGCATATATCTCGGATGAGTAGATATGAAGAAGGCACACACTTGATGGAACACGTGTATCTGTTCTAGGAAGTATATCCTCTCGGAAGTGCATGTGCTCTGTTATTCCTCTCGGGAGACCGGACTTCATTCTGAGGTATGTCGTACCTCATGAATATCTGCGCTATTGTTGCTTCAACAATTCTGGAGGCAACCGAATCTATAGGATTCTCTAAAATAGCTACGTCCCCTAGTATACCAGGCTCAAAAGAAATGTTTTCATGATGATCCACTTTATCCTCAGCCTCTCTTTGGCCTTTTTCAACTTCGTTATGCTCACCCTCGATGGTTGGCTCATCTTCGGGCTGATATATAAGTTGCGATCCTTCGAATTTCTCCTTTTGATCACGTGCATCTGATGGGCTCGCTTATAGGGAATGGGTAGATACTTTGGATGTTTGATGATGGCTTACAGTCAGGCTTGAATTGTTCGAAGAATCGTTCAAGTTCGTATGCAGCTTTACAGCGTCGGTTTTCAGACCTTGGAGTTGTTTAGAACTCCTTAATGCCATAACAAGCTATACTTTTAAGATAATTGCAACAGTTAGCACGATAAAATCTATGCCTACCGTGTTAGTGTAAGCTAACATAGAACGTGCAATGTTGTGCGTGCTCAAGCAAGTACAGTAAATGCTTTAGGACGCAATAACGACTCCTAAACATTTGATTAAAACTAGCATTGTCGCTGACCAGCTTTGCGGTACTTGGATTGTATCATGATTACGTCGTGATCGGATCGTGAAACGAATTCTAGAATTAGTGGTTAATTCAGATGTTCACTGTATAGTTTTATGCTTTAATCCTAAGTGCATGTATGAATTATCAGTTCGTCATTCATTTCTGGAATGCTAAGTTATTAAAATATGATATGTTGGATTATGCTTCGGTCCAATCATACGGATTTGTGAAATAATCCAGATTCATGAACTCGAATTTGGGTTTGAATTTTTTCACTAAGTACCGAGATATGAATTCCACTTCGTATCCATGAACACTTGGAAAAATTTTATTCTCCCTTCTAAGAATGTATCTCTGCGCCTTTTACTCCTCATTTTTTCAAATTTCAAAATTTTTTCCTAAGTTTTCAGGATACGAAATGAAATTTCATATACCCGATCACTTGAGAAAAATTCCCCTTTTCCATTTCATACTCCTAAGACCGATCTCTGAACTTCTTCTTGTTGAATCTTTCTTCCACTCCTCTCTTCTTCTTCCTAACTCCTCCCAAATTTCGTACTCCGACTTCCTCTTCTTCTTCCTCCTAAATTAATACTTCCCCATTCCGCCTCGTCTCACTCTTCGGCCACGCCGGCACCACATCAGCCTCACCCATGACCTCTAGCGCCTCAATATCACCACCTTCAGGCTCTTATGGCCATCACCACACAAAAATCACAGAACCCCCAAATTTTTGCAAATAAACTCAAATCAAATCAGGGCAAACCCCACCCAAAACTATTTGTAAGTGGACAGAGCTAGGTGAGGATTAATGTCAGAAGTTAGACGAGGTTGGAAGTGAGCATTATTGTGGTCAACAGTGAAGTTTAGGGGCTGTTAAAGTTTTCTCGAGCTCGAAATTTCTAAGTGTTTGGGATAGGAAAAAAGGAGATGGGGAGAATGAAGTAGGGTATTTATATGGAGGGGGATATGTTTCTTCATATCCAAATAAAAACCCAAGTATTAAGGGCTCGGTACCGATCCATGTTCCCTTGGTCTTAATAAAAAGAGAAGAGGTGGGAGAAGAGAGGGAAACTTCAGAATCAGGACTCATAGGATTCATAACTGCTACTACGGTTGTGTACACAAATTTCCAAATCTCTGAATGCTAAGGAGAGCACAAATCGAAAACCAATTTTATGCTTACCGGTATGAAAACAATCTCTGACATTCAAGAGTACATGTGTAACGACCCGCGTTTTTTAGCGATATTATTTATTTATTTAATTATTTAATAGTGGATTAGAAATTTAAATGGTTGTTGAATTAAATTATATGGATTTATTTAATAAAAATAAATAATAAAATGATATATTTAATTCAAAAATAATCAAAAATAGTGGAATTCACAATAGTGTGTAATTTGGATTATTTGAAATATATAATACAGTTTGGAGTTGAATAATATTCACGAATATATTCTATAAATGACAGTTGAACGTGTAAATTATCATTTAATTAAAATTGAGCTCGAAATGGCGCGGCAGTTCGCTATTGGGCGATTTGAACTTCAACTGAATATACAGGGTTCGTTTTAAATCAGATTTCTGTGAAACAAGAAACGCTAGGAGCTGGTGAAATATATTTTTCTGATGGAAGAGAAAAATCGAGATTTCGTCGTGTAGATTTTTAGTTATGTCCAAATCAAATTTCAGAAAAGTCGCTATGGAATTCCTTTATAATTTATATCGATTTATTTATATTTTAAAATGGATTTTTAAATATAAATCGAATATCGATGTAACACTGGATTTGAAATATCGAGTTATAAATCCCAGTGTAGCAGTATGGTATTCTAGTGTGAATATATACAATAATATTTATTTTTAAATATTTAATTTAATTATATTTAAATATATTTATATATGTAAAAGGGTTATTTAGGGCTTTAACAATAGCCAGTTTTGCAAACGACTTTAGAATTCGATGAAACCAATTTTGTTGGATTCGTAATGTCAAATTATTGTTAGATTTCAGTTTCCGTTATTTTTGAAGTTAGTATGTGGCCGAACGGGATTTTTATGTGAAAAACGGTCGATAAGTTGACCATTAAAAATACGCTGTGTGAACAAACGGAGTCGGAATTCGATGAAACCAGTTTCGTTGGGTCCGTTATGTCAAACTGTATCTGAATGTCCATTTTGGTGATTTTTGGGTATCGTGTGTGAATAGAGGAATTTTTAAAGGACAAATAAAAACAACGGTTGCTTATAAATAAATATAAAATTCGAATAAAAAAATAATAAAACCCTCTTATGTAACACCCTTACTTTTCCTAACCCTAACACTTCAATCTCTCTGGTCAAATGTTTGAGCTGCCACCAATTTCTTCTACAGGAAACCAACGTGAGTTTTAAAAATTCATAGAAATATATATATAAATCCTAAAATCATGAAAGTTATATATTTGAAATCCTGGCAATTTTATTTTCAGGTCTATACCCATTTGAAGGGGTTCGACATCTGTTCCGTATGATTGGGTTTTGAATAGTGAAGCCTAGGATTTGGGTTTATAGTAGTTTAGTGATTTGATTGAAGAAATGATCATTGTAGTTGAGATCGGTGTGGAAAGTAGTATCATTTGGGAAATTTCTGTATAAATTGGTGATAAAAATGTACGGTAGTTTACTGTAAATCAGGGGTTTGGGTTTCCAGTTCACGACAAAATTTGATGTCGAGTTCCATGATTTTTGGGTCGATAGACAGAGTGAGAGACGAGGAGTTTATCGGTATAGGTTGTTTGATTTTCTGGTGAGTGTATGATGCAATGGAGCAGTTCAAAGTCGGTGGTGAAAGTGTGGTTGTGCGTTTTCCAGTAGCAGACGGGTTTTGAAATCGGGGGTGCGAGTTCGAGAGTGTAGGATCTGAGGTGAAGAGATTTTCGAGAGGAGCATCGTGGTGTTTTCAGATTTTGATTCTGTGGAAGAACGGAGGATCGGTGGAGGCTAAAAAAGTGGGAAATGGACATGTTATGTTTACTGGAGGAAGCGACTGTGGGGGAGAAGAAATAGTGATGGGCTAGAAATTTAAACAGGCCGGGTTAATTTGGTAAAGCCCAAAGTTTTAATTAGAATCAAGTTTATTTAAATTAACGTACTATATTGTTAGCCTACTTTGTGAACTAGGCAACACAAAGTCAAGAAACCAAACATTGAATGGTATTTTTAATTATAAGACTTCGGTTCGGATTGGAGGAAAGCACTACAATTCAGGTTGATAGCTACAGTTGTTCGGATCGGATAGGGTCATCTGTTCGGATCGGGGTAGAGCGACATAGGCAACTGAATCTCGAATGGATCGGAAAGCCATCTGCTTGCCACAACAATGGAGCGGAGCGGAATAGGTTAGAGAAGGAGAGACGCCCAAATCAATCCGGTTCGGATCGGGTATCCCGATCCGAACCCCTTACCTGCACGTCTCCGACCCGCACCCATGATCCATGTTAATATCCTGTAAAATCGCCTGGAGAACCGGACTGGCTATGACTAATTCCTACCCCTAACGTCCTTCCCTTTGATGCGTTGTCAACATGATAGTTCATCCGAACCCGAAGGGAGTGCGATGGATGACACGTGGCCCGACCCGGATCAAGTCTCAAGTAAATACCCCATCTGGAGACAAAGAGAAGGATCTTTTCTTCAGCACTTAAAGAATTCAATCACCTCCATCATCCGAACTCCATTACTCCCGGAAAATCCAAATCATCTTTTATTTCTTGTTTTAGTCAATTGCGTGAACAAAAGTGAGTGGCGAGTGAATCTTTCATTGTATTTGCAACTGAATTATTGAATATAGTGAAAAATAAGTGGACGTAGGCATTTGTTCGCCGAACCACTATAAATCTTGCGCGTTCATTGTTATTTTTATCTCATTTTATCTTGTTTCAAATCAATTTGGGTGTTAGAACCACTTTTGGGTCTAACATTTTGGTGCTTTCACTGAGATTCCTCATCTAAATTCTTTATTTTCCGGGATCTCTTTCTACTTTTTGGACCGTTGAGTTCAAAGAAGTGAATCCTTAAGTTTCTCCGCTTTCTTACATTCGTTGAAGTAATTGTCAAAAACTCATGGCCAAAGGAAAAGGCAAGGAAGTTCAGTCTGTTCAAGGAAATGGAGCTGGCGAAGATCAGCAACATGCTGTTGTAACAAGGTCTCGGGGGCAGAGTTCAGCAGCAGGAAGAATCAATGCAGGAAATCCGAACTGACAGCAAGGGGAGAGCTCCGATCCGATCCGGGTAGGAGACTCTGAAGCAGTGCACTCCCCCAATCTGAACCGACCCGAGTTGCTCGCTGCACACCGATCCGACCAGGCACCCCAGCTCCGATCCGACCCGACTTCCTACCTCTGATCCGACCCGATGCTTGGTGAAGCTGGAACCTCTACTCGAGTCCCTACGAATGCTCCAATTCCGGCTGCCAGGGTTGGTGATCAGGTCAATCCATCTGCGCCCATCACTCAAGGAGATTTCTCGCGCTTGCTTGATATGCTTGAGAGCACGAGGGAAGCTATGAGAGTTCACGAGCGCACTAATCTCATGATGCAGGAAAATATGAGGCTCATGAGTCGGGAGATTAGTGAACTCCGTCGGCAAAGGACTCCATCACCGGTTCGTCACACACCAGTAGATCAATCTTCATCTTCCGAGGAAGAGAGGCCCCGTGAATGGAGGCCACTCGAACGACCTCAGAATGTGGAGCAGCTGACATTTGGATCTTTGGGATCTCGCGAGGATATCGCACGAGCATTGGGAAACGATGACCCCACTCGGGGGCAAAGACTCCAGTCCCCTCTTCCCGAGATCGACCGGGAACACAGGGAACGGAACCGGGCAGTGGCAGCTCGAAGAAGAAGGGCATCTCCTGAGCAAGAGCCCAGAAGGAACTCGGATACTAGGGCCAGGGAACCTGAGCAGCCCCTAACTAGTGCTGATGTACAGGCAATGGTTCGCCGAATTATGTCCGAGAGCCGGAATTATACAAATGAAGACTATGGCATTGAACGAAGCCATACACCGTTCACCGACGATATCCTCGACTTCCAGTTTCCCCGACGCTTTAACTTGCCACAGATGGACAAGTATAACGGAAGGACTGATCCGGGACAGCATTTGATGCGGTATTCATGGCTCATGAATGCCGCTGCTGCCCCTGATGAAGTGAAGTGCAAAGCATTCCCAATCTACCTAGAAGATGTGGCATTGTTCTGGTTTACCCGACTTCCTCCTCGTTCAATTTCTAATTACAAAGAACTAAGAGAGCGTTTCATGAACCAGTTCCGACTACATGCCCGAAAATCCAAGAGTGTTATTGAATTGTCGAGAATCAAACAGGCACCAGGAGAATCTTTAAGGGCATATCTTGATCGTTTTAACCAAGCCGTAACTGAGGTCAGTGACCCGCATGAACCCACTATTCTGATGGCATTGAAGGAAGGAGTCGACCCTGAATCCGAGTTTGGAGACTACCTTTCTGGGAAAACACCCCCCACAAGGGCGATATTCTACGAAAAAGTCGATATTTATCTAAGACGAGAGGAGGCCAGGGCAAACCGAAAAAGAAAATCTGAGACAGCTTCAAAGGAGAATGTGCATAGTAATATTGCCGTGAAGCAGTCTGGGGAAAGTTCTGGCAAGGTTGAAGTAAATGTAGGAAACAAGGGTGGAAACAGCAATACTGGAAATGGGGGAAACAACAACAACCGTAATTCGAACGGTAACAGAAGAAACAGAAATAGGGGAAGTGACCCTAACAAGAGGCCCCGATTCCAGAACTACGAGAACTATACACCATTGAATGACACCCTGGAAAATATTTACCTGGATACGTACAATGTGTTGCAGTACAAAAGACCGCCACCTCGTGATTCGACCGAGAAAGAAATGGTGACTGGGAAATTTTGCTTGTTTCACGGAACACATGGACATTCGACCAATGAATGTCGGCATTTGAGGGATGTAATTGAAAAGCTGCTGCGTGAAGGAAAGTTGGATGAGTACAAGGTTGCCCCGAGGGACAGGGGGCAAGGAGAGCAGGCTCCAAAACAGATCCTACCTGCTCCTAAGCCTACCGCGCAGCAGAAAGGTAAAGGGATTGTCATCAACTCCATAGTAGGCGGACCTCACCCGGCAATCCGAAGTTTTAGGTCAATGGACCAATATGTGAATGCTGCCAAGCATCTAGATGTGAATGAAGGTGACGATTTGGAAGATGTCACCCCCATCAAACAACAAAAAACCATGTTCGACGACGTGGTATTTCGCAGCCGAGACAACACTGGGATACAATCTCCCACCAATGATCCGTTGGTTATTACTACCACCATTGGGCCGGCTTTGGTCCATAAGGTATTAGTAGACAACGGAAGTTCCGTTAATATTTTGTTCAAGAAGTCATTTGATCAGATGAAGCTTGAGCCCGAAGATCTGAAACCTTGTGAAGGATGGATTAGAGGCTTCAACGGAGCGACGACAGCTCCCATGGGATATATAGAGTTGCCCGTGACCCTAGGGCAAGGAGAACGTAGAAGAGTGCGAATGCTTCAGTTCGTAGTATTGGACGTAGATTCGCCATATAACACATTTTTAGGGAGTCCTGCCCTCGCTGAATTTAGAGTTTGTATCGCCCCTTGGTGCTTGTTACTAAAGTTCCCAACCGAAGCCGGGACTGGAGAAATAAGAGGGGATCAGGTTTCTGGACGGGCCTGCTATGTTGCCGAACTGAAGATGTTGATGAAAGGAGTTAATGCTGAGAGTAAGGATGCCTCGTCTCCCTCAAAGGGGGACTCGGCATAGCAATTAGAGAAATTGACCCCAAAGGAGTTGCCCAAAGGAACACCTGAAGACCTGGATCCTAGAAAAGACGAGGAACCAGAGGCTAGGAATGCAACTCCTAACGAAGCGACAGTGGAAATTCCCATTGATAAAGCTGATCCAACGAAAGTTTTGAAGATTTGTTCTCAATTGGATCCACGTCGTGCTGAAGAACTGACGGACTTCTTGAAGGCAAACTTAGATGTGTTCGCCTGGACCTATGCTGACATGTGTGGGATATCACCTTCCATTATCAGTCACAAATTGAATCTAAATCCGAAGCATCCGCCTGTGAAGCAAAAGAGACACATGCTGGGCCCAGAGAGGTCGGCTGCTCTCAAAGAGGAAGTAGAGAAATTGAAGCAAAATGGATTTATTCGAGATTCGACTTATCCCGACCGGATATCGAATCCCGTCTTGGTAAAGAAGCCAAATGGAAAGTGGCGGACTTGTATTGACTTTTCAGATTTAAATAAAGCTTGCCCAAAAGATAGTTTCCCACTTCCCAGGATTGACCAGCTTGTAGACTCGACAGCAGGTCATGAACATCTTTCTTTCATGGACGCATACTCTGGATACAACCAAATTCCTATGCATGTACCAGACCAAGAGCATACGAGTTTCATTACGAATTTGGGGCTATATTGTTATGTTGTAATGCCATTCGGGTTAAAAAACGCTGGAGCTACTTATCAGCGCTTGGTAAATAGAATGTTTTATAATCAAATAGGAAAAACTATGGAAGTTTATGTGGATGATATGCTTGTTAAATCAAAGCAGTCTTCCAGCCATACGCAAGACTTAGCGGAAATGTTTGGTATCTTGCGAAAATACCGTATGAAATTGAATCCTTTAAAATGTTCATTTGGAGTGGCGTCGGGAAAGTTTCTTGGCTTCATTGTGAGTTCCCGAGGAATTGAAATCAACCCTAGCCAGATAGCAGCGATTAGAAACATCGAAGAACCGAGGAGAATTAAAGACGTCCAAAGTCTGGCAGGGAAGGTAGCGGCGTTGAGTAGATTCATCTCCAAAGCCACAGATAAGTGTGTTCCGTTTTTTGATTTGATAAAAAGGGGAAAGAAGAACTTCCAGTGGACTCCCGATTGTGTTGAGGCCTTTCAAAATCTGTTAGAGCTGTTAGAGAAACCGCCAATCTTATCAAAGCCCGTAGATCACGAAGAATTATTTGTTTACCTAGCAGTCTCGGCTCACGCTGTCAGCACAGCCCTGGTTCGAGAAGAAGACAAAGTACAAAGGCCAGTATACTATGTGAGTAAGAAATTAGCAGCGGCAGAGCGCAACTACCCAAAGATTGAGAAGCTTGCTTACAGCCTCTTGATTGCATCCCGAAAACTTCATCACTACTTCCAAGCCCATCCAATAACCATATACACCGATCAGCCGTTAAGACAGGTGTTGCAGAGACCCGAAGCATCGGGAAGGTTGATTAAATGGAACATAGAACTAAGCCAGTTTGATTTGAATTTTCAACCACGAAAGTCAATCAGGGGGCAAGCTCTAGCAGACTTTATTGCGGAGTTCACCGTTCCAGAGGAGGAAATAATCAATGACCGAGTGGTCAAATCCGAGGATAAGCTAGAGATGAATCCGTGGAAATTATATACAGATGGAGCTAAAAATGACCGAAGGTCCGGAGCTGGAATTGTCTTAGTCACTCCCGAGGGACGGTCGTTATATTACGCCCTGCGATTAGAATTTTCAGCAACTAACAATGACACTGAGTATGAAGCCCTGATTGCCGGGCTGAAACTTGCTAAAGACCTCGGAGTAAAAATGATGGACATATTTTGTGACTCTAAGATTGTTGTTTGTCAAGTGCGAGAGGAATTCGCGGCTCGAGGACCTCGACTTATCGCCTACCTCAAGAAAGTGAAAGAGCTATTGAATAGCTTAGAGCGGTACAACATAATGCATATTCCCAGAGTTGAGAACCAGAAAGCGGATAGACTGGCAAAACTGGCTAGTTCTGACAATCCAGAAGGGTCTGAGGTAATTCCAATTGAAACGTTGGAATCGCCAAGCTTTGAGTCAATGGAAATTGAATTCGCTCTTGAAACGGAACCAGAAAAGGAGTCATGGATGACTCCAATTAAGAATTTTCTTAAGAATGGGACACTCCCATCGAAGAAGAGTGAGAAAAGAGCTGTAGTTCGCAAAGCTACCAGATATGTTATACAAGACGATACTCTCTATAGACAAGGATTTTCTATGCCCCTGTTACGATGTATCGCACACGACGACATCAAGCGTGTACTAAGAGAAGTACACGAAGGTGAGTGTGGAGATCATACAGGAGGTCAAACTTTAGCAAAGAAAATATTGCGGTACGGATACTTCTGGCCTACGATCAATAAAGATGCAGCTGATTATTCACGACGCTGCGATAAGGGCCAGAGATTCACCAAAATCCCCAGGGCACCGTCAACCCAGCTTAAATCGATGGTGAGTCCTTGGCCATTTGCCACATGGGGAATTGATAACATTGGAGTTTTACCGATTGCTAAAGGAAGAGCTAAGTATGCAATAGTAGCCGTGGATTATTTCACAAAGTGGGTGGAAGCTGAGCCCTTGACTAAGATCACCACAAGAAAGGTGATAAGTTTTGTGGTCAGAAATATTATATGCCGATTCGGGATCCCAAGGACGATTGTTACTGACAACGGGACCCAATTTGATAGCACTGAATTCAGAAATTTTTGCCAGAAATATAAGATAGACAAACGATATACTGCAGTTGCCTATCCACAATCGAATGGGCAAGTAGAGGCAGTAAACAAGGTTATAAAATCCATCCTCAAGAAACGGTTGGAGCGTGCAAAGGCAAAATGGGTTGACGAATTGCCCCTAGCTTTGTGGGCATATCGAACAACATTTAAAACGGCTACCGGTCATACCCCTTTCTCTCTCTCCTTTGGCTCAGAAGCAGTAATTCCAGTTGAACTGGAAGTTCCTTCCCACAGGGTGACGTATTATGACCCGATGACGAATCGGGCACTTTTACTTGAGTCTCTTGATGAAGTCGAAGAGAAAAGGGACGAAGCAGACTTGCGTGCAGCAAGACATCGGCGTCAGATGGCACGCTATTATGACAAAAAAGTTCGCCTCAGAACTTTTGAACCAGGAGATTTGGTGCTAAAGAGAGTTTTTCCATCCCTTCCTCACCTCGGCCCAAAATGGGAAGGACCCTTTGTCATCCAACGGAAACTTGAAAAAGGAACCTTCAAGTTAACGACCGTAGATGGCGAAGAAGTTCCTCGAGCATGGAATGCCCAACACTTAATGCGATATTTGGATTAGAAATGCTATACTTTTTGTCGTTTTTACGGTAAATTCTGTAACAAGACATGCCTTGCCTTGGGAAAATCTGATGATATGAATAAAGGACTATAAAGTGGATATAGGCTACGACTTAGCTGAACCACTATAAAAATATTGTGTGTTATTTACTTTTATGCATTTACATTCATTAGTTATTCTGTTGTGATTATAAAATACAGGATAACTCAGAGCCTAAAAAAGGTTGAAAACAGTTTGGACATAAAAAGAAGCACAATGATTATTTGTGCAATAAGACGTAAAAGAATGAGAAAACGACATTCTAACTCTAACTCTCCAGAGAAAGAGAGAGAGTATAAAAGCGTCTCAGATTGAGCGCTGAAAAAGAAATCCTATTCTTAACTCTAACTCTCCAGAGAAAGAGAGAGAGTATAAAAGCGTCTCCGACTGAGCGCTGAAAAAGAGATTCTACTTCGAACTCTAACTTTCTAGAGAGAAAGAGAGTATAAAGGCGTCTCCGACCGAGCGCCGAGAAAGAAATCTTTTCCCGTTGAAAGACCGGGGAATGAATAGATGACTAAGCTCGAACTCTAACTCTCAAGAGAATGAGAGAGAGTATAAAAGAAATTCCAGGAAAAACAACAGGTATTGATGACACAGGAAATGCTATCCCGTTAGAGGATTGGGAGCATTCAGATTGCATGGTTAAGCATTGAATAACTTATGGAAATTGACTGGGGACACATATACATACACATATTTCCCCCCTCCACAACTTTGTTTCATAACTATAGACATGCATTTTTACATAAGTGCAGAACTGCTAACAAATAAACATTGCAAAAAGTGAATTATTTTTATTTACAAATGAATGAATTTGTATAGGGAAATAGCCAAAAAAGAAAGTGCCGAAGCTGCTTTTGTAGCAGCACTTATTGGTTCACAAAGATGCTAAAAAGATACAGGGGAACCCACTATTTGGGTTTGGAATGAGCCTTCGATTTCTTGGCAGCTTTCTCTGTATCCTTTGCCTCCTTCTCGGCTTCAGTCAAGATTCGTTTTGATTTCTTTTTCCCTGAAGATGTGGTACTGGAGCCAGCAGACTTCTTCCCGGAGGGCGGGGCACTGGAATCAAGAGAAGATTTTTTAGCAAGTTCTTCGGTAATAGATCTAGTTGAGAGCTTAACAACTAACCTTGAACCTGCATCCACAACTGCGAGGGGCTTGAGGACCTCAGGGTCTAGTTCTTCGGCCTTTAATTGCAAGCGCTTGTCTTGATCAGCCTTCATGGCAGCCAAGGTAACGTCATCAGCGCTTTTCGATTCCCCAGTTATTGCAACCTCCGGTTCCTCATCATGTCCCTCGTCTCCTCCGTCGTCTTTTAAAGCTGCAATCATCTCTTCATCATGGGGAGTAGTGACCTTAGTTGGCTCACTCCTTTCCCCCAGGTCTGTGGAAGCAGCCTTGTCTTCCCCTTCTTTGACCCTATCAGCGGGCTTTGTCCCAGCAACAGCTCCTTGAGCTACATCTGTCCTTGCGGATGATTCAACGCCTACAGAATGAGAAACATCGGTTATCAACTCAGACGAAAGAAAAGGATTCTTCATCGAACGTTCAATCACGTAGCCAAAGGTAGTAGTAGCCTTGGCAAATTGAGGAGAAAAGATAGGAATACCTTCTGAAGACTTTTCAGTGGGGGTGACTACTACCTCTGGAGTTATTTCAGGAATGGGAGATAGCAAAGTTGTCCGGGGAATTCCCAGGTTTTCGGGATCATACCCTTCTACTTCGGGAGTTGCAGGAGCAGAAGAAGAGGAGCCAGCTTCGGGAATGGTTTTCTGTTTAGACTTCCGCCTCTCTTCTTCCATGGCCTCAGCAATTAGGCGGCGCCCTTCAGCTAGGCGCTCCGGTTCGTCGTCTCTCAAGTATTTCTCCATCAGCTTATCTTCATCAAGGGAATCGACCTTAAGTTCTTCTTTTTCCCACTCGACGATTTTATTCCACACTTGAACCAGAGTGGATGGATAGTCCTCGATCCAAGAAATGTTTCGACGACGAATAATGTGCGCGAAGAATTCAATCATTAGCTCGCCGAAGCCCTGAATATCAGCCTCCGCCTCTGATAGTTGTTTGCGGGTTTCCTCCGCAGATTTAATAGCGCATTCCACATTGCCCTCAGCCAGAGCTGCCCTGTTTTTTGCCTCCAACAGTTTCGAAGCCAAGTCAGCATTCTTCTTTTCTAATTCAGCACCTCTCTTCGCTAACTCAGCGTTTTTCTGCTCAAGCTCAGCATAAGCAAGGCGTGCCTTAGCAGCCTCTGATTTGGCCTCGTCAGCTTGCTTCTTCAACTCAGAACGCTCCTGAGTGTGGGATTCAAGCAAGTCATGATAGCGCTTTTGCATGTCCTCAAACTGTTGTTTGAAGTTAGAAGCGTTCTTTTGAGCGACAGCTAGTTGAGCTTGAGTGTCTTCTAAATCTTTTCCTAAGGTTTTTAAAGCCTTAGCATCCTCCTCCGCGGTCTTTTGCATTGAATCAGTATTTGTCATTAGAGTGCGGATGATTCTAGAAAGATTGCGGGAATACTTGAACATCTCGGTATATTGTTTTTCTACCAAATCAATTTTTGCCTTGGCCTCATCTGCCCAGTTAGAAGAAATAGGTTCAAGGGTAGGTAGAAAGGTCAGAGTCTCGAAGTATTGCTCGGGAAATTGCTCCTTTAAGTATGCCAGCTTTACTGCGGTTCCCACATCTGGTGGAGGAGGAGCGAGGATTGTTAATTCGGTGTCCCTTCCTGAAGAAGATTCTGTAGAACCCTTGTCTGTCCTAGGTCGTTTAGTAGCAGGGACTTTTTGCTTACTTCGAGACCCAGTTTCCTTTGGAGGAGTTTTCTCTCTACTCCGCTTTTCATGGGAAGAAGTGGAATCCTTAGATGGTGGTCTATCCTCCTCCCTACGACCTTGATAGCTCTTGTATTTCTCTTGTTCCGGTCGAACTGGTGAGCGGGAGCGTGAGGGCAGAGATCGATAGGGATCATAAGGTCTTCTCTCCTCCCTACCATGGTCATCCCGGCGATCATGCTCGGCATCCTGAGGAGGATTGGACATGCTGCGACGAAGCTTTCTTATATCATAATAGGATCGAGACATTGTACCTGCACGATAAAATAAACGAAGTTTAGAATCAATGGATTCATGGAGAAAGAAGTGCAATGAATGCTAATGTTGTGGTGTAAAGTGCATCCTAAGTGGTGTGTGTCCCCCCAACCAACCCGAGTCTGAAGCTAGACTGGTGCGGGCAGGCTCTTTGGCCTTAGCGGGAGTAGTTTCTTCAGAAGAGGTGAAGACTAAAGGGTCCTTCCTGAAATCCTCTGAAGTATATATAGTCTCAGGTAAGGGGAGATCCCCCAAACCCTGAAATATGTGCTCGTCAGTGCTGGGAACATCCCCTTCGGAAGCGTGAAGTGGCGACTCTTGAGAAGATTTCGACTTGTCTGGAGAAGTAGTTTCCTCGGGGGCAATATACCCTTCACGATGTTTTTCGGCCAGATTAGCCAGTTCGTCATCTTGTGTGGAAGAGGGAGAAGGTGAAGTTTGAAGAGGAGCTGTAGGAATTCCCGAGCCTTCTCCTATCTCTGGAACTGTTTCCACTGGAGGAATGTATGCATAAGGGACCGTCCCATGACCGATGCTACGGAAAACGGATAGCAGCCCGTGAAAATGAAGGTATTCATCTTTAAGGACCTCGTCGATAGTCAGAAATTTTTGATCGCCATTAAGAAGACGATGCATCCGATCAAAGAACACCTGATCTGATATCTGTTTGGGATTGTCGACTGCAAACAAAAAGGAAAACAGGTCAGGGTGATGATTTAAGTGCATAGAGTCCGGGTTCAGAAAATCAATGCTTTACTTGATTTTGTCCATCTCCTGGCGCATCCAGACTATTGCTTTATATAGAACCACTCTAGTCTGGAATCTCCAGCTTTACTGCTAAATGGCGTAGAGATTATCTTCCTTTTTGGGACTGATTCAAAGTAACAGAAAGATGGAGTTTCTCTAGTCCGATGTTTGAAGTTATAGAAGAAATGAACATCATCGAACGTGAGCTCTAGGCCTAGGATTTCACGATATGCTATGTACAAAGTGTGCAAATAGGCATATGAATTGGGATGCAACTGCATGGGGGCAATTCGCATTTGTCTTAAGAAATCAACGATGAAAGGCGAGAACGGAGGAATGGCGCCAACCATGCACATCAATCGAGTGACCGTCATATATCCTTCTGGAGGGTTGTGAGGACGGTCAGAGCGTGAGGGCACTAGGGTGTCCCTTTTCATTATTCCATACTTCAAGCAAATTCGAACAAGTCGGTCGTTGTCGATTGTCGATTCTACGGAATCTGGAGGTGACTCCAATATAATGGCTGAGTCAAATTCATCGGGTGCTCGATTGTCACCAATCCCTCCTTCCTCCTCAAAGCCCAGGGAAACTTCATTCTCTGAAGACATTTCGTCGCTTTCCCGATGACCAACTCCGTAATCCGGACCCTCACTGTCCCATTCTGGATCAGATGAAGAAGATATATCCTCAAGAGCGGTTTTGTTGGAAGTTTCCGGGGCTTCTTTCCTCTCAGCTAGACGGGAAGAGCGTCTGGGCCTCATTGTCATGGAACTATTGAAGAAGCAATAGCACAGATTAGAGTGAAGTATCCCGTGCCCCCGTTTGTGTATGTGTGTGAACTAAAGTGTGTGCAGCAAATATGGGAAATGCAAAATAAAAGTACAGCAATGTAAGACGAAGCTTTGAAGAGAAAGTGATAGTCGGAGTTGTTCTCAATTCTCGTTTATGTTCGCAAGGCACTATCCTAACTGTCCACGAAGTTATTGTCTAGAGTGAATGTTAGTTGAATTAGTTGGGTAGTCTTTGTGTGCCAAGTTTGATACGTTCGGTTCGGTTCGGATATGCATATGATAATTGGCTCAATACAAATACAGATATAGGTTCGGTTCGGATGCTTCATTAAAGCAAGGTCAGTTCAAGACAAGGGAAACAACGGGTTCGGAAGCAGGAATGATCAGATCGGATCGGGTGACCTGATCCGAACCGAATCAGCATCACTTAACCAGTCCATTTATTTCAACCTCTTATCCCATTCTCCTCTCCGACCCGAACCGACATTTTCCTTCCTTCCCGTCTTTCTAAAGTATGCAACCCGAACCGATCCCCTTTCCTTTTCCTTCCTTTTTGCTCCTTCGTCTTCTACCCGAACCAACTCCAATTTGTCATCACGCTCCTCATCTTCTTCCTCTTTCCCCCCTACTCACAAACGAATCCGTTCTATCACCAAAGCTATCGTTAAGGACAAATATTTGCCCTCTCCAGCCTCGCAACGCCTCGAAGTGATGGCGGATCCACCAGTAACGACGTGGAGTTCAAGCAAAGCCCCATGGCTAAACCATCCCAATCAACCACGAATTGAAATCAAGAACAGTTACAACGAAGTTATTCGAGATTAAAAAAGCTACCTATATGTTCGATTTGAGAAATCTACAAGGAACGGTTTCAGAATATTGGAGTTTTTGAAGTTTTCAATACTAGGTTTGGAAGCGGCGGTGGAAAAGAAGAAGAAAAGAAAGAAGACGGTGGTGAATTTATATAAGGGGTAATGTTGACTCCTCGTATTCCTATTCTTTCTCACCCGCTCGGACCGGAGTGAAGGCCCAGTAGCACAACTCTGCCTGAAGGCCCAATGTCCAAGAACCAAATCCACGAAAGCGCTTCGGATCGGAATCCGAACCGAGCAAATTTCACACATTAATTTATCATCCGACTCGAATTGAAGAGAAGAAGGATAAAGGAAGAGCATACCTGCAAGAAGCATTATATGTCGAGAAAAATTCCCAAATTTGCTCAAAAATGAAGAAAATGTGCTCGAGTTGGACACCGAACCGAATAGAAATCTGTACATTCTTCTAACATCCGAACCGAATAGAAATCTGTGCATTCCTCCTGACTGTTCTGATTCAGGGACTAGCATCTAAACGACATCAAAGCACGCTTCGTACAACAGAAGCGTCCTTTGAGGGGGCAAAATGTTAGCCTACTTTGTGAACTAGGCAACACAAAGTCAAGAAACCAAACATTGAATGGTATTTTTAATTATAAGACTTCGGTTCGGATTGGAGGAAAGCACTACAATTCAGGTTGATAGCTGCAGTTGTTCGGATCGGATAGGGTCATCTGTTCGGATCGGGGTAGAGCGACATAGGCAACTGAATCTCGAATGGATCGGAAAGCCATCTGCTTGCCACAACAATGGAGCGGAGCGGAATAGGTTAGAGAAGGAGAGACGCCCAAATCAATCCGGTTCGGATCGGGTATCCCGATCCGAACCCCTTACCTGCACGTCTCCGACCCGCACCCATGATCCATGTTAATATCCTGTAAAATCGCCTGGAGAACCGGACCGGCTATGACTAATTCCTACCCCTAACGTCCTTCCCTTTGATGCGTTGTCAACATGATAGTTCATCCGAACCCGACGGGAGTGCGATGGATGACACGTGGCCCGACCCGGATCAAGTCTCAAGCAAATTCACACCTATAAATACCCCATCTGGAGACAAAGAGAAGGATCTTTTCTTCAGCACTTAAAGAATTCAATCACCTCCATCATCCGAACTCCATTACTCCCGGAAAATCCAAATCATCTTTTATTTCTTGTTTTAGTCAATTGCGTGAACAAAAGTGAGTGGTGAGTGAATCTTTCATTGTATTTGCAACTGAATTATTGAATATAGTGAAAAATAAGTGGACGTAGGCATTTGTTCGCCGAACCACTATAAATCTTGCGCGTTCATTGTTATTTTTATCTCATTTTATCTTGTTTCAAATCAATTTGGGTGTTAGAACCACTTTTGGGTCTAACATATACAATCTTGTAACGTTAATAACTCTCTCATATGATATCGAAATTCAGCGAAACAAGATCCGACAGGATCGTATGGACGGGAGCAACCCAATGGAACTGACTAAGAGTGAATCCGAGCTCGTTACAATTTATGGTGAAATAAATTGTCTGATCAGAATCAACTAACGCAAATCGTTATTTAATGGTTAACGCGAAATGTGAGTAATCTCACTAACTTTGCTCAATTTATATTTTTACAAAATATTTTTAGAATTTATAAATATGGTTGTTTACTGTGTGTTGGCTGTTTGGTTGAACTGTTAGTCAGTTGATTGAAAATATAGATAACGATATAGAAATAAATCGTTAATCAAATATTGATTCTGTTTAGCAGAATATTTCATAGTAAGATGAAATTGATGTTAATTTTATTGTTTAACATCTGTGGATGCAGGGAAACAGGTCGGAGGGACCCAACTGGGTTCCTCAACATTTATTTCACTGTTTTTCATATATCGTGTTATATGATGTGATATGAAATCTATTGTTAATTTTGTATGTTGGAATGATACTGATCATTGTTATATGGTATGTTAAATACCAGAAAGAATACTGGAATGTTAAAAAGGGAATTTTCAATGTTATATTGAAAAGAAAATATTTTTAAAATCAAAAGATTTATAAAAAGAAAAATATTTATTTATAAAGTAAATAGATTAAAAAGGAATACTTATTTGTTAATCAAATAGATAGGATTGGAAAAGAAACATTTGTAAACTATTTACAAATAGAATTGAAAAGGGATATTTATTTGAAAAATAAATAGAATAGAAAGGGGAATTATGTGTAAAGTAAATAGAAAGGGAATAGTTAGAATATCAAAGGAATTACTTATAAAATCAATAGATTTTATAAATAGGAAATATTTTATAAACTAAATAGAATTATCAAAAAGAGGATTTATTTTGTAAATAGATAGATTATAAAAGGAAATACTTGAAAGGTGACTAGAATTGTATAAAAGGAAAATTTTACGTTTGAAAGATTTAAACCCGTGCTTCGCACACGGGTATAACATGCTACGTATTTAAAGCAAAGATTTTAAATAGAATCTGTTTTAACAGATAAAGAAACAAGATAAATTTATAAATAATATTTTATAAATTAAATAAAATGTTTATCATTGGATAAACAGAATATATATAAGTCAGGACTTATATAGAGAAATAAAAATCTATTTCAACATCGATATTTGAAACTGAATAAACGTAGAGTTAATCAAACGAGTAAATCAGTTAAAGTTAATCAGATAGAGTTAATCAAGCATAGTTATTCAGGATGAGTTGCCATTTCGTACGACTGCTAGCGTAATTTGTAGGGCTGCAGATAGCCTATTGCGGTCGGATGTTTCCTGTGGGAATCAGGCGTAACCATTGTGATCGCTGTGATCTAGAGTCAACGAATGGAGTTAAATCAAATATTAGCCATTCGAAATAAAGTTTAAACATACATAGTTATTCGAATATAAATTAATCGAATATTAGTTATTAGGTAGGAGTTAAATAAGTTGATATGAGTTAATCAAAAGAAGTTATTCGAAATAGTTTATTCGAATAGAATTAAGGGAGATTAACCGAATGTAAATTATTCGAAGAGAGTTAATCGAATGTAAATCATTCGAAGAGAGTTAATCGAATATAGTTATTCGAAGAGAGATTATAGAATATAGTTATTTGAAGAAGGAATTATCGAATATAGTTTATTTGAAAAAGTTATCGAATATAGTTATTTGAAAGAGAGTTATCGAATAGTGATTATTCGAGAGTGAATTATACATTGGAATTCGATTATATCGAATTAAGGAAAGTGATATATACTTTCAGTTTCAAATCAAGTTTTTACTTATTTGTTAATAAATTAGTTGTTTTGTTTAATTATCCAAATTAATAAAGAAAAGTATATTTAAGTTAATATATATATATATTCGAAAGCATGAAATTATAATACTAGTGTTATAATCAAAAGATTTTTGAAGTGGATTCCTAAATAGAATCCGAGAGTTTGCGTAAGGAAGTTGTTGAAGGGTTATAAGATGAACTTTGTCTATTTCGAGGTTAGAAATGTTGTTCAGTTAAGGTCTGAGAGGTAATTATACCCCAACTTGATTGACTTTGTTTTTAACTAAGGGATGGGTAAGGTTCGATAGTGAAGATTGGTTAAGTGAATTCAGATAGTAAGTGAAATGGCTTGAATGGGCGAAGCGATGTTTAATTTAAACATCAGTTTAAATTCGATAAAGGAGTTTGGAAATGTTTTAAAATAAGAACCAGAAACGTTTCTAAATTTAGAAATTTAGGATTTACGAATATATTTATAAAGGGAAAATGGATAAATTAATGATAATTTAATTAAAAGAAATAAACCTTTGAATGATGATTGATCGATAGAATTTCCATCTGGAAATACTATCGTTGTTTGCACACCTGTTTTTCTTTGATAGTTAAATCACCGACTATCGAAGTTTTTGACCACTTTTCCATCGTCAATATGGAGAGACCGGGATCAGATTCATTATCTGAAAACCACTCGGTATGGACGTTAGCGTTGCGATCAAATATTGAAGACGGAGTTATGCAAGGACTATCCTGTTTACATAATAGTGCCTTCGGTTTGTCCAGTCCCAGGACAAACGTGAATGGACGAATGTCTGACAGATTATATCTAACGGATCGAGTAAGTTGATATCTTCAAACGTACTTACGTTTGGTGGAGGAGGAATTCGTTTCTCTTAGCTTTATACCCATGGTATTTTTGGGGAAATCAATTTGTGATTTGGCGGGTATAACGATGTGGCATTCAAAGTGAATGGTGGTTAGGTGTTTTGAATGATACGTTATGACCTCAAGCCTCATCAACCGGGAAATGACAAAAATCTGGCAGGTAGCATGGCTAAGTGGGTTGCCCCCATTAGGGTGTATATCACCTATCTAGAGAAGACCCAATTCACTCTTTTATCTATTCGATGCTGTCCCTTTTCGGGAAAACGGTGGGTAGCTCCCAACCGTTGGTGATATACATTCGATACACTCAAGCCAAATGGGTGGTCAGTCATGTGTGGGCTGGGTTGCAAGATATTCTTGTTGAACCCAGTGTATTTGCCTCTAGAGATACACTATCGGCAGGTGGTCCCATACCTTGTCATAGTCGGAATCCAATCTCAAATAAGAGTCCGCGGTTTTGTTTGTATACTATATATGTGGAACGTGAGATGCAAGCGTTCTGCTAGATTGTTAATTACTTGTGATTAGACATTATTATAATATCAAGAGAAGTATTGATTTTGAAAGTGTTTTGGGTTATCGTAAGGTAAAAACTGTCCATGTTTATGTGTGGATCGGTCTTACGATTATCTTTTCCTTTGAAAAGAAATTTTGAAAAGTTAAACAAAATGATTTGAGTTTACTCACACCAGTCCCATGACTGACCCAGAGTTTATTTTGTTTTGTTTTTCCCTAAACTCTTGGGTGTCCAAATTTGTACGGGCAGTCAAGTAGTTCAGGCCTTTACAGATATACTTGGAGGATCTCGAAGCAGGAGGCTTCAGGATTATATAGCTATTGTTATTTCCGCTGTGTGTAAGTGTTGTACTCTGATAAACATTTGTATATACATAATGTTTTATTGCAAAGTTATGTTATATATTATATTTTATTCGTTCCGCTGTGAGATTTGTGTTTACTCTGATTGTGTTCTTCTTCTTCTTCTATTCTAATTTTCTATCTTATCTATTCTCACCCTCTAACTTCTTTCTATTAATGATTTGGAATGTTCGATACCTAAATAATTAACATAGGTTTTATGTTGATTTTCGGGGTCGAAAATCCCAGTTCGTTACAACATGTTTTGCACCCGAGTTCGATCTCACTTTGAGACTTAATCTATGCAATCATATCAGTGTTTCTATGCTCACTGTTATAACTTCGATTGTATCACACGAAAACATGTATGATAATGTGAGTGCATACGTGACTTTATACCGGCAATGACTTGCTTGCACTCTGGTTTAAGAAGAAGCTGCCAACTAACATTTAATTTCTTAAATCAACAGAGATTAGATTTTCACATGAGAAATTAGATAGGTCCCAGTCCAGGCAATACAGTTCAAACTAGTCAGAACTATCAATGATGCTGGAACTATGCACTTATAACAGTGAACTTCAACAAAGCATCGCCACCAATTGAAAACAACACCTTTTTTGTATATACTTCTCAATGGAAATGTCATACTCTGCTGGACATAGATTGATGATCTTCCCAGATATTACAAGACTTGTCTCGATTTAAAGCGTGTTATATTTACACAAGACATACTTTTAGGGGCAAGTATTACCAAACTTTTTGCCCGACTATTAAAAGCAATCCGGACTGGCACGACTCGACCATTGCAATACTCAACGACTCAAAAGTGTCATTCAAACACATGGAATCAAGTCCAGACACAGTCATGCAAGTACGATCATTATAGCTAATCAAAACAATTCCTAGATGCATAAGTGTTTGAGGATCGGTAGAAATCCTACTTGGAAATCAGTATGTCTCCCCATGCTCCAAACAGCTCAGCACACAAGTTAAAGGCATTGGAGATCAGTATGACTCCCTAACATCACTGAATTCACATAACTCCGAATTGGTATGACTCCCTGAGTTCCAAACAACTTTAACAAGCCTCAACTTCTAAAGTCGGTACTCCCCAATTCTTCCACCAGTATGCAACCAAAATTCACCATAAGACAAGACGAACCAAGGGGAGCAACTTCACCAAGCTATAAGACACATACCATGACTAAGTGCATGGAGATTGGTATCAATCCTGTACGTTGTGGTGTGGGCCCTCATGTGCTCAGCTTCCTGCATACCTACGAGCTTCCCTCTAAATTTGCAGCTATAAATAGACCTCTCCTGGGCGAGAACTAGAATTTTAGCTCTTTGACTCACTTTTCATTTGAAATAGTATGAGTAATACCGAACTGCAATCGTAACTTGTGATTTTTAGCAATAAAGTGATAACTCTTCGAAGTGGACATGAGCTTTGATAAGCCAAACCACTATAAACCGATGTGTGTGCATTTTTTTGTTATTTCTCTACAAATTCCTCATTTTCATTCATTTAGTTTAACTTATGTTGAACTTTTTTTGTGTTGTGCCACCTTGGACGTCAACAGATACCATGTTCAACTCCACCTATATTGTTTTGAACATAGAAACATTTAAAATTATTTAAATGTCATGCAGTGAATACCTATCTAAGCTCAACAAATTGTTCATTATTCTTTGGTTACTATGCTTGTTGTACTTAGCGATTATACTAGGATCTTCTTTCACATGATTCAACTATTTGAAAAATTAGAAATTTCCTATCCAAATCATTTTAAACTTAATCAACCAAGTACAACATGCTTTAATTCAAGCAGTGTTTCCAAGAACCTACCCAACCTCGGTTCAACCATGGTTAACCTTCCACCTTGAGATGTCATGGCTTTGAAAATGGAATAACTTTGCATGTGCATAAACCCAGGGTTTAACCTTTAAATCCTTTAAAACCCCTAAACCGACCTCTTTGAACCTTACGGTTCTTTAAATTTAAGAAAAAATTATTGCTTCAATCTTTATTTTTTGACATCACAAATTTAACAAATAATTTCATAGCAATTTTAGCTTAATTTTAGATGACACAATTCATTACTAACGTACAATTTACGAATTATTATGTAATTATTCCTCATTCATTATAAAAAATTAGTAAATTTACAACTTTGTTATGAGAAGCTTTATATAATTATTCCAATTAGTATATGTTTTGAAATTTTCAATTATAACCATTTTAAATGTTAATACATTAACTGTAATTGGTTACTTTTTAAAAAAAAATGGTACGTTATATATAAATTTAGGTGGTATATAACATACTACATGACAAATAGGTTCAAGACGAAAATTAAACTTATAACCTCTTGCAACATATCCAAGTGTCCTAACCAGTTTGAACAAGGGTGTTTGTCGATAAAATTTTAACTGTATTTGAGATCATTTTAAATTTAAATCAGAAAATAGAAATAAACTATTATTGTGGTTCTCATGGTCTGACAGATTAAATGACGATAATCTACCCTACACTACCATGGTTTGATTTACGGTTCGGTCTTCACAACTATGAATTCAAGGCTCAACCACCCATTATGAGTTAAATCAATAATTTTAATTTAAAGTCTTATATTTACCAAAGCATTCTTTTGTCTTATTACACTAGGTTAAATGATGTTTTCATTTCCTACTTCGTTGATGAGGAACTAGCAATAGCTTTCAACACTTTCATTGCTTTTTCTAAAAGAAAAATAGCATTGCAATTGGCAAGCATTAAACCATGATCAGTTCAAGATTCCAATCATATACCCAACATGCAGCAAGCAAAAGCAAACACTCTGTGCAACTTATTGTAAGCGAAAACATGCAAAGTGAAAAATAATATTATATCAAAAGTTCATACGATAAATTTAAAAGAAAAACAACACTAAGAATTCACATCATAAATTCTTATATTGATTCAACATTTAATTACCATACACATCAATAGGATTCGCGGATGATTTGTAGAAAATATATTTTCAAAGTGTAAAGAATTGTAGCGGATCTTTATTGATGTAATATGTTTCAATAGAAAAAACTGCAGAAAGAAAAAGAAATTGTACAGACGTAATAATAAACATGGTTCGGTGTATAGGGTATTTATAACCCATGGTTTAGTACCTAACAGGTAAATATAATAACTCTCGCTTATACCCCCCCCCCCCTCCAAAAAAACATATTCGGGATAGGGTTTTGAAGAAAGCAAGATAAAAAGAAAAATTGTAGCGGTGCAACATCGTCCTCCATTAAATATTCAATAAATCACTTTAATTGGTCACGATATGTTCATATTCAAGCTATTCAGGCAGAAAGACAAGTAGATCTGATCTTTTGATGGAATCATCTTCATCAACGTTGAGCTCTAGCTTGAGTCTGACAAAATTTGCTCTCGAAAGTGGCTTCATAAGTATATCTGCCTTTTGGTGAGTCAAAGGTACATACCCTATCTTCAATATCTTTAAAACCGTTTTGAAAAGGTTGTTGTAAGAACAGTCGTCGGCCATTACTATAAACATCTATTTTAAATGTTTTAAAAATATGGATGTTTTTTGTGACATTAGTAAAAATTATGTAAAAGTTTTTTGAGTTGTACAGTATAAGTTTTTGCTACGAGAAACGATATTTTGATCAGTGTAGTTAAGATAACGGTTTTGTAATGCTTTTGTAACACCTTTGAAACAATATTATAACACTTTCTTTGAAAGCAATCTATTTTGAAGTTTTTAGCCCGCGAACTATTTTCCGAACTATAAGTAAATGATTGGTGGAATGTTTACGAAAGATTTATAGAAAATGTTTTATATGGAAATTAAATTGATTTATTTGATATTAAAACAGTTTTTTCGATTTTAAATCATTGGATATGGTTGGAGAAAAAATTTCGGATGTTTGATATTAATTCAGTAGATGATGACTCTTATTATTCGAGGAATCTAAA
This sequence comes from Allium sativum, assembly GCA_030737875.1. Classification (NCBI taxonomy): domain Eukaryota; kingdom Viridiplantae; phylum Streptophyta; class Magnoliopsida; order Asparagales; family Amaryllidaceae; genus Allium; species Allium sativum. Next base: position 478,497,776 of record CM060925.1, read on the forward strand.
AGGTAGTTCACCATTATTTCGCTTATAGTATGAGTTGGATACAGAGATTAATATTGAGGATAAGTTGATGGTATTTCTATCCAGATCTAATGTCAAAGAGTTGGATAAATCTTTTAATTAAGATACGGGTTTCCTAATTTGATTGAGATAAATTGGATATAAATAATCTTCGAATATTTGATATGAAATGTTTTGGTGTAAACATATACTATTCGAGGAATTCGGAAGATATTATTAAATCGTTATTCCTCTTAAGGTATTCGTTGATTATGAGAATTGATATCGAATATAAGTAGATACAATTTCTATGTAACTTATGTTCAATATCGATTGATTTGGGTTTTGTCGTGAATGGTATCTTCAATAATGTCATTCTTGAAACCTAATGAGATTGAGTTGTGGAAGTTCATATCGTAATTTGGGATTTAATCAAATCTTTGATTTGAAGAAATTGAAGGTAAGGAATTGGGATGGAAGTATAATCTTTAATTAAGATTAAAGAATTGAATAACGTTTTGATTCGAAACTATGGATCAAAGGTTTTCAAAATAAACTGGATTTGGAAAACAAGTTATCAAATGGTATGTTAATGGAGGTTTTGAGGCTAAGGTATCTTTGATAAAGGATGTGTTTTAAAGGAGAAAAGTTAAAATATGGATTTTGTTAAAGATAATTTGAGAATGGTTTAAAGTATTTTAATTAACAAATCCAAGATGGAAGGAGATTGGATGAAATCCTATGTGTTTCGTATTTGTGTTTTTAAAATTGCGCTAATTATTTGGTAAGGCCGGGTTTTCACCCATTCCGAATAATTATATGACGTGATGTTGATACTAAGATTACGATGAAGATGGTTGAAAACCGATATTCTTCACATCGGATGGACAACTTGTCAATGCCTCGAGGTCGCTCCTCAAGAGGTTAAAGTGATGGCATTATCTTACCGTACTTGAAGCGTATCAGATTGCAAGGACTTGCACTCCTAGGCGGGCACGTGGAATCAAGTGCCTTCGGTTTCATTCCTATAACCGGAATGGACTTGCTGATGGGTTTCATGTCTAACACTATATCTTATAAAGTACATACTGACATTTACTAAACATACTTCCATTTGGAGGTGGAGAACTTATTCTCTTGTTTAGCACCCTTCATTAAGACGTACGAGCTCAAAATTTGTATGTTGGTGAATAGTAGTTTGTGTTTTAAAGAATGATAGTGTGGCATGACAAGTGGAAAGGATCAAGGCCTTTTTGGCAAAGTAGGGCTTTGTGGTTGAAGATTAAAGCATGGCTTAAAAGCGTAGCTTTGTGTTTGACGTGACCTCGTAGACCTTACAACCCGGAATGGGTCAAAACAGGATTATAGACCGCAGGGGTAGGGACATAACGTTCCATCTAGCAAAAGGAAACGCCATGGTATGGAGCCCAGGCATTTACTTATGTGGTTTGTTGCATGAGGCGCCTCGGACTAGGTCAATATACTTAGATGACAGTCTACACACAGGCTGAGGGACATTATGTTCAGGTTGTTACTTTAATCCACGAAGTAGGGTGAACCGACCTTGCCCCTCTAAAGGAGCCAGACGGGATCCTGGAACCTAGCTGGGAGTTCCGAATCAGATTGGAAAGATCCTTAGGCCAAACCCATTGATGGAAATCCAACTTCCAATGCGAAACCCTTTATGATTTTCGGCTGTATATATATATGTAGCTAACATAGTAGGATGGGGCACTATGCGAGCTAAGAATCATTAGTTTATTTTCAAAAGGATTTTTCACACTCAAGTCGTTATAATAATATCAAATGTTTTTGTTTTGAACTATATCAAGCATGTTTTGCGATTATAAGGAAAACCCTTATCCTCTGGTGTGCGCTTGCATTGTGTGATGGGACCTGGGGCTTATAATCGTTCATTTTTCTAAAGTCATGTTTTCAAATTATGGTTTATGGTTGCTATAATTTGGTTCTGGTTGCTATGGTTGTGCACGTATCTTTGGGGGGAAACCCATTCCGCGACATGTGGCATGGTCTTGAGATACCTTATTCAAAATATGGCTAAGTATAAGCTTAGTTAATTAAATTTTCTCACACCAGTCCCGTGAAAGACTCGTAGTTTGTTTTTCCCTTGCAAAATGCGGGTGCCCACAGTTTCCATATGGGCAGTCTATTAGTTTGTTTTTCAGTTTTCGACATTGGATTCAAGCTTGAAGACTTGGAGTTCCAAAGAGAGCTGGAGTTTCAATATGAAGGCCGGACGTACCATATTATCGGTATATTATTAAGTCTTCATGGAGTAATGGTATATAAAATCAGATTTGTATTCAAAAATGTTTTCCCTACAATGATATATTCTTATTATATTTTATCTGTTCCGCTATGAGCTTTGTATTCCGTTGTGTTAGCTCTGATAAACCCTAACGAAATGTACTTCTTCTTACCTTGAATCGACGTGGGTTTCGGTTTTTGGTCGGCGTGAAGTGAGTGGAAGTGCGGGTCGTTACAGTGACATATTTCTCATAGATTTGACACCAAATATTGCTATTTTTGTTCCTTCCTCTACCTCTTCCTCTGAATGATTGACCACCTCTTCAGCTATTGGATTGATTTCTTGAAGGATTTCCTTTTTCTTGAAATTTTCCTCTGCCGTATGAGGTGAAGTTGATTGAAAGGTCAGAATTGAAACTTTTCTTGTGATCAATTATGCCTTCATGAGCCAATAGAGTGGAATACACATACTGAAGATTAGGTGTAGGATCCATGGATAAGATGGTGGCTATGATAGCTTTGTAATCATCATCTAGTTTACTGACAATGGACAGAACTTGCTCATATTCAGGTACTTTCTGTCCTGTTGAGTTTAGTTGATCACATATGTTCTTTACCTTAAGAAGATACTCATTCATTGTAGAGTCTCCTTTTCTAATGAAGTGTAGTTGTCATCTGTAGTGCATTACTCTTGCAGATGACTGTGTAGAGAAGCTTCTTTCTACAGTAGACCACACTTCTTGGGCATTTTTTACACCAATAAGTTATGGCAAAATAGTTGGACCAATGGATGACATCATCTAAGAACAGACATGGCTATCTTATCTCTGATATGTCATGAATTCAGGATTTTGCACAAGTTTTTCTTCATTATCTCAAATGAATTTCGGTGGAACAAATTTTGTTCCATAAATATAGTCATCCAGACCAAAACCTCTAACGGCTGTCTTGGTTTGTAACTTCCATAATAGGTAATTGGACTCATCAAGCTTTTCAGAGATCAATTAACTCTGCGGCTTTACTATGGCTTTCATCAGATCTGTAACAGGATCGGTTTGGTTAGTGGTGACCCTGTTGCTCGAGACTTGATGGCTAGAAGTATCACTCTGATTCGACATTGCAGAAGGACCTTGATGAAGCAATCAGGCAGAAAAAACAGGTACGAGAAATACTGAGTGTGTTAACATCGAATTGAGGAAGACTTAACAAATACTTTTAGTTGATAAATGATGCAACTAGAGGCTTTGGAATGAAGACTCAACTATTTCTGGCTAAAAGAATCTTTTGTCTGAAGGTTTTCTTGGATGGAACTTTGATCAACTGATTGGTTTATTGAGTTTTTTCTTGATCAGTTTTCTTAAGTTTAGATTTCTTATACCATAAACTCGATCAGGAGAAAGATTGTTGTAGCCACAATGACTGGCGAGGCACAAATTTTCTTTTGAAAGAGTCACAACTCTCAAATGATAGAATTGCAAAATCTTTGACGAGAGGAGTTCAGATGATGAAACCTCTCTGATGAACTGCTGCACACAAATCACCTCTAAATGAATTACAGATGATCTAGAATCTCAAGTGATGCTGTTAGCACTTGCGGTTTCTCGATACCAAGTTGGATTTGTAGATGATTTGTGGAAAATAGATTTTCAGATTGTAAAGAATTGTAGCATATCTTTGTTGATGTACTATGTTTCAATAGAAAAAAACTAAATACCAAATCAGCTAATCAAGAACTTTCTTCCTTATATACAAGAAAGCAAAAGGAAAATAAAATAAAATTTAACATGAATCGGAAATTAAATAATTAATAAAATTTAATCGTTACCTTCCCGGCAACCACGCCAAAAACTTATTCGTCGCTTTTCTATGGATTATAAAAGCGTAAATATGTATTAATAACTACAAGTGCACACATCGTGTAATATGCAGGTCGAACACATGGAGAAATTTTAAATTTTATTATTTATATATTTCTTGGGCGAGTTAAACGAATTTTGAGGGAAAACAATAAAAATTGAAACTGCAATTTGATTCAGAACAAATCTAATTGAACTAACGATCAAATCATAATTATCAACTTAAAATAGAAAAGCAATAAAACTATTATTGAATTGAATATAGAGCTAAATCTAATCAAATATATTATATTAAATCCAATATGACCTAGGAAAGCAAATAAAAAGCAGAAATTAAAATTGCAGAAGTAAGATAACAAACAGAGAATAAAATTAGGATTGCTATTGAATCTAATCAAATGGTCAATCATTAATGAAAAAGACAAATAGTGCTCTACCAAATCCAATTATTTAGACATAATTGATTACTAAGAAAATAAAATTGTAGGAGAAGAGCGGAATACTATATATTGAACACTATTTACAATGAATACAATGGGAATTTATAGAGGATGTAGTCTCCTATCTATCAGAATAATTTAGGCAAAGAATAAATCTCGTGAAATAATCTATTTACAAATAAAAGAGATATGAAGATAGACTTGAAATATTCCATGTAGATTTACTCTTTCTGAGTAGTGACATGTGGAAGATTGATTGGCTTTTCCTTGGCAATAATTCAATCAAATCTTCTTCTACATGGCAGTTGAAAATAATTTGATTTGATTTCCATGAGAAGAATATGCCTAACGCTTCAAATCTTTATTAGTACATATATTATATACAAACATATGAATATATATATATATATATATAATATAACACTAGTCCATATATTTTTTAGACCAAAGGAGCTAGTGTGAATGTTCCTTTCTTCATCAAAAAGAGGGCTTGACGGGGATTGAACTCAGGTCACTCTGTCCAAATTTCCAAGCCTTTACCAGTGTGCTACTGTAACGATACAAAATTTTTAACCAAATTAAAATTGGATTTTTTTATTACTTAAATTGAATTTAAATTTAAATTTGAATTTGACATAAATATATATATGGTTAGGAATATTTAATAATTTTGATAAGTTAGATGATATATTTTTTTTGAATTATAAACGAGAATGATTATTAATAAGTTTGGATTTATTGATACTATTCGTCATTCGATCGGATTTGTCAAACCATAACTATCCTTCTTAATGAATGGGTTAAGTTGGTTTAATTACCGGCAAGAACCGGCCAAAAAGTCGGGTCGTTACAGCTACCGCTTCCTTTGTAATTAAAAACATGTTTATATAGGAAAGTATCTTTTTTTAATCAAGTGGTCTTTAATTGAATGAAGGAGACAATTATTGAACCTAGGAAAACACATGAAAGAAATACCCAAAGTAATATTTATTTATTTACAAAAGATAAGATATAAGAGCGTAAAATAAACACATTTCTGTGCTAATCAAATAACCCCACACTTATCTTTTACTGGTCCTCGAGTAAAAAAAATGAAAAACTAAATTAGGTAGGTCACACTTTCGTAGGAAACACAATTACATTAAACGTATGCAACAAGCCGCTAAACCTCTAGGTGTCCCTAGTAGGACGAGTGGTGTCTCGTGAGGGATTTCAGCGGATACTACCCACAAAATCCAAATGTAGTATGCTATGGTTCTAAGGCAACCACGTGAATAACACAGACATATGCAAATGAAAATAAAAAATGAAAACACGACTTATTTCAGGAAATGGGTACAACAAATTAAGTTAACAATTTCTAGTCAGTTGATTTTATTTTAGATACCTCAACTTGTCACAAATTTTCAATATAATTCAAGTTTTCAAATGTTATGTTCCCCAGTTGGTTCAGTTAATAACATAGTGCAGCCATGAAATAAATTCTTAAGTTGTTTGTCACAGTTCACAAAGTGGTATTCTAATTCCTTTGTGTATAACTAGTCAAATAAATAAGGTCAAGAAGTGATTGGGCTTCATCGCTTATTCTCTATCTCTATAAAAATTGAAATTTATGATTAATTGCATAAACCTAACTTAAAAGACTAAGGTATACCATCCATGCACTGCCTAACGGACTGACGGACAGTTGGGGAAGAGTTTGGCGGATTGTGCGGACCGATGTTGGCTGTGTCAACAACATGTCTGTAATCCTTAGGTTTCCAACTCATAAAATGAGACGAAGATATATCGACGCTGACTTTGTCAACAACATGTCAGATAGAGCTTGGCGGGTTTGCGCACCAATGTTAGATTTACAAGCAATGTTGGATACCTTTGGATTACTATTATTATTATTGAAAATATAAGAACAAGAGAGGTTACACGAATTCAACTTAACACAACTTAGTTTTAAAGACTCAAAAAGCTAATATAAGTATTTTAAGTCCTCCACTCATTAAACAAAGACTACAATTTGGAATAAACTTCATGGCCATCACCTAAGAATCATCCTATGTACCGGTTACACTATTATCTCTCAAAATTCAACTTTTCATTATATTTCGTATTAGATCTTAGTTGAGAGAAAAAAAATACTATCAATTGACTAATAATTGTTAATTTATTTTGTTGTATCAATCTAAAATGAGTCGTATTTCAGAAACAAAAAAATGGCATGTTACTATAGTCTAAAATGCTTGGTTAGATTTAGATGACGAGGGTTTCCAGTCAATAAGTTCATTTAGTTCAGAAATGTATTTGAGCTCATCAAAATCGAAGTTGAAATGGTCAAGACAAATTTTCAAGGCTTCAGAAGTGCCACTAGAGGTTTCATCAATTGTTGTTTGAATCATGTCAATTTCATCAATCTCAAAATCCGTAGGAGAATTATGGTGGCTAAAACTCTTTTCACTCATCGTTGTCGAGTATAGAAAATCCAAAACTTATGGTCGACACACGTAGCTCTTTGTACAAAATAAATAACGTAATCAAGTATATCTTATTAGTTGATAATCATGATTTGAAGGGGAAGAGGGTCTTATGGTCGTTCACGTATAGTATAAATATTAAGGGATACGACCAATGTTTTATGGGTAGTATGCAACCTCTTTTGCTAAAAGTTCAATAAATTGAACTAATATATATCCGCGATCAAACCCTTGAGAGAATCAATTTTATAAAATACACTCCTGTAGTTAATTAATTTGCAACGTCTAATCAAGTTTTATTGTTGAAAAACGATGAGAATAATGACTACAATTATGAAAATTTCAGCCAACCAAAACAATCAGATATTATTAACTGCAAAAAATAATTAAATTGTACAAGAAAGCCGCTGCCCCTGCAGAAGATTTTACAAGCAATGTCTATATATTTTTCTTTGCAGCAGAGCACCTGTAGAGTTCAGAAAATTTTACAGTGGGGTATGACTGTCCATCCAGAGCAATCGAATGATGCTAGTGATTCAAATCAATTGTTTGCAATTGCTTGACTCTTGTATATCCTGTCTTGTTGCCTGAATTCTTTCTCGCTTTTGATTTATATGATTTCTCTCTTTTTATGAAAAGAAAAGAATTAAACGAAAAGAAAAAAAATTGAAACAGAACTAAAACAAAAACTAAACTAAAAACCGACGAGATAAAATAAAAGAAACAACTTAACTTAACATAAAAAGAAAACTTAAAAACAAACTAAACTGAACAAAAAAAACTAAGCAAGATTAGGGAAAAACTAAGCTAAACAAAAATAAAATAAAAATGGACTAAACAGATTGACTCGACCCACGCTACACCATGTTGCACTTTGAAGGCACCCAATTCCAAAGCCATGCAAATAAATAAACACCACGCCCCTCTTCTTTCATTTGTTCTCAAAAACAGAAAAAAAAAAGCAAAACCCCCTTCTTTTCTCGTCTTTTAGAATCGACAAAACAAAATTAACCGAAAATCAAAGCTATGAATTATGGGTTTCAAATCGGGTTACTGGTTCAAAGGTAGGGTTTCGATTAGATTGGGTTTCGAAATTGTGAGCTAGGTTGTTTTGCTTTGGAGATTGAGGTTCGGTTTGGGGTCTGGTTTCGACTTAAGGGTTTGATCGTTGATTGCAAGTCAAGTTTTCGGGTTTGGTTTCTGAAGCGGTTGTGCTCGCGCTGACCTGGAGAAACGTCGGTGGGGGATTCGGTGATAGGGTGGAGTAGGGTTTCGATGTGGAATTTTTGAAGCGGTTTTAGGTTACGATTTGGGGGTGGATCCGAATAGAGAATACAGTGGATTGGTATTAGGGAATTTGAACTGTTCGAATTGGGTTTACATTGCCTTCACGTATTCGAACTGGACAGTTGACTTCAAAGGGAGGTGTTCGAAACTGTTGGATCAGAGATGGTTGCGATGAAGAGGATGAAGACTTGTTGGTAGTTGTCTTGCGTGAATAGAGATTATTGATGGGTGTGAGATGCTGTTTGTGGTTGGTATGTACTGATCGGGAGTGGATTTTCAAGGATGAAAGAGAAGGGTGGAAGGTGGGTTTCGTATGGTGTTTGAAGAAGAGTTTGAGTGTGGTAGGGGAAAATGGACCGTGAAGTTGTGATGATATGCAGTTTGTGGGGTGATCAATGAATTGTGGTGGGGGGATCAGAGAAATGGATGTGAACGTGATCGTTGATGGGTAAAGTTGATCGGTGTGATGGTCTCTTTGGTGATTGGATGTTGAAATTGCGTGAAGTATGTTGAGGGGAAAGTCTGGATTTGCAGTCTGGACTAGTAGTTATTGATAGTCGGCAAGATGATGGGATTTATAGGCTAATGGATAGTATGGTAGTGATGATGCTTGGTTGATGATGTGGTTTGATGAAGAACTGGTGGTTGATGGCGTATGGTTTATGAAGGGAAGGTTTTGTATGAGAGCTTTGCAGTGGAAAGATGGCACAAGGAAGAAAAATTAGGAAAAAGCAAATATGTATATTTTTTTTGGAATCTTGTAAAGAAAGAAAGAATTTGCACAAAGAAAGGAAAAATAAATAAATGGAAAAACAAAAGAAACAAAAATGAAAAGAAATTGAAAAGAGGAAAAAGAATGACAAGATTTTTTCTTTTCTTGTTTAGAAGATTGTAGTATTTATGTGTCAAATACCAAATCAGCTAATCAAGATTTTCTATTTATATACAAGAAAACAAAAGGAAAATAAAATAAAAACTGACACGAATCGAAAATTAAATTAATAATAAAATTTAATCGTTAACTCCCTGGCAACGGCACCAAAAACTTGTTCGTGGCTTTTCTATGGATTAGAAAAGCGCAAATTATGTAATAATAACTGCAAGCGCACAGATCGTATAATATACAGGTTGAGCATAGAGAGGAATTTTAAATTTTATTATTTATATATTTCTTGGGCGAGTTAGAGGAATTTTTTAGGGTTTGATTTTGAAAACAATAAAAAATGAAACTATTATTTGATTTAGAACAAATCTAATTGAATTGACGATCAAATCATAACTATCAACTTGAAATAGATAAGCAATAAAACTATTATTGAATTGAATATAGATATGAATCTAATCAAATCTATATTTAATCCAATATGACCTAGGAAAGCAAATTGTTAGCATGCTTTGTTGTAACACCCCACACCCGCTATGGTCACTCGCTAATGGAATGCCATAACATCGGTGGAGTATTTTAAGTGAATATAGAACAGAAAAATTACAACAAGACAGATATAAGTAATACTTGAAAATCTTAAAACATCATTTCATTGCAGCGGAAAGTAAAACATGTTTGGTTACATCACAAAACCAAATAAGAGTCAAGTACAAAATATCCATCCTGGTAAATAAAAGTACATAATCCCAATACATGAACTGATAGCCATAAAAGAAAGGGTAAGCTGAGCTCTCTACATCTACGGTCCAAGCTCCAAAGGAGAATAAAGGAGCCTGATCTAAGCCCACTCATACCGAGTCCACTCTGATAACCTGAGGGTTGGGAAAAAGATAAAAACAACGGGGTCAGACATAAGTCTGAGTGAGTCCTATAACCCTAACAATACAACCATTAAAGTAATTAGGGTATGATATAAATAAGGTACGGTACCTCTGGGGATAATGACTACACTAAGTAGCCAACAAAACACAGGATGTACTACGATAACCGAAAAGACGTATTTATCCACCCAAGAATAATTACTAGCTTACACCACCCCAGATCTACCCACCCAAGGGTAATTCCTACACTGCACCACACCAGTCGTTCCTACTTAAAGGTTGATCCTTCCCAAGGACTTAGAAAATTTATCCAATAGTTTCGTATACTCCTAGCCCACTACATAGGTGCCGTCTGCCCCTATCTCCACTAGGTGTACTTAGTAATTTTACCCAGTAGTTTCGTGTACCCCTACATAGGTGCCGTCTGCCCCTATCTTTATTAGGTGTACCCACTACTCCCCAGCGATCGGCTCCCTACCGTAGATACCCGTGCTGGTCCCACAATTGGGGTGTATCATTCCCCAAAGTGGCCACCTGATAATATCAACGGTGCACGGCTTTATATCTACACGATGCAACAACGGCTTATCTACCAGCCCGGGCCCACACACGCATATGAAACCCGTTGGACTTGCATTGCCACCGCCAACCCGTTTTGGCCTCTTATAATCAAGCCCAATATGCGTGTCTCGTCACTCGACATGGGTCGAGCCCACAAAGATACGTTTGGGATATTGGTTGAAATGGGCCCCCACAAGCTACCAACCTAAGCTTGTCATTTAATCTAGTGCATCCCACTTAACCCCTTCTTATAATCATGCCCCCTTACATGTTAAGGTTTGGTTAAGTCATCTAATTATATTTCAATTGCCACTTAAGGCACCCACTAGATTTCCGCATGCCACCCAAGGCACTTACTTGATTCCCACATGCCACCCAAGGCACTCACTTAACCCTTTAATCATGTGTAATTACATGTTCCACTTTGGTTAAGTATTCTAATCGTATTTTCTATTGCCACCCAAGGCAACCCACTAGTTTCCTCATGCCACCCAAGGCACCCCCACTAGTTACCACATGCCACCCAAGGCACCCACTTAACCCCACATGCCCCTCTACATGCTAATATGGTTAAGTGTTTCTTAATTCATTAATTAAGATCATGACCTCATAAAGACCTCTCACATTAGACCGTCTTTTATGACTGCTGGATATGCCGGTTGGTTCCGGGCAGACTTCTGTCATCAAAAGGGTCTAACCTCGTGTCTTTACTTTAATCATGTATTTAATTTATGACTAAGACCTCTCACATTGGGCCAATCATTTGTAGCCGCTGGATGGCCGGTCGGTTCCGGGCAGACTTCCGCTACAAAAGGGTCCAACCTCGTGTCTTAGTTGATTGATTACACCTAATTAATCACCCCCACAATTAATTATCCCTAATTAATTACACATTTTTCATAACATGGGTAGACCTAACTCAATAGGTAAATTCCCATGGGGTAGACCTAACTCAATAGGTAAATTCCCACTTATGTTAATTTATTTTTATGGTATGCTTAATCATACCCAATCATACTTTTATTAACATATTTATTACCCCATCGTTCCCCACGTAAATCGTTCTCATTTCACGACATAATAAAGGGAAAGATCCATCACAAATATCATGGGTTTAGCATATAACTTTGTCATGGGTTAAGAGGATGTCAACTTGCATATATGCGCATATATTAACCCAACTACATTTAACCCAAACTTGCACATTATCATACACATGATTTGCATAACATGTTGCATATGAGCTTGCATATTATCATAAACATATCTTGCATAACATGTTGAACTTGCATATAAGCATTCTCATAACTTGCATAACATGTTAAACATGCATTTAAGCATACACATAACTTGCATAATCATTCACATACTTGCATAGGCATTCATATACTTGCGTAAGCATTCACATACTTGCATAAGCATTCACATACTTGCATAAGCATGCATAACTTGCATATCACATTAAACTTGCATTTAAGCATATACATAACTTGCATAACATCATGCACATAACTTGCATAATCTCATAAACATAACTTGCATAACATCATGCACGTAACTTGCATAATCTCATAAACATAACTTGCATAACATCATGCACATAACTTGCATACCCTCATACACATAACTTGCATATGAACTTGTATAACAACATGCACATAACTTACATAACATCATGCACATAACTTGCATAACATATTGAGCTTGCATATAAGCATACACATAACTTGCATAACTTGTTGAACTTGCATATATGACTTGCATCTTAGAGGAGGGTAAACTTGCATGTCATGATTTATGCATAATACCAACCACTTAGCATGCATAAAACCCAATACTTAGCATGCATACAATCAAATACTTAGCATGCATAAAATCAAATACTTAGCATGCATAACACCAAATACTTAGCATGCATAAAATCACATGCATAACTTGCATATCATGTTACATATAACTTGCATATACTCTCACATATAGTTTGCATAACATGTTACATATGCATAAATGTTCAACATAATGTTTTGCATTATAAAACATGGCATTAAACTTGCATGTAGCATAAAACTTGCCAAACACATAACATACAATATACTAAACTTGCATAAACATATTTATCCACAAACATAGCCATGTCTTATCATATCCTACCATAATCAATTTAACAATTGATTATTAAAGCTATAGGAACTCACCAAAACCAAGATTAGCAAACTTATGAAGTAAAACTAGTTGCCAAATATGAAGAAGAAGATGATTAGAGGTTGATTAGCTTGCAACTCTCTTCATTGATTTGTGGAGGCCATGATCAAGTTTCATTTTGCCATAGTTTAGTTACAAGATCTAATTATGAATGAATTACGGTAGGGTTAGGGTCTTATTTATAGGATTAGGTAGTGGTTTAGGCCCTTAGATTAACCCTAGATTAGTTTAGGTCCGTCAGATTTAGGAAATCTCTAGAACCCAGCCCTCCAAGCCAGCCTAAAACCCAACCTGGTGCACCCAGGTTCTCTGGACGCCGCGCCCCTGTCGACAGGCAAGTCGACAGGCAAGTCGACACCCCTATCGACAGGCCTGTCGACAGCCCTGTCGACATGGTTAGGGCGGGAACCTTCCCGCCTGACCCCGCTGGTTCTATTTTCAAATCTGAATTTGAATTTTTAAATCTGTTTTTAGCTTAAATTTTTCTGCAAACTTCTTTGGGCCATAACCGGGCCATACGGACTCCGATCCTCGAAAACTCGGACTCTATTTCGTGTATTTTTCCGAGACGAACGCAATGACGCAGCCCGTTACCCCCCAATTCCCACATCTGAGATTATTTATCCTGTAATTAGTGAATTTTAGGATTAACTAAAATTCGGGGTGTTACATTCTCCCCTCCTTAAAGGATTTCGTCCCCGAAATCTCCAAGCTAAGGAGAATGCATATCCTACCATCCAAACAACCATCTACTCAATCCATCAAACACGGGCATCCATTGTCCTTAAATAGTTTCTAACGATGTATGAGCATATGCAAAAAGTGTGTGTACATGTTCCCTATCTACTGTATGAACATATGCAAACCATGATAGTGCCATGCATCCATTATGTATGCGAGAGAACCCTATCGACACATACAATATCTACATGAGTGCACAATCATTCACCAAAATGCATCATCCATATGATAACACAATCATTATACATCCATAGATATAGCTTCCTACGCACAATTTTATGCAATATGCAATATGAAGTGACTGAGCCGATCTAGTGCCTAGAGTGTGTGTATATGCATCCACGAGCAACCACTAGCAAACACTTGCACCCACTTGCATCCATCATACATAACATGTCTCAAACACATGTTTCAACTATAGGACTATCCTATCTGAAGGTCAAAGGTACTAACGAGAGGACATACTAAGGATAAGATAAGCACAAGATATGCGATGAAGGAGAAGCAAAAGGACATACCCTCCGAAAGAAAAGGGTACCTCGAACGCATCTTCGCTTCCGTCTCCCAGGTAGCGTCGCTCTCTTCATCTCCCCTTTGTATTTTGACTAGTTAAACCTCTCTGTTTCTCATCGTCAAAATCTCTGACCCAAGGATGCAAGTAGGAGCTCGTCGAATCGTCGCATCACGCTCTACTTCCACTTCTCTAAGCAAACTCGGCCCTACCACCTCTGCGGTCTCATGTAGGCACTTCCTCCCATGGAATACATCATGTACACCACTAAGTCTGTCGGGCAACTCCACCAATGGAAGATGCTCCTCCCATGTACCTCCAAAATCCAAGATACATAGCCTCAAAAGGTCTTCTAAAACATGTTTCACCCTCTCGGTCTGGCCGTCCGTCTGAGGATGATATGCGGTACTCAAACACAACTGAGTCCCTACCGCCTCTTGCAAACTCTTCCAAAACTCTCTAGTGAAGATAGGATCTCGATCTCTCACTATGCTAGAGGGTACCCCATGCAATCGAACTATCTCTCGAAGATATACAGAAGCTAGCCATGGAGCGGTCCTCTTGCTCTTCACGGGTATGAAATGGGCGCTCTTAGTAAGTCTGTCTACCACCACCCAAATTCCCGTATTACCCTTTCTTAATCTGGGTAACCCGTCAATAAAATCCATCGAGACGCTATCCCACTTCCATTGCGGAACTTCCAATGGGTGAAGCAACCCACCTGGTTTCTTTTGCTCCGCCTTCACTTGTTGGCACACCAAGCATCGAGTGACGTACTCGGCCACATCTTTCTTCATACCGGCCCAGAAAAAACCCTCTTCATGTCTTGGTACATCTTGTCCCCACCGGGATGAATGGTCATCCTAGAACGGTACCTTCCTCAAACCCTCGTCTTGCGGCACACAAAGTCTACCGTCTCTACGCAAGCACCCCCTATCGTCTAGGGTGTACCTACTCAAATGGCTGGACGACTTCCCCCTTATGAGCTTTTCTACCAACTCAACCAACTGTGGGTCGTCCCTCTGTGCTTCTCCAATCCGCCCCAAAAGAGTAGGCCTAACCTCCAAGGAGGCCAGCAAACCGGGTACAAGGTCAACGGAAGGTCTAAAATCAAACATAGAAATAAACTCTAAGCTCCGTCATTCAACGAACCACAAACTCGAGGACAACCTTTTTCTACTTAAGGCGTCCGCTACCATGTTACCCTTACCGTGGGTGTACGCTATCTCAAACTCATAGGATGCTAAGAATCCCATCCACTTTTGCTGTCCTAAGACTATGCGCTCGAAGAGTCTCCAACACTTCCCTAAGATGTAGGGCATGCTCTTCCCCACCAGGATATCATCCAAAATCATCACAACTGTTCATCTCTCACGCAGACCACCCTAGTCGAACTCGGCATCCCCCAAATGCAAGCCCCAAAGGCCTAAACCAATATCAGACAAACACCCAAGGGATACCTCCTTCGAATTCAGACGACTTACGTGAGATGATACTAGTAAAAACGGCTAAATAATTAAGCCCCTTGTCCAACCCTGGATGTCCTCGCCAGTCTTGCTCCAAAACCACCGTTTTTCCCATAACTGGCTTTGCTCACCCTATTGAGCATATACGAAAATTTATTTCGCTCTTAGAAAAGACCAAGATGTCATCCACAAAGACCGTCACGAACTTATTTAGGTACTCCCTGAACACCCTTCCCATCAAATCAACAAAATATGCGGGGGCGTTCGTTAAACCAAATGGCATCACCAATCATCCGGAGTCCTAAAGGCAGTCTTTTCTATACTATCCTCAGTCACCCTCAACTGACGAAACCTCGTGGCTAAGTCCAACTGCAAAAATACTGAGGCGCCAGCCAACTGATCAAAGAGATCATCAATCCTCGGCAATGGGTGTCTATTCTTCTTTGTGAGTTTATTTAGTTCTCTTTAGCCTACACAAAGTCTGTGGGACCCATCCGCCTTCGTGACAAAAACTACTGGAGCACCTCACTCCGATATACTTCGTCTTATGAACCCCTTCTCAAGAAAATCGCCTACTTACTTATGGAGTTCCCTCCTCTCACGAGGAGCCATGTGGCACACTGGCCAAGATACTGGTTTAGCCTTATCCACCAGGTATATTCGGAAGTCAATCTCCCGCTTCGGAGGTAAGCCCTTCACCTCCTCACACACATCCGAGTATTCCCGGACCGCTCTAACAGATCGCAAATTCTAGACCGACGTGTCAAGCGATTCTAGATAACTTAGCATAACAGATTCTATGGGATTACAAGAGATCTCGAGAGTGTTACCCAAGCGGGTCATAAGCCTAACAACTCTCCCTTCAAAATCAAGAACGGCACCTCTACTGGATAACCAGTCCATGCCCAAAACTAGCCCATAGCCCGTGAAGCCCAACAAGCATCACACCTAAACTCAACGCTAAGTATAGAAACTTTCAAACCCAAACACATCATGGAGCCCAATTGGGTTTGAAACAACTAAGGGATCATCTACCAAACTGGTGTCTAAGTCCAGTGACTTAACTAACAATGATGAGATAAACGAACTCGATGCTTCAGAATCAAATAAGTTCGAATCGGATAATTAAGAAATCCAAATTCCAACCTAGACGGTCCTATCCCCATCTGGTACCCTAGTCGTGAGGGAATACAACTACCCTCCCGAAGATTCCATACCTTGCCCTCGCTTCTTTGGAAAATCCTAATAAGGTGTCCTATTCCTCCCAAAAGGATAACTACTAGCCTTCTTCTTCCCATTCTCCACTCATAACCTCCCATCAATGAGGTTTCGTCCTTCATTAACCAAACAACTATTTGAGCCTTCTTCCTATCGTCTATCCAATAGATACCTACCAGTCCTCCTCCTTCTTGAACCAACTTCTAATCCGACTAACGTCTAAGTCCCTTGAAGTGGTCTTCCATTCTTATCTATCTTAGAAAGGTCATCTATACACGGAGGGGAAGCTCAAAATCGAGAGAGGAAGAGATTCAAAACGGAGAATTCGAAAGATAAAGATATGGCTATCGGGGATTATGCTTTTCTTTCAAAAACTCTTCTCTTAAAAGACATGTTTTTGAAAATACGCCTTTCCAAAAATATTCTTAGAAAATAATTTTTCTAAAAATTTTATCTGTTCTGGTAACCTTAGGCTCTGATACCACGTGTAACACCCCACACCCGCTATGGTCACTCGCTAAGGGAATGCCATAACATCGGTGGAGTATTTTAAGTGAATATAGAACAGAAAAATTACAACAAGACAGATATAAGTAATACTTGAAAATCTTAAAACATCATTTCATTGCAGCGGAAAGTAAAACATGTTTGGTTACATCACAAAACCAAATAAGAGTCAAGTACAAAATATCCATCCTGATAAATAAAAGTACATAATCCCAATACATGAACTGATAGCCATTGTTAGCCTACTTTGTGAACTAGGCAACACAAAGTCAAGAAATCAAACATTGAAGGACATTTTTAATTAGAAGACTTCGGTTCGGATTGGAGAAAAACACTACAATTCAGATAGATAGCTGCAGTTGTTCAGGTCGGGTCAGAGCAACATATCGGTTCGGATTGGGTAGAGTCCTCTGTTCGGATCGGTGATCTCTTACTGAGTAGATTGGTAATGCGTATCTAATCGGATCGTAAGGCAACTAAATCTCGAATGGATCGGAAAGCCACCTGTTTTCCACAACAATGGAACGGAGCGGAACAGGTTAGAGAAGGAGAGTAGCACCCAAGCCAATCCGGTTCGGATCGGGTATCCCGATCCGAACCCCTTATCTGCGCGTCTCCGACCCGCACCCATGATTTATGTTATTCTCCTGCAAATGCGCCTGGATATCCGGACCGGCTATGACCAGTTCCTACCCATAACGTCCTTCCCTTTGATGCGTTGTCAACATGATAGTCCATCCGAACCCGAAGAGAGTGCGATGGATGACACGTGGCCCGACCCGGATCAAGTCTCAAGCAAATTCACACCTATAAATACCCCGTCTGGAGACAAAGAGAAGGATCTTTTTTCAGCACTTTTAGAATTCAACTACCTCCACCATCCGAACTCCATTACTCCCGGAGAATCCAAATCATCTTTCATTTCTTGTTTTAGTCAATTGAGTGAACAAAAGTGAATTGTGAGTGAATCTAACATTGTATTTGCAACTGAATTATTGAATATCGTGAAAGATAAGTGGACGTAGGCATTTCTTCGCTGAACCACTATAAATTCTGCGTGTTTGTTTTTATTTTTATCTCATTTTATCTTGTTTTTAATCAATTTGGGTGTTAGAACCACTTTTGGGACTAACATTTTGGTGCTTTCACTGAGAATCCTCATATAAATTCTTTATTTTCCGGGATCTCTTTCTACTTTTTGGACCGTTGAGTTCAAAGAAGTGAATCCTTAAGTTTCTCCGCTTTTTTACATTCGTTGAAGTGATTGTCAAAAACTCATGGCCAAAGGAAAAGGCAAGGAAGTTCAGTCTTTTCGAGGAAATGGAGCTGGCGAAGATCAGCAAAATGCTGTTGTAACAAGGTCTCGGGGGCAGAGTTCAGCAGCAGGAAGAATCAATGCAGGAAATCCGAGCCGCTAGCAGGGGGAGAGCTCCAATCCGATCCGGGTAGGAGACTCTGAAGCAGTGCATTCCCCCAATCTGAACCGACCCGAGCTGCCCGCTGCGTACCGATCCGACCAGGCACCCCAGCTCCGATCCGACCCGACTTCCTACCTCCGATCCGACCCGATGCTTGGTGAAGCTGGAACCTCTACTCGAGTCCCTACGAATGCTCCAATTCCAGCCACCAGGGTTGGTGATCAGGTCAATCCATCTGCGCCCATCACCCAAGGAGATTTCTCGCGCTTGCTTGATATGCTTGAGAGCACGAGGGAGGCCATGAAAGTTCATGAGCGCACTAATCTCATGATGCAGGAAAATATGAGGCTCATGAGTCGGGAGGTCAGTGAGCTACGTCGACAGAGAACTCCATCACTGGTTCGTCACACACCAGTAGATCAATCTTCATCTTCCGAGGAAGAGAGGCCCCGTGAACGGAGGCCACTCGAACGACCTCAGAATGTGGAGCAGCTGACATTTGGATCTTTGGGATCTCGCGAGGATATCGCACGAGCATTAGGAAACGATGACCCCACTCGGGGGCAAAGACTCCAGTCCCCTCTTCCCGAGATCGACCGGGAACGCAGGGAACGGAATCGAGCAGAGGCAGCTCGAAGAAGAAGGGCATCTCCTGAGCAAGAGCCCAGAAGGAACTCGGATACTTAGGCCAGGGAACCTGAGCAGCCCCTAACTAGTGCTGATGTACAGGCAATGGTTCGCCGAATTATGTCCGAGAGTCGGAATTATACAAATGAAGATTATGGCATTGAGCGAAGCCATACTCCGTTCACCGACGATATCCTCGACTTCCAGTATCCCCGACGCTTTAACTTGCCACAGATGGACAAGTATAATGGAAGGACTGATCCAGGACAGCATTTGATGCGGTATTCGTGGCTCATGAATGCCGCTGCTGCCCCTGATGAAGTGAAGTGCAAAGCATTCCCAATCTACCTTGAAGATGTGGCATTGTTCTGGTTTACCCGACTTCCTCCTCGTTCGATTTCTAATTACAAGGAACTAAGCGAGCGTTTCATGAACCAATTCCGACTACATGCCCGAAAGTCCAAGAGCGTTATTGAATTATCGAGAATCAAACAAGCACCAGGAGAATCTCTAAGGGCATATCTTGATCGTTTTAACCAAGCTGTAACTGAGGTCAGTGACCCGCATGAGCCCACTATTCTCATGGCATTGAAGGAAGGAGTTGATCCTGAATCTGAGTTTGGAGACTACCTTTCTGGGAAGACACCCCCCACAAGGGAGATATTCTACGAAAAGGCCGATATTTATTTACGGCGAGAGGAGGCCAGGGCAAACCGGAAGAGAAAGTCTGAGGCAGCTTCAAAGGAGAATGTGCAGAGTAATATCGCCGTGAAGCAGTCGGGGGAGAATTCTGGCAAGGTTGAAGTAAATGTAGGAAGCAAGGGTGGAAACAGCAATACTGGAAGTGGGGGAAACAACAACAATAACCGTAATCCAAACGGTAACAGAAGAAACAGAAATAGGGGAAGCGACCCTAACAAAAGACCTCGATTCCAGAACTACGAGAATTATACGCCATTGAATGACACCCTGGAAAATATTTATCTGGATACGTACAATGTGTTACAGTACAAGAGACCGCCACCTCGTGATTCGACCGAGAAAGAAATGGCGACAGGGAAGTTTTGTTTGTTCCACGGAACACACGGGCATTCAACTAATGAATGTCGACATTTGAGGGATCTGATTGAGAAATTGTTGCGTGAAGGGAAGTTGGATGAGTACAAGGTTGCCCCGAGAGACAGGGGGCAAAGTGAGCAGGCTCCAAAACAGATTCTACCTGCTCCCAAACCTACATCGCAGCGGAAAGGTAAAGGAATTGTTATCAATTCCATAGTAGGCGGACCTCACCCGGCAATCCGAAGTTTCAGATCAATGGATCAATATGTGAATGCCGCCAAGCATCTAGACGTGAATGAAGGTGATTATTTGGAAGATGTCACCCCTATAAAACAACAGAAAACCATGTTCGACGACGTGGTATTTCGCAGCCGAGACAACACTGGGATACAATCACCCACCAATGATCCGTTGGTTATTACTACCACCATTGGGCCGGCCTTGGTCCATAAGGTATTAGTAGACAACGGAAGTTCCGTTAATATTTTGTTCAAGAAGTCATTTGATCAGATGAAACTTGAGCCTGAAGATCTGAAATCTTGTGAAGGATGGATTAGAGGCTTCAACGGAGCGACGACGGCTCCCATGGGATACATAGAGTTGCCCGTGACCCTAGGGCAAGGAGAACGTAGAAGAGTGTGAATGCTTCAGTTCGTAGTATTGGACGTAGATTCGCCATATAACGCATTTTAAGGGAGACCTGCCCTCGCTGAATTTAGAGTTTGTATCGCCCCTTGGTGCTTGTTACTTAAGTTCCCAACCGAAGCCGGGACTGGAGTAATGAGAGGGGATCAGGTTTCTGGACGGGCCTGCTATGTGGCCGAACTGAAGATGTTGATGAAAGGAGTTAATGCTGAGAGTAAGGATGCCTCGTCTCCCTCAAAGGGGGACTCGGCATAGCAATTAGAGAGATTGAACCCGAGGGAGTTGCCCAAAGGAACGCCTGAAGATCTGGATCCCAGAAAAGACGAGGAACCAGAGGCTAGGAATGCAACTCCTAATGAAGCGACAGTGGAAATTCCCATTGATAAAGCTGATCCGACGAAAGTTTTGAAGATTGGTTCTCAATTGGATCCACGTCGTGCTGAAGAACTGACGGACTTCTTGAAGGCAAACTTAGATGTGTTCGCCTGGACCCATGCTGACATGTGTGGGATATCACCTTCCATTATAAGTCAAAAATTGAATGTAAATCCGAAGCATCCGCCTGTGAAGCAAAAGAGACGCATGCTGGGCCCAGAGAGGTCGGCTGCTCTCAAAGAGGAAGTAGAGAAATTGAAGCAAAATGGATTTATTCGAGATTCGACTTATCCCGACTGGATATCGAATCCCGTCTTAGTAAAGAAGCCAAACGGAATGTGGCGGACTTGCATTGACTTTTCAGATTTAAATAAAGCTTGCCCGAAAGATAGTTTCCCGCTTCCCAGGATTGACCAGCTTGTAGACTCGACAGCAGGTCATGAACTTCTTTCTTTCATGGACGCATATTCTGGATACAACCAAATTCCTATGCACGTACCAGACCAAGAACATACGAGTTTCATTACGAATTTGGGGCTATATTGCTATGTTGTAATGCCATTCGGGTTAAAAAACGCTGGAGCTACTTATCAGCGCTTGGTAAATAGAATGTTTTATGATCAAATAGGAAAGACTATGGAAGTTTATGTGGATGATATGCTTGTTAAATCAAAGCAGTCTTCCAGCCATACGCAAGACTTAGGGGAAATGTTTGGTATCTTGCGAAAGTACCGTATGAAATTGAATCCCTTAAAATGTTCATTTGGAGTGGCGTCGGGAAAGTTCCTTGGTTTCATTGTGAGTTCCCGAGGAATTGAAATCAACCCTAGCCAGATAGCAGCGATTAGAAATATCGAAGAGCCGAGGAGAATTAAAGACGTCCAAAGTCTGGCAGGGAAGGTAGCGGCGCTGAGTAGATTCATCTCCAAAGCCACAGATAAATGTGTTCCGTTTTTTGATTTGATAAAAAGGGGAAAGAAGAACTTCCAGTGGACTCCCGATTGTGTTAAGGCCTTCCAAAATCTGTTAGAGCTGCTAGAGAAACCGCCAATTTTGTCAAAGCCCGTAGATCACGAAGAATTATTTGTTTATTTGGCAGTCTCGGCTCACGCTGTCAGCACAGCCCTGGTTCGAGAAGAAGACAAAGTACAAAGGCCGGTGTACTATGTGAGTAAGAAATTAGCAGTGGCAGAGCGCAACTACCCAAAAATTGAGAAGCTCGCTTACAGCCTCCTGATCGCATCCCGAAAACTTCGTCACTATTTCCAAGCCCATCCGATAACCATATACACCGACCAACCCTTAAGGCAGGTATTGCAGAGACCCGAAGCATCGGGAAGGTTGATCAAATGGAACATAGAGCTAAGTCAGTTTGATTTGAATTTTCAACCACGAAAGTCAATCAGGGGGCAAGCTCTAGCAGACTTTATTGCGGAGTTCACCATTCCAGAGGAGGAAACAATCAATGACCGAGTGGTCAAATCCGAGGATGAGATAGAGATGAATCCGTGGAAATTATATACAGATGGAGCTAAGAATGACCGAAGGTCCGGAGCTGGAATTGTCTTAGTTACTCTCGAGGGACGGTCGTTATATTACGCCCTGCGATTAGAATTTTCGGCAACTAATAATGACTCCGAATATGAAGCCCTGATTGCCGGGCTGAAACTTGCTAAAGATCTTGGAGTAAAAATGATAGACATATTTTGTGACTCTAAAATTGTTGTTTGTCAAGTGCGAGAGGAATTCGCGGCTCGAGGACCTCGACTTATCGCCTACCTCAAGAAAGTGAAAGAGCTATTGAATAGCTTAGAGCGATACAACATAACACATATTCCCAGAGTTGAAAACCAGAAAGCGGATAGACTGGCAAAACTGGCTAGTTCCGACAATCCAGAAGAGACTGAAGTAATTCCAATTGAAACGTTGGAGTCGCCAAGCTTTGAGTCAATGGAAATTGAATTCGCTTTTGAAGCGGAACCAGAGAAGGAGTCATGGATGACTCCAATTAAGAATTTTCTCAAGAATGGGGCACTCCCATCGAAGAAGAGTGAGAAAAGAGCTGTAGTTCGCAAAGCTACTAGATATGTTATACAAGACGATACTCTCTATAGACAAGGATTTTCTATGCCCCTGTTACGATGTATCGGACACGACGACATCAAGCGTGTACTAAGAGAAGTACACGAAGGTGAGTGTGGAGATCATACAGGAGGTCAAACTTTAGCAAAGAAAATATTGCGGTACGGATACTTCTGGCCTACGATCAAAAGAGATATAGCTGATTATTCACGACGCTGCGATAAGTGCCAGAGATTCGCCAAAATCCCCAGGGCACCGTCAACCCAGCTTAAATCGATGGTGAGTCCTTGGCCATTTGCCACATGGGGAATTGATATCATTGGAGTTTTACCGATTGCTAAAGGAGGAGCTAAATATGCAATAGTGGCTGTGGACTATTTTACGAAATGGGTGGAAGCTGAGCCCTTGACCAAGATCACAACAAGAAAGGTGATAAGTTTTGTGGTCAGAAATATTATATGCCGATTCAGGATTCCAAGGACGATCATAACTGACAACGGAACCCAGTTTGATAGTACTGAATTCAGAAATTTCTGTCAGAAGTATAAGATAGACAAGCGATATACTGCAGTTGCCTATCCACAATCGAACGGACAAGTAGAGGCAATAAACAAAGTTATAAAATCCATCCTCAAGAAACGGTTGGAACGTGCAAAGGCAAGATGGGTTGACGAATTGCCCCTAGCTTTATGGGCATATCGAACAACATTCAAGACAGCCACCGGTCATACCCCTTTCTCTCTCTCCTTTGGCTCAGAAGTAGTAATTCCAGTTGAACTGGAAGTTCCTTCCCACAGGGTGACATATTATGACCCGATGACGAATCGGGCACTCTTACTTGAGTCCCTTGATGAAGTCGAAGAGAAAAGGGATGAAGCAGACTTGCGTGCAGCAAGACATCGGCGTCAGATGGCACGCTATTATGATAAAAAAGTTCGCCTCAGAACTTTTGAACCAGGAGATTTGGTGCTAAAGAGAGTTTTTCCATCCCTTCCTCACCTCGGCCCAAAATGGGAAGGACCCTTTGTCATTCAACGGAAACTTGAAAAAGGAACCTTCAAGTTAACGACCGTAGATGGCGAAGAAGTCCCTCGAGCATGGAATGCCCAACACTTAATGCGATATTTGGATTAGAAATGCTGTACTTTTTGTTATTTTTCCTTTGAACTCTGTAACTAGGCACGACTTGCCTTGGGAAAATCTGACGATATAAATAAAGGGCTATAAAGTGGATGTAGGCTACGACTTAGCTGAACCACTATAAAAATGTTGTGTGTTATTTACTTTTATGCGTTTACATTCATCAGTTATTCTGTTGTAATTATAAAATACAGGATAACTCAGAGCCTAAAAAAGGTTGAAAACAGTTTGGACATAAAAAGAAGCACAACGATTATTTGTGCAATAAGACGTAAAAGAATGAGAAAACGACATTCTTAACTCTAACTCTCCAGAGAAAGAGAGAGAGTATAAAAGCGTCTCAGACTGAGCGCTGAAAAAGAAATTCTATTCTTAACTCTAACTCTCCAGAGAAAGAGAGAGAGTATAAAAGCGTCTCCGACTGAGCGCTGAAAAAGAAATTCTATTCCTAACTCTAACTTCCCAGAGAGAAAGAGAGTATAAAGGCGTCTCCGACTGAGCGCCGAGAAAGAAATCTTTCCCCGTTGAGAGACCGGGGAATGAATAGATGACTAAGTTCGAACTCTAACTCTCAAGAGAAAGAGAGAGAGTATAAAAGAAGTGCCAGAAAAAGCGACAGGCATTGACGACACAGGAGGGGCTATCCCGTCAGAAATTTGGGAGCCATCAGATTGCTTGGTTAAGTATTGAATAACTTGTGGAAATTGACTGGGGACACATATGCATACACATATTTCCCCCCTCCACAACTTCGTTTCATAACTTCAGACATGCATTTTTACATAAGTGCGGAACTACTAACAAATAAACATTGCAAAAAGTGAATTATTTTTATTTACAAATGAATGAATTTGTACAGGGAAATAGCTAAAAAAGAAAGTGCGGAAGCTGCTTTTGTAGCAGCACTTATTGGTTCACAAAGATGCTAAAAAGATACAGGGGAACCCACTATTTGGGCTTGGAATGAGCCTTAGATTTTTTGGCAGCTTTCTCTGCATCCTTTGCTTCCTTCTCGGCTTCAGTCAAGATTCGTTTTGATTTCTTTTTCCCTGAAGATGTGGTACTGGAGCCAGCAGACTTCTTCCCGGAGGGCGGGGCACTGGAATCAAGAGAAGATTTTTTAGCAAGTTCTTCGGTAATAGATCTAGTTGAGAGCTTAACAACTAACCTTGAACCTGCATCCACAACTGCGAGGGGCTTGAGGACCTCAGGGTCTATTTCTTCGGCCTTTAATTGCAAGCGCTTGTCTTGATCAGCCTTCATGGCAGCCAAGGTAACGTCATCGGCGCTTTTCGACTCCCCAGTTATTGCAACCTCCGGTTCCTCATCATGCCCCTCGTCTCCTCCGTCGTCTTTTAAAGCTGCAATCATTTCTTCATCATGGGGAGTGGTGACCTTAGTTGGCTCACTTCCTTCCCCCAAGTCTATGGAAGCAGCCTTGTCTTCCCCTTCTTTGACCCTATCAGCGGGCTTCGTCCCAGCGACAGCTCCTTGAGCTACATCTGTCTTTGCGGATGATTCAACACCTACAGAATGAGAAACATCGGTTATCAACTCAGGCGAAAGCAAAGGGTTTCTCATTGAACGTTCAATCTCGTGGCCAAAGGTAGTATTAGCCTTGGCAAATTGAGGAGAAAAGATAGGGATACCTTCCAAAGACTTTTCAGCGGAGGTGACTACTACCTCTGGAGTTATTTCAGGAATGGGAGATAGCAAAGTTGTCCGGGGAATTCCCGGGTTTTCGGGATCATACCCTTCTACTTCGGGAGTTGCAGGAGCAGAAGAAGAGGAGCCAGCTTCGGGAAGGGTTTTTTGTTTAGACTTCCGTCTCTCTTCTTCCATGGCCTCAGCGATGAGGCGGCGCCCTTCAGCTAGACGCTCCGGTTCATCATCTCTCAAGTATTTCTCCATCAGTTTATCTTCATCAAGGGAATCGACCTTAAGTTCTTCTTTTTCCCACTCAACAATTTGATTCCATACTTGAACCAGAGTGGATGGATAGTCCTCGATCCAAGAAATGTTTCGACGACGAATGATGTGTGCGAAGAATTCTATCATTAGCTCGCCGAAGCCCTGAATATCAGCCTCCGCCTCTGATAGTTGCCTGCGGGCTTCCTCCGCGGATTTAATAGCACATTCCACATTGCCCTCGGCCAGAGAAGCCCTGTTCTCTGCCTCCAACAATTTTGAAGCCAAGTCAGCGTTCTTCTTTTCCAATTCAGCACTCCTCTTTGCTAACTCGGCGTTTTTCCTCTCAAGCTCAGCATAAGCAATGCGTGTCTTAGCAGCCTCTGACTTGGCCTCGTCAGCTTGCTTTTTTAATTCGGAACGCTCCTGAGTATGAGATTCAAGAAAATCGTGATAGCGCTTTTGCATATCCTCGAATTGTTGTTTGAAATTAGAAGCGTCCTTTTGAGCGACCGCTAGCTGAGCTTGAGTGTCTTCCAAATCTTTTCCTAAAGCTTTTAAGGCCTTAGCATCATCCTCCGTGGTCTTTTGCATTGAATCAGTATTTGTGATTAGAGTGCGGATGATTCTAGAAAGATTGCGCGAATATTTGAACATTTCGGTATATTGTTTTTGCACCGCATCAATCTTTGCTTTGGCCTCTTCTGCCCAATTAGACGAAATAGGTTCAAGGGCAGG
This sequence comes from Allium sativum, assembly GCA_030737875.1. Classification (NCBI taxonomy): domain Eukaryota; kingdom Viridiplantae; phylum Streptophyta; class Magnoliopsida; order Asparagales; family Amaryllidaceae; genus Allium; species Allium sativum. Next base: position 478,525,057 of record CM060925.1, read on the forward strand.
TAAAAAAGTCAGAGTTTCGAAGTAGTGTTCGGGAAATTGCTCTTTCAAATATGCCCGCCTTATTGCGGTTCTCGCATCTGGTGGGGGAGGAGCGAGGGCTGTTGATTCGGTGTCCCTTCCTGAAGAGGATTCAGTAGTCTCCTTGTCTGTCCTAGGTCGTTTAGTAGCAGGGACTTTTTGCTTACTTCGGGACCCGGTTTCCTTTGGAGGACTTTTCTCTCTACTGCGTTTCTCATAGGAAGAGGAGGAGTCTTTGGATTGTGGTCTGTCCTCCTCCCTGCGGCTTTGATAGTTTTTATATTTCTCTTGTTCCAATCGGACTGGTGAGCGGGAACGTGAGGGTCGAGAGCGATAGGGATCATAAGGTCTTCTCTCCTCCCTACCACGATCATCCCGGCGATCGTACTCGACATCCTGAGGAGGATTGGACATGCTACGGCGAAGTTTTCTTATGTCGTAATAGGATAGAGACATTGTACCTGCACGATAAGATAAACGAAGTTTAGAATTAATGGATTCATGGAGAAAGAAGTGCAATGAATGCTGATACTGTGGTGTAAAGTGTATCCTAAGTGGTGTGTTCCCCCCCAACCAACCCGAGTCTGAAGCTAGACTAGTGTGAGCAGGCTCTTTGGCCTTAGCGGGAGTAGTTTCCTCAGATGATGTGAAGAAAAAAGGATCCTTCCTGAAATCCTCTGAAGTGTATATAGTCTCAGGTAAGGGGAGATCCCCCAAACCCTGAAATATGTGCTCATCAGTACTAGGAACATCCCCTTCGGAAGCATTAAGTGGCGACTCTGCTGGGGATTTGGACTTGTCTAGAGAAGTAGTTTCCTCGGGGGCAATATACCCTTCACGATGCTTTTCGGCTATGTTGGCCAATTCATCATCTTGTGTGGAAGATGGAGAAGGTGAAGTTTGAAGAGGCGCTGTAGGAATTCCCGAACCCTCTCCTGTTTCTGGAACTATCTCCACTGGAGGGATGTATGCATAAGGGACCGTCCCATGACCGATGCTACGGAAAACGGATAGCAGCCCATGAAAGTGAAGGTATTCATCTTTAAGGACCTCGTCGATGGTCAGGAATTTTTGATCGCCATTAAGAAGACGGTGCATTCGATCAAAGAACACCTGATCTGATATCTGTTTGGGATTGTCGACTGCAAACAAAAAGGAAAACAAGTCAGGGTGATGATTCAAGTGTACAGAGTCCGGGTTCAAAAAATCAACGCTTTACTTGATTTTGTCCATCTCCTGGCGCATCAAAACTGTTGCTTTATATAGAACCATTCTAGTCTGGAATCCCCAGCTTTACTGCTAAACGGTGCAGAGATTATCTTTCTCTTTGGGACTGATTCAAAGTAGCAGAAGGATGGAGTCTCTCGAGTCCGATGCTTGAAATTATAAAAGAAATGAACGTCATCGAACGTGAGCTCTAGGCCTAGGATTTCACGATATGCTATGTACAAGGTGTGCAAATAGGCATATGAATTGGGATGCAACTGCATGGGGGCAATCCGCATTTGTCTTAAGAAATCAACGATGAAAGGAGAGAATGGAGGAATGGCGCCGACCATGCACATCAATCGAGTGATCGTCATATATCCTTCTGGAGGGTTGTGGGGACGGTCGGAGCGTGAGGGCACTAGGGTGTCCCTTTTCATTATTCCATATTTTAGACAAATTCGAACAAGTCAATCATTGTCAATTGTTGATTCAACAGAGTTCGAGGGTGATTCCAACATGATGGCTGATTCAAATTCATCGAGTGCTCGATTATCACCAATCCCTCCTTCCTCCTCGAAACCCAGAGAAACTTCAGTCTCTGAAGACACCTCGTCGCTTTCCCGATGACCAACCCCGTAATCTGGACCCTCATTGTCCCATTCCGGATCAGACGAAGAAGATATATCCTCAAGAGTGATTTTGTTAGAAGTTTCCGGGGCTTCTTTCCTCTCAGCTAGACGGGAAGAGCATCTGGGCCTCATTGTCATGGAACTATTGAAGAAGCAATAGCACGGATTAGAGTAAATTATCCCGTGCCCCCCTTTGTGTATGTGTGTGAACTAAAGTGTGTGCAGAAAATGTGGGAAATGCAAAATAAAAGTACAGCGATGTAAGACGAAGCTTTGAAGAGAAAGTGATAGTCAGAGTTGTTCTTAATTCTCGTTTATGTCCGCGAGGCACTATCCTAACTGTTCATTAAGTTGAAGATTATGTCAAGCATTGATTAACCCTGGTTGGATAAAGTCTAGTGCTTTAAGTTGAAATATGCATATCATTCAGTTCGGGTAGGGTGTGCTTATGGTTCGGTTCGGATCGGATGTGCATAAAGCTGGGATCGGATCGGGTCTGCATATGGTTTGGTTCGGAGAAAACGTTCGTATTTGACAGTTTAAAACCGGATCGGAATAAGCATTCGGAGCGGCTCTGCAAACGAAAGGATCCATACGTTCTTTTCATCTCTCTATCTCTTACCCCGACCCAACCTGGTCGGACAAGCATGGCTTTCTCCACATCGCGTTTCATTCCGACCCGATCCTAACATATGAACTTGCCCTCTCCTCCGTTGCTCCAGCGCTTCCTTCCCCGAACCGAACCCAGTTCCTATTATCCCCTTTCTCGTCTTCAAATGTCACCAGACCCAAACGAGGTTAAGTGTTTATGTATATGTGCTTGAACGTTTAACGCTGGATCCCAACGACCCCCGTTGCTACCTCGAGACGGCGAAGACGCCATCAACGACGATGATGAATGGTGGAGGAGATCCAGGCGTCGGAGTTCAACAAATGCCACACTCCAATCGTTCGAATTAACCACAAATTCTAGTTGGAATCAGTTATCACATAAACAATTGAAGATTTAGAATACCTAGATATGTTATTCGAAGATTGAAACAAGGAGTTTGGAGTTTTTAGATTTTTAAGAAATGGGGGGGTTTCGGCGTAAAAATAGGAGAACCAGAATTGTGGGAGTAAAGAAGGAAGAAGAGTATGGGTGGTCGAGTTTATATAAGGCGTGAGATGGCTCTTCGTATTCCCCGTGTCTTACTCTCCCCGTGTTTTACTCTGTTCGGATCGAGTCCAAGCTAGCCCACATCTTCTGGTCCATCAACCCAGTGCAAAGCGGAATGGGAAGAAAATATGCTCGAGTCGGATACCGAACCGAGTCGCGCCACAGAACTGGATTGAAATCTGTGCATTCTTCTAGCATCCGAACCGAATAGAAATCTGTGCATTCCTCCTGACCGTTCTGATTCAAGGACTAGCATTTCAAACGACATCAAAGCACGCTTCGTATACAACAGAAGCATCCTTTGAGGGGGCAAAATGTTAGCCTACTTTGTGAACTAGGCAACACAAAGTCAAGAAATCAAACATTGAAGGACATTTTTAATTAGAAGACTTCGGTTCGGATTGGAGAAAAACACTACAATTCAGATAGATAGCTGCAGTTGTTCAGGTCGGGTCAGAGCAACATATCGGTTCGGATCGGGTAGAGTCCTCTGTTCGGATCGGTGATCTCTTACTGAGTAGATTGGTAATGCGTATCTAATCGGATCGGAAGGCAACTAAATCTCGAATGGATCGGAAAGCCACCTGTTTGCCACTACAATGGAACGGAGCGGAACAGGTTAGAGAAGGAGAGTAGCACCCAAGCCAATCCGGTTCGGATCGGGTATCCCGATCCGAACCCCTTATCTGCGCGTCTCCGACCCGCACCCATGATCCATGTTATTCTCCTGCAAATGCGCCTGGATATCCGGACCGGCTATGACCAGTTCCTACCCATAACGTCCTTCCCTTTGATGCGTTGTCAACATGATAGTCCATCCGAACCCGAAGAGAGTGCGATGGATGACACGTGGCCCGACCCGGATCAAGTCTCAAGCAAATTCACACCTATAAATACCCCGTCTGGAGACAAAGAGAAGGATCTTTTTTCAGCACTTTTAGAATTCAACTACCTCCACCATCCGAACTCCATTACTCCCGGAGAATCCAAATCATCTTTCATTTCTTGTTTTAGTCAATTGAGTGAACAAAAGTGAATTGTGAGTGAATCTAACATTGTATTTGCAACTGAATTATTGAATATCGTGAAAGATAAGTGGACGTAGGCATTTCTTCGCCGAACCACTATAAATTCTGCGTATTTGTTTTTATTTTTATCTCATTTTATCTTGTTTTTAATCAATTTGGGTGTTAGAACCACTTTTGGGACTAACAGCCATAAAAGAAAGGGTAAGCTGAGCTCTCTACATCTATGGTCCAAGCTCCAAAGGAGAATAAAGCAGCCTGATCTAAGCCCACTCGTAACAGGTCCACTCTGATAACCTGAGGGTTGGGAAAAAGATAAAAACAACGGGGTCAGACATAAGTCTGAGTGAGTCCTATAACCCTAACAATACAACCATTAAAGTAATTAGGGTATGATATAAATAAGGTACGGTACCTCTGGGGATAATGACTACACTAAGTAGCCAACAAAACACAGGATGTACTACGATAACCGAAAAGACGTATTTATCCACCCAAGAATAATTACTAGCTTACACCACCCCAGATCTACCCACCCAAGGGTAATTCCTACACTGCACCACACCAGTCGTTCCTACTTAAAGGTTGATCCCTCCCAAGGACTTAGAAAATTTATCCAATAGTTTCGTATACTCCTAGCCCAATACATAGGTGCCGTCTGCCCCTATCTCCACTAGGTGTACTTAGTAATTTTACCCGGTAGTTTCGTGTACCCCTACATAGGTGCCGTCTGCCCCTATCTTTATTAGGTGTACCCACTACTCCCCAGCGATCGGCTCCCTACCGTAGATACCCGTGTTGGTCCCACAATTGGGGTGTATCATTCCCCAAAGTGGCCACCTGATAATATCAACGGTGCACGGCTTTATATCTACACGATGCAACAACGGCTTATCTACCAGCCCGGGCCCACACACGCATATGAAACCCGTTGGACTTGCGTTGCCACCGCCAACCCGTTTTGGCCTCTTATAATCAAGCCCAATATGCGTGTCTTGTCACTCGACATGGGTCGAGCCCACAAAGATACGTTTGGGATATTGGTTGAAATGGGCCCCCACAAGCTACCAACCTAAGCTTGTCATTTAATCTAGTGCATCCCACTTAACCCCTTCTTATAATCATGCCCCCTTACATGTTAAGGTTTGGTTAAGTCATCTAATTATATTTCAATTGCCACTTAAGGCACCCACTAGATTTCCGCATGCCACCCAAGGCACTTACTTGATTCCCACATGCCACCCAAGGCACTCACTTAACCCTTTAATCATGTTTAATTACATGTTCCACTTTGGTTAAGTATTCTAATCGTATTTTCTATTGCCACCCAAGGCAACCCACTAGTTTCCTCATGCCACCCAAGGCACCCCCACTAGTTACCACATGCCACCCAAGGCACCCACTTAACCCCACATGCCCCTCTACATGCTAATATGGTTAAGTGTTTCTTAATTCATTAATTAAGATCATGACCTCATAAAGACCTCTCACATTAGACCGTCTTTTATGACTGCTGGATATGCCGGTTGGTTCCGGGCAGACTTCTGTCATCAAAAGGGTCTAACCTCGTGTCTTTACTTTAATCATGTATTTAATTTATGACTAAGACCTCTCACATTGGGCCAATCATTTGTAGCCGCTGGATGGCCGGTCGGTTCCGGGCAGACTTCCGCTACAAAAGGGTCCAACCTCGTGTCTTAGTTGATTGATTACACCTAATTAATCACCCCCACAATTAATTATCCCTAATTAATTACACATTTTTCATAACATGGGTAGACCTAACTCAATAGGTAAATTCCCATGGGGTAGACCTAACTCAATAGGTAAATTCCCACTTATGTTAATTTATTTTTATGGTATGCTTAATCATACCCAATCATACTTTTATTAACATATTTATTACCCCATCGTTCCCCACGTAAATCGTTCTCATTTCACGACATAATAAAGGGAAAGATCCATCACAAATATCATGGGTTTAGCATATAACTTTGTCATGGGTTAAGAGGATGTCAACTTGCATATATGCGCATATATTAACCCAACTACATTTAACCCAAACTTGCACATTATCATACACATGATTTGCATAACATGTTGCATATGAGCTTGCATATTATCATACACATATCTTGCATAACATGTTGAACTTGCATATAAGCATTCTCATAACTTGCATAACATGTTAAACATGCATTTAAGCATACACATAACTTGCATAAGCATTCACATACTTGCATAAGCATTCACATACTTGCATAAGCATGCATAACTTGCATATCACATTATACTTGCATTTAAGCATATACATAACTTGCATAACATCATGCACATAACTTGCATAATCTCATAAACATAACTTGCATATCATCATGCACATAACTTGCATAATCTCATAAACATAACTTGCATAACATCATGCACATAACTTGCATACCCTCATACACATAACTTGCATATGAACTTGTATAACAACATGCACATAACTTACATAACATCATGCACATAACTTGCATAACATATTGAGCTTGCATATAAGCATACACATAACTTGCATAACTTGTTGAACTTGCATATATGACTTGCATCTTAGAGGAGGGTAAACTTGCATGTCATGATTTATGCATAATACCAACCACTTAGCATGCATAAAACCCAATACTTAACATGCATACAATCAAATACTTAGCATGCATAAAATCAAATACTTAGCATGCATAACACCAAATACTTAGCATGCATAAAATCACATGCATAACTTGCATATCATGTTACATATAACTTGCATATACTCTCACATATAGTTTGCATAACATGTTACATATGCATAAATGTTCAACATAATGTTTTGCATTATAAAACATGGCATTAAACTTGCATGTAGCATAAAACTTGCCAAACACATAACATACAATATACTAAACTTGCATAAACATATTTATCCACAAACATAGCCATGTCTTATTATATCCTACCATAATCAATTTAACAATTGATTATTAAAGCTATAGGAACTCACCAAAACCAAGATTAGCAAACTTATGAAGTAAAACTAGTTGCCAAATATGAAGAAGAAGATGATTAGAGGTTGATTAGCTTGCAACTCTCTTCATTGATTTGTGGAGGCCATGATCAAGTTTCATTTTGCCATAGTTTAGTTACAAGATCTAATTATGAATGAATTACGGTAGGGTTAGGGTCTTATTTATAGGATTAGGTAGTGTTTTAGGCCCTTAGATTAACCCTAGATTAGTCTAGGTCCGTCAGATTTAGGAAATCTCTAGAACCCAGCCCTCCAAGCCAGCCTAAAACCCAACCTGGTGCACCCAGGTTCTCTGGACGCCGCGCCCCTGTCGACAGGCAAGTCGACAGGCAAGTCGACACCCCTGTCGACAGGCCTGTCGACAGCCCTGTCGACATGGTTAGGGCGGGAACCTTCCCGCCTGACCCCGCTGGTTCTATTTTCAAATCTGAATTTGAATTTTTAAATCTGTTTTTAGCTTAAATTTTTCTGCAAACTTCTTTGGGCCATAACCGGGCCATACGGACTCCGATCCTCGAAAACTCGGACTCTATTTCGTGTATTTTTCCGAGACGAACGCAATGACGCAGCCCGTTACCCCCAATTCCCACATCTGAGATTATTTATCCTGTAATTAGTGAATTTTAGGATTAACTAAAATTCGGGGTGTTACATTTGTGACCAGGCTACCCAAAGCAAAGGATTTGAATATGAACATGAATTGATCAACAATCGTTCAGACGAAGTGGTGCAACATGGAAAAACTTGAATTTTTGGCATTTGTGAAGACTGGGTCGCCCCCTTTTTGATAATGTTGACATACTTTTTGGTAAAAGCTGTCACACATGGAATCTTTGGATAACGTCATTTTCCGACATTGAAAGCATCGTCAGAAGACGCAGGGCGGTTTGGTCCAAATCGCAACATCAGCATAATCTGGCCCGAAACTCCTATCATATGATCTTATTTGGGCCTAAAAATGTTAAATACTTGTAGCCCTGTGAATTAGCTTCAAGTAGAGCTTTTGTTTGGCCTAATCAGCCTTACGTTTTTGAAAGTTACGTCTGTTTGTGTGAATGCATGCAGAGGTATAGGAAAACTCGTATTTCGGCTCTCGGGTCTCGGTTACGAACCGCGAACCGCCTGGACACCACGAGCTGCCTAGAGAGCACGAACCGCGAACCGCCTGGACATTACGAGCCGCCTGGAGAGCACGAACCGCGAACCGCCTGGAAGCAGCAGCTACACATGGATTTAGCCCTATTCTTTGGACTATTTTCACTCCTATCAATCCGGATCTACTTACACATGGTATGATAAGACTTGGAGAGGATTTCTCCACATTTTCCACCTCATTTCAAGATTTTTGGGATGCATGTCACGTGGCCCACGAACCGGTACCAGGTAATGGCTATAAATATATCACTTGGAGACATTTTGAGGGGGCTCTCTAGACTTTTTGGCATCTCCTTGTCCATGGCTACCATGACCAACACTTCTCCTTGAAAAACCACCATCTTCCTCAATAAAATCAATAAATTCAGGGAGAATTATTTATTGAATTCGAGTGATTGAGTGACTATACTCCTTGTAATTATAATCTATGAATGAAATGAGAAAATATGAAGTGGACGTAGGCTCATTAACGCCGAACCACCATAAAAATCTTGTTGTCATGCTTTTTCTCGTATTTTTCAGTTATTTCCTCATATCCTATGCTCTAAATATGACAATTTGGGTGTTAAGACCATTTTTTGGTCTAACACAAATAAAAAGCAGAAATTAAAATTGTAGAAGTAAGATAACAAACAGAGAATAAAATTAGGATTGTTGTTGAATCTAATCAAATGTTAATCACTAATGAAAAAGACAAATAGTGCTCTACCAAATCTAATTGTGTAGACAACACTAACTGCTAAGAAAATAAAATTATTAAAAAAATAAAAGAAAAGCTTTATTAATGGAGAAGAACATAATACAGAATATTGAACACTATTTACAATGAATACAATGGGAATTTATAGAGGATGTAGTCCCCTATCTATTAGAATAATTTGGGCCAAGAATGAATCTCATGAAATAATCTATTTACAAATAAGAGAGATACAAAGATAGACTTGAAATATTCCATTTAAATTTCCTCTTTCTGATTGGTGACATGTGGCAGATCGATTGGCTTTTCCTTGGCAATAATTCTAACAAATCTTCTTCTACATGGTAGTTGAAAATAATTTGATTTGATTTCCATGAGAAGAATATGCCCGACTCTTCAAATATTTATTAATGCATATATTATATACATACATATGAATATATATATATATATATATATATAACACTAGTCCATATATTCTTCAGAGCAAAGAAGGCATTGTGAATATTCCTTTCTTCAGCAAAAAAAGGGCTTGATGCGGATTGAACTCAAGTCACTCTATCCAAACTTCCAAGCCTCTACCAATGTGCTATAACTTACTTTGTAATTGAAAATATGTTGATATGGGAAAGCAGCTTTTTTTCTTATCAAGTAGTCTTTAATTGAATGAATGAGACAATTATTGAACTTGTGAAAACACATGAAAAAAAATACCCAAAGTAATATTTATTAATTTAAAAAAGATAAGATAAAAGTGCATAAAATAAACACATTTCTGTGTTAATCAAAACTGTAGAAAGAAAATGAAATTGTACAGGCTGAATAATGAACATGGTTCGGTGCACTGGGTATTTATAACCGTGCTTTATTACAATTGGGTTGCAGACCAATATAATATGTAACATGTTAATATAATAACTCTCGCTTACAACATTACTGCAATGAGCATGAGCCACATGATCTTTTCATCTTAAAGTATTTTTGGAACAATTTATGTCTCATTTGGTTCGACTTATATAAATTACTTGTTAACAAATTGAAAGCCAAAATTGTTGGGTACTCCAGCCCATATTTGGCATAATTTTATGCAGGCATATTTGGCATAATTTTATATAGGCATATTTGGCATAATTTTATGCAGGCATATTTGGCATATCTTTTTATGCAGGCCATGCTTAATTTGTGGGTGAGATTTATTAGTTTTGTCTTTTTCCCAGATTCGTTGTGCAAGCATGCCTTTTGTGCAACAATATCTTTTCATTTCAAGAAAGACATTTGGCAGATTACTCATATTTTTGGTATGCACATTAAAAGAAAAAGGGTTAATATAACCAGATCTGGTCACATAAGGCAGTAGCAGTTTTTGATCATTTATCATCTTCTTCAAGGTGTTTTGGTCTTCAAGATTGAGCTTTATTCTTGCTCGATACACCGCTGGCCTGAAGTGCACACATAGGATGTTCTCTTACACCTTTTTCATTTCTTATTGTCTTTGGATTCCGGTGATTAGAAGAGAATATTTTGTAAACATTTTGGGACTGTTTTGCCCTTTTGGTTTATCAATAAGAGAAGAGGGTAGACTCCTTAAGAGGTCTCGTGGTTTTTACTCTTCACATCGAAGAGTTTTTCCACGTATAAAATATTGTGTCTTGCTATTTTACTTTCATCGTATCTTTTTTATTTGAATGGTGTGTTGATTGATTGTCTTGTGTGTGATATTGTGGGTGTAGCTTGAAGTAACCCCTAATCGATCCTACCAAATTGGTATCAGAGCGAGGTTGGTTATTTATCACACTATGGAGTCGAGCAGTCATAGCTCAATGATTAAGTTGACATCAACCAACTATTCTATTTGGAGACCTATGATGGAAGACTTGTTATATTGCAGGGATTTACATGACCCAATTGATACCGTCACTAGTTCGAGTGGTATTATCTCTAAACCTTCTAAACTCGATAAAATGGAAGAGAATGAATGGATAAAGTTGAAAAGGAAAACCTTAGGAACCATTAGACAATGGGTTGACATTAGCATTTTTAACCATGTGTCGCAAGAGACCGATCCATATGATTTGTGGAAGAAATTAGAAGGTTTGTATGAGAGGAAAACCGCCCATAACAAAGCTTCATTGATTAAAAGGCTTGTTAATCTAAAGTTGAAAGGTGGAAAGTCTGTTTCTGAGCATCTTAGTGATTTCCAAGATATTATTAACAAGTTGACAACTATTAAGATCATTTTTGGTGATGAATTGCAAGCTTTGTTCTTATTGAGTTCTTTGCCAGATAGTTGGGAAACTTTAGTTGTGACCATTAGTAATTCAGCTCCAGATGGTGTGCTATCTTTGGATGTGATCAAAGAAAGCATGTTTAATGAAGAAATTAGAAGAAAGGAGATTGGAGTTGACAATTCACAAGCTCTTGTTGTAGAGAATAGAGGAAGAAGCAAGAGCAAAGGACCCAAAGGCCATGATAACTCAAGAGGAAGATCCAAGTCTAGTGATGGAAAGAATCACTTCATATGCAACTATTGCAAGAAGCCTGGCCATATTAAAAAGTATTGCTTTCGTTGGAAAAGAGAACATGGGAAGAAGAATGATTTCCAGAAAGAAGGCGATGATAAAAATGTTGCAGCAGTAGCCTCTAAAAGTGATGATGATGTCACTTTAATTTGCGCAACTAGTGAATGTCATCATGTTAGCAGTACAGATTCTGAGTGGCTGGTTGATACAGGTGCTTCATATCATTGTGTTCCTAAGAGAGAGTATTTTTTGAATTACCAAGCAGGTGATTTTGGCAGTGTCAAAATGGATAACCAGAGTTCAGCAAGCATAGTTGGGATTGGTGATATTCGTATGAAGACTAATGTTGGATGCACGCTTACATTGAAAGGTGTACGTCATATTTCGGATTTGCCTCTTAATTTGCTTTCAGCTCATATTCTTGATCAAGAAGGCTTTCGTCACACATTTGAGAGTGGCAAGTGGAAATTATCCAAGGGATCCATGATAATTGCAAGAGGCGAGTTGTGTTGTTCTTTGTACAAGACATATTTGACCGTATGTTTTGGTGAGCTCAATGCAGTGGAAGAAAAAGACTCTCCTAATTTGTGGCATCGAAGATTGGGACACTTGAGTGAAAAGGGTTTGAAATATTTAGCAGGTAAATCTCTTATTCCTGTCAATACTACAATTTCTCTTAACCCTTGTGATCATTGCTTAGCAGGAAAACAACATAGAGCTTCTTTTGCTAGAAAGTCTACAAGAAAGCAGGCTAAGTTGGAGCTTGTACATTCGGATGTATGTGGTCCTATTGAGGTTGAATCCAATGGTGGCAACAAATATTTTGTCACTTTTATTGACGATGCTACTAGAAAGACATGGATTTACATTTTGAAGACCAAAAGCCAAGTGTTTGAAACTTTTCAGAATTTTCATGTTATGGTGGAAAGGGAGACAGAAAGCAAGTTGAAGTGCCTTCGCACAGACAATGGTGGAGAGTATACCTCACATGAGTTCAAGAATTATTGTGCGCAATATGGTATTCGACATGTGAAGACAGTTCCAAGCACTCCCCAACACAATGGTGTAGCTGAGAGGATGAATCGAACCATTGTGGAGAAGGTGCGATGCATGTTGAAGATGTCCGATCTACCAAAGTCATTTTGGGCTGAAGCAGTGAATACAGCAGTTTATCTGATCAACCGTTCTCCATCTATTCCATTGGGGCTTGACATTCCAGAGAGAGCATGGAAGGGATGTGATCCTGTATATACACATCTTAGAGTATTTGGATGCAAAGCGTACATGCATGTGCCAAAAGACCAAAGGTCAAAGCTGGATTCCAAGACTAATCCATGTGTTTTTGTTGGCTATGGTGATGAAGAGTATGGGTTCAGACTATATGATCCAGAAAAAGGAAAGGTAGTAAGAAGCATAGATGTAGTGTTCTTTGAGCATGAAAAAGGTGCAGAACTTTTGAGTGCTAGGTATCATACTAGCTCAGATTTTTTTATTGATACTACTGATGTTTCTTTGTCCCCTACTCGTGGTTTTGTTGAACAGCCAATACAGGCTGATCTTGATGCAACACATGAAGATGTTGATGATGCACAGCTTGATGGTGCACATTTTGATGATGTTCATGATGAAGCTCAACCAAATGGAGAAGTGGCTTGTGAGCAGGGGGAGCAAATTGCCCCACAAGTGGATGATGCTCAAGTTAGAAGGTCAACCAGAAAACATAAACCATCTACAAGATATCCAAGCATAGATTATATTTTAGTTACAGCTGATGGTGAGCCCGAGAGCTTCCAAGAAGTGTTGTCTAGTCGAGACAAGAATCTTTGGCTTGAGGCTATGAAAGAGGAGATGGATTCTTTGATGAAGAATCAGACTTTTGAGCTAGTGAAACTTCCAAAAGGCAAGAAAGTTTTGAAAAACAAATGGGTTTTCAAGAACAAGAAAGATGGTGAGAGGATAGTAAAGCGCAAAGCTAGATTGGTAGTCAAAGGATGCAATCAGAAAAAAGGCATTGATTTTGATGAGATTTTTTCACCAATTGTCAAGATGACTTCTATCAGAACCATTTTGGGTTTAGCAGCAAGTTGTGACCTTGAATTGGAACAACTTGATGTAAAAACCGCATTTTTACATGGCGATTTGCAGGAAGAAATCTACATGGAACAACCTGAAGGATTTGAAGAAAAAGGAAAAGAAAAACTTGTTTGCAAGTTGAAGAAGAGTCTTTATGGACTTAAGCAAGCACCAAGGCAGTGGTATCACAAATTTGATTCATTTATGACAAGCAATGGCTACATGAGGACTGTTGCAGATCCTTGTGAGTATTTTAGAAAGTTTCCTGACGATATCTTCATTATTCTTCTTTTATATGTAGAAGACATGCTGGTAGTTGGACAAAACTTAGAATTGATTAGCAACTTGAAGAAAGATTTGTCGAAGTCAATTGACATGAAGGACATGGGTCCTGCAAAGGAAATCTTAGGCATGGAGATTGTTCGTGACAGAAAAGCTAGGAAGTTGTGGCTATCTCAAGAAAAATATATTGAACGTGTGCTTGAAAGGTTCAATATGAAGCATGCTAAGCCGGTTTGTACACCACTCGCATCTCATTTTAAGCTAAGTAAGAGGGATGGTCCAACAACGGAGAAGGAAAAAGCAAGTATGTCTTCTATTCCTTATTCATCTGCAGTTGGTTCATTGACATATGCTATGGTGTGCACTAGGCCAAATATTGCACATTCTGTTGGTTTGGTGAGTAGATACTTACCCAATCCTGGTAAAGTTCACTAGGATGCAGTAAAGTGGATTTTCAGATATTTGCGTGGAACTTCTAGATTTTGCTTATGTTTTGGAGGTAGCAAACATGTTCTTGAGGGGTATACAGATGCAGACATGGCTGGTGATATTGATAGTAGAAAATCTACATTAGGTTATGTGTTCACATTTTCAGGGGGAGCCATTTCTTGGCAATCCAAGTTACAAAAGTGTGTGGATTTATCTACAATCGAGGCAGAATATATAGCAGCTGTGGAAGCAAGTAAAGAGATGCTTTGGTTGAAGAGGTTCCTTCAAGAGTTGGGTTTGCAACAAGAAGAGTATATAATATTCTGTGACAGTCAGAGTGCTATGGATTTGAGCAAGAATTCCATGTATCATGCACGCAATAAGCATATTGATGTTCGGTATCATTGGTTAAGAAATGTGATTGAAGAAAATATGCTCAAGTTAAAGAAAATTCATACAAACAAGAATGGTGCAGATATGTTGACTAAAGTGCTTCCAGGAAACAAGCTTGATGTTTGTAGCAAGCTTGTGGGAATGAGTTTCAAATGATGATTGAAGCATGCACATCTTCCCCAAGTTGGGCTGGAGGGGGAGATTGTTGGGTATTCCAGCTCATATTTGGTATAATTTTATGCAGGCATATTTGGCATAATTTTATGCAGGCATATTTGGCATAATTTTTTATGCAGGTCATGTTTAATTTGTGGGTGAGATTTATTAGTTTTGTCTTTTTCCCAGATTTGTTGTGCAAGCATATCTTTTGTGCAACAATATCTTTTCTTTTCAGGAAAGACATTTGACAGATTACTCACATTTTTGGTATGCGCATTAAAAGAAAAAGAGTTAATATAACCAGATCTGGTCACATAAGGCAGTAGCAGTTTTTGGTCATTTATTATCTTCTTCAAGGTGTTTTGGTCTTCAAGATTGAGCTTTATTCTTGCTCGATACACCGCTGGCCTGAAGTGCACACATAGGGTGTTCTCTTACACCTTTTTCATCTCTTATTGTCCTTGGATTCCGATGATTAGAAGAGAATCTTTTGTAAACATTTTGAGACTGTTTTGCCCTTTTGGTTTATCAATAAGAGAATAGGGTAGACTCCTTAAGAGATCTCGTGGTTTTTACTCTTCACATCGAAGAGGTTTTCCATGTATAAAATATTGTGTCTTGCTATTTTACTTTCATCGTATCTTTTTTATTTGAATGGTGTGTTTATTGATTGTCTTGTGTGTGATATTGTGGGTGTAGCTTCTTGAAGTAACCCTAATCGATCCTACCAAAATGGAACTAGTTTTTTGTCTGAAGAAGTCAAAAACCCACTTATTATAACCAGTACAAACTAGTCTTTAAGGGAGTCTCTGTGCATACTGCTTTCTTTATTTTCACCATCAGCTGTCTACTCTTCAAATTCGAAGAATACAGCTAAGCATGGATGAACTTTGGCATCATGGTCGATATTAACATCGATACACTCATCTGGACTTGGCCGGGGAATGTGGCAAGGAAGATTATTCATTTTGGCCCAGTTTCGAGCTTTTGCATTCCGCAGCGCTTCTTTAGCTGCCGAGTCATTCCAATTGGCATTTTCAGGTGAGAAATTTTGGTTGTTTGAGCCTCGTATGCATTCTTCCCTGAGGTTTTGCATGCTGCTGAGGTGCAGTACTTCCCTTCCTGCTGATGAATAATACATTGAAGTCCTGGTTCTGGATCAAATAATAGAAATTACTCTAGTTAGAAATACGTAGATGAATCAGTAATAAAGCAACAAAAGGGTACATTAACAGGAACGTATAACCTTTAAAAGGCACTTTATATAGTAAGCCAAATCCAACATTGTCCATAAACTTGTGAAGAATGTGTCATAATACTCTTACTCCAAGCATTAACAAATGAATTTACACTGCCGTTGGGATCAATATTTGCATCTCTCCGTTACATTTTAGTACCTTGACCCAGATGAGCTATCACTCAAGAGCATTTTGAAGGAATATCAACCATATATATTAAGGATTCATGATATTGTGCTAGTCGAAGTACTGTGCAATCAGTTTGAACGACTAGTGTTCAAAGTCAGACCAACAATCAATTAGCGATAACTGATAGTTAGGCAAATAAGAAATTTTTGAAATCATTATATATTACTGAACTTGATTAAATTTTGTAAAATGTGTGCAATGTGATATGTATTACCTTAAATCAATAATGAAATAATGCAATAGTTTGGTGTTTCACTGAATAGCTATGATGGTAGTAGGAAAGGGAAGCCCTAATCTCTGAAGTTTCTAAAGAGAAATCAGCGCCAAATAAATGAATAAGGACACTACAGAATGAAATCACGGCGCTATACCATTAGGCATTGGTAAAGCAAAACTCAAACACAGAATTCAAGCATAGCTTAATGGAGCTTAAGCAAGGCCTACTACGGCTTATATAAAGCCTTTGACAACACATATCGGTAACACAAAAAAACATGCAAAATGTTTGAGGTTACTATCCAATTAAACATCTACCCAGTAAGTCAAAATGTATAATAATTAACAAACATTGACTTTATTGGAATTCATTTAAAATTCGTCATTAGCTTAGATAGATATATTCAGCTTCAATGATATACCTAGTTAAATTTGTGCAAAAGAGGAATCGCATGAAGCAATAGAGGCAAGAAGATCAAAACTCGACAAAGTAAAACAAAGAATTTAACAACCACCCATCAACTAGTGGGAACCTCATCCATTAATGGTTGATGTACACAAGAAGCAATGGGATGCAACCAATCGCGCCTTATGTGCACATGATCACTACTTAAATAAAAGTGAATATTAGGCTCAAGTCCTTAATTAAAATTAAACTTAATGCACAAAAACTCTTTACCAAAAAGAAATTGCAAATTAGGTTCTTAGAATTTAAATATTGAAAACTACGTAAGATTATACAATTATTCAAATGAATAGTTGTAGACATTCATGCAATTATATCAAAAAATTATATAATTTTCTGTAATTGTTTTGTGAATTTTTGGAAAAATTACAAAAATTTCCGTAAATTTTCGCTTAATAGTTGTGGAAATTTCTGCATTTTTTTTGTATATTTGCAAAAATATCTGCAACTATTCACTGAATAATTGCATAAATTTATACAATTATTAATTAATTTGATTCTAGGGACCTAATTTATATTTTTTTTATAAGAATGTTTGGGATATTTTGAAACTTAATATGGACTTTATTCAAACTGTTCTTAAACTAAAAGTGTTAATCATTAACCATCGACACACTGGTGCTCAACATAAGCGAATGAGCTATTCAAAATATAATGTGATGTTTTCCTTACAAATGTCACGATTTGCAATTAGCACATAAATTGTTTTTTTTTTCAAATTGAATATGTTTAACATATTTAAAAGAAAATGTTTTGCATGGATATTCAGTCGTGCTTCTATATTAAAATTCTATGTAATTAGTTTGAATTTTTATCTCTAAGTTGAAACATAGTTCAAGCATGTTTTAATTTCAAAGTTGACATATATTCTAACAGTTTACGAATAATACAAAGATTATCAAGATTCGATTTGGTCGAATCCACTTGTAATGTAGTATGGTAACACTACCTGAATTTGTATATAACAAGTATTCAATTAAAGAAAATTGAATTATGGCCTTTATTGAGTTTAATTTTTTTTATTTTATTTTTACCTATAATGATCAAATGGACGATATTTTGAAGTCAGCCTCAAACGAACTATGAAGTGCTTGTCTGTTTACTGTTCGCCTATTCCTAATAATTGAACTATATATGCATCTCATTTCCATTGTACTCAAATAAACAAGAAAGTTGATTACACAACATTATAATATTGCAAAATATTTTTTAAAATAAAAAACATTCTCATGCATTTCCACCAAAGGGTATTAATTAAGAAGTAAATCATTTCTAAGATAAAAAGGTTAAAAAAAACAATATATAAGACGGTCAAAGGAAAGTACACAGACGATCATGTGTACAAGGAAAGGTCATTTTTGCTGCTGACCAACTCATCTCGTCCTCCTACTGTCTTTATGTTTCTTATTCAAAACATTTTTTCATCTCTTTTTTACTAACCTACTAAAGGTAATTTATGTTTCTCATTCAAATCATTTTTCATCTTTTTTTTTTAGAAACTTGGTACTTTATTATATACTCATATAAATATAATTTTTCATCCCTAGTTGTATTATATACTCATATAAATATAATTTTTCATCCCTAGTTGTACAAACTCAAAACAAATGATAGATTACTCGCTCTGAAAAAACTCATTCGTATGAGATACTATACAAACAAAAGATGTAAAATATAAAGATACAAAATTACCTAAAGAGTAACGTCTGACTTGTATATGACTAAATTAAAAGACCCAAAAAACAAGTATAAATCTCGCTCTTGTAATAAAGACTCCACTAAGTTCGCTTGACCAGAAACATATAAGAATTCCAATTTCTTAAACTTCTTCACCTTCTTCTTTTTCTTGTCCATAATTTTAAAAACGAAAGAATTCCAAGCAGGATTATCAATTACTCCGGGATCAGAAGCTGCCTGAAACTCAAAATGCTCTTCATAAGACCTGACCTTACGAGCTGCCTTAGGTGTATGAGCTGGCAGACCTGTACAATTATTATTGACTTCGTTTGCAGTAGGAGCTTCCATATCATTATCAGTGGCAATAGATTGTATATCTATAGGAGCTTGAGAGCCCTTAGAATCCTTTAATGCATGTAACTGCTTGTGTTGCTCCGTGCACTCCTTTTGAAGAAAAGAACGATCAGCAGAATCCTGATATTCTTGTTGTGATGTGCGATACTATATATATGTTGGATTGAAGAGGACGAAGACAACTTCGAGTCGAAGGTGACCGTTCGCAAATTGGAGCTCGTATGGAGGAGATATGAGCAGGAAGGTGCAGTTTTTCTGTGGTCTGGAGCGACAGACGTCTGTCATAGGGGATGTCAGACGTCTGACTGCAGGGAATAGATTTCCCGAGAGCTCAGACAGACGTCTGGCACTTCTCGGCAGACGTCTGTGCTGAGTGGTTTTGCCCAAGTAATCTCTGGAAGATGACAGACGTCCGTCAGGAGGTTCGACAGACGTTTGAGCGGGTGCTGGGCTATTTTCGGGCTGGAAATTAGCAAGCTGATTTGTGACTAAATCGGGGGCAATTTGGGTAACTGGCCAACCTCTATATAAGTTATTTTCTGAAGTGAATTAATGGGAGCTTGGATACTTGATTTGGCATCAAGGGTTTATTCTCAAGGAAGAATTAGGGTTTATAACCTAATTCCAATTCTTCAATTCTATTCTCCTCAAACTCTTTTCTATATTGAAATATATTGATTATTGGATCAATCTCTTGTATTCCTTTCATCGCGGTAATAAAATACTCTCTCCAAAGTGGATGTACACTAACAAGATGTTAGTGGAACCACTATAAATCCTTATGTGATTTATTTTTGCTACTTTGTCATTAGTTTCTTGCTTGTGATCGAGATTTGGATTGTTCGTGATTGGTTGATCTTGGTTTTGTGACTAGAGTTATTGCTTTGGTTGTTTTTGCAAGTCTAACAACGATCTAGTCTTCCGCTAGCGCTTTGTGGTTTAGATATCGGATTCGAGTGGTCTAGAATCGTATTATCACAACGGTTATAACAGTTGGTATCAGAGCTGTTTTGGTGCTTGTTAGGTGTTTGTGAAAATGCCGGAGACGGATAGTAGCTCGGTAAGTCCTTCAACCGGAAGTCTGAATAGTGTGGCGCCTTATGTACGGGGTTCGTATGCGGCGTCAGGTTCTCAATTGGTTATTGACAAGTGGAATGGTGATAATGACTTTGAGAAGTGGCAATGGAAAATGAAAGCGGTTCTTATGCGGAATCGGGTGCACCGAGTAGTATTTGATACTCAATTATTGCCAAGTGATATCTCGGATGTTGAGAGAGAGGAGATGGAGGAATGGGCTTACACTACTCTTCAACTTTTTATGGGGGAGAATGTGATCTCCGAAATTAGTGGTAAGACTACCGCTAAAGGTATTTGGGACAAGTTGGAAGAACTTTATATGAAGAAGTCGCTCACTAACCGTTTGATCTTGTTGCGAACGTTTTTCACCTTCAAGATGAAGGAGGGTAATTCGCTTAAGGCACATTTGAATGCCTTTGATGACTTTCTCATGAAGATGAAGGCCGTTGATTTGAAGATTGAGGAAGAGCAAAAGGCGATGATATTATTGTGTTCGTTGTCGGACCGTTATACGGGTTTCTCAAATAGTTTGATCTATGGTCGGGATACCTTGACTCTAGATGATGTCAAGACGGTCTTCTTAGTGAGGAGTTGAGAGATCAAATGAAGGAGATGAGTGAGGGTAGTAGTGGAGCTAGTAATAGTCACGGGTTGTTTGTGGAGAAAAAAGAATGTGAAGAAAGAAAACCAGGGGCGTTCTAAATCAAGAAAACCCGGTGGAAGATGTAAATCGAAAGAGGGAAATGGAAAGTGCTTTATTTGTAAGAAACCGGGACATTGGAAGAATGAATGTCCGGACAAAGATAAGAAGGAAGTAGCGTCTTCATCCGTGGCGGTGGAGAGTGGGGATGGTGAGATAGATGAGAATGTGTTGACGGCGGTAGCAACGGGTGTTTCGGGTAACGAATGGGTACTCGATTCGGGTGTGTCGTATCATATGACGCCAAATAGAAATTGTTTTTCATCCTTTGAGATCAAAGAGGGAAATGCAATCGCTATGGGAAATGGTGCTATTTTCAAGTCGATGGGTTGTGGCTCCGTGCAAATAAGAATGTTTGATGGAGTTGTTCGCACGCTCACCAATGTTAGCTATGTTCCGGGACTTAGAAAGTCGCTTATATCTTTGGGGCAATTGGATTCTCTAGGATGCAAGATCACTATCGAGAAGGATTGCTTGAGGGTTTCGAAGGGGGAACTTGTGGTTATGAAGGGTGCTAGGACTCATGGTATATATTTGCTTCAAGGTGTGACCGTAGGAGGTGAGACTTGTGTGGGTGTTGATAGTTCTCGTGACTTGGATGCGACGCGGTTGTGGCATTTAAGATTGGGTCATGCCTCGGAGAGGAGTTTGGATATTCTTCGGAAGCGGGAGATGATTGAGGGTGAGAGCTTCAACAAACTAGAGTTTTGCGAGGAATGTGTCATGGGGCAAGGGTATCATTCGATGAAGGCAAGCATGACTCAAAGGAGGTTCTTGAGTATGTTCATTCGGATGTTTAGGGACCGGCACCGGTTGCTTCTTTGGGAGGAGCAAGGTATTATATCTCTTTCATTGATGATTTGTTTCGCAAGGTATGGGTGTATGTAATGGGGGCCAAGTCAGAGGCATTTGCTAAGTTCAAAGTGTGAAAGGCTCTTGTTGAGAATGAGAGTGGTAAGACTTTGAAGGTGTTAAGGACCGACAATGGCGGTGAATATGTCTCGCGTGAATTCTTGGAGTATTGTAAGCATCACGGGATCCGGAGACATTTTACTACACCGGGAGATCCGCAATCTAATGGAGTAGCGGAGAGAATGAACCGAACTCTACTTGAGAAAGCTCGATGCTTAAGATTGACATCGGGTTTGTCTAAGGGATTTTGGGCCGAAGCTTTGTCAATCGCGGTGCATATTGTGAATCGAATTCCGTGTTCGGCCATTGGCAACAAAATTCCAGAGGAAGTGTGGAAAGGGAAGAGTGTTGACTTGAGATATCTTCGTGTGTTTGGTAGCCTGGTTTATGTGCATGATCCGTGGAATGATAAGCTTGGTGCTAGGGCATTCAAGGGGATCTTGCTTGGTTTCACGGATGGCGTGAAAGGCTATCGGATTTGGAATCCGGAAACAAAGAAGGTAGTTAATTCTCGTCATGTCACTTTTGATGAGTCGGCTTTATTCAAGGTGAATGAGAGCTCATCGGATGTTCCGGATTTGGTTCATGGTGAATCAAAGGAGAAGGAAGTCATTCCTACATTTCGTCCAAGTGGTAGTAGAGTTGAAGAAGCTCGTGGGGTTGAAGCGGTTGATGAAACATCACATAGTCCACATGGTTCCTCTAATGATGATGTTGGTGATGTACATGATACTAGAGAAGTTTCGACTCAAAGTGGAGCCGAAAGGTGTTTGGGTGATAGTATTGCTACTCGGGTTGGTCGACGTGCAATAAGGCCTCCTGAAAGATATGGTGATTGGAACTACCTTAGCTTTTGTGATCATTTGGACTATGCTCTCAATGTAGTCCAAGATGAGCCGTTTGACCTTGATGACGTCATGGAGTCAAGAGAGAGCTCGAAGTGGATTTGCGCCCTGGAGGAAGAGATGCAATCGCTTATGAAGAACCGAACTTGGGAGTTGGTTCCACTTCCTCAAGGAAACCATGTTATAGGGTGCAAATGGATTTACAAGGTGAAGGATGATGGAAGGTACAAAGAAAGGTTAGTGGCAAAGGGGTTCTCACAAAGGAAAGGAAAGGAGTATGATGAAATTTTTGCACCGGTGGTTCGTCATACATCTATTCGATTTTTACTAGCCATAGTTGTTATCCATGACTTGGAGTTGGAGGAACTTGATGTGAAAACCGCCTTCTTATGGAGACTTGGATGAAGACATCTACATGGAGCAACCGGAAGGGTTTGTTGTAGATGGTAAGTCTAATATGGTGTGCAAGTTGAAGAAATCACTATATGGGTTAAAGCAATCGCCTAGACAATGGTACAAGAGATTCGATCATTTCATGCTTGAAAGTGGCTTCCATCGAAGCATCAAGGATGCTTACGTATATTTCAAGAGGATGGGAAATGATTGTTGGGTGTATTTACTCTTGTATGTGGATGATATGCTCATTGCTTCCAAGGATCGAAATGAAGTCAACAAGTTAAAGATGCTTTTGAAATCGGAATTCGAGATGAAGGATCTTGGAGAAGCAAGAAAAATCTTGGGCATGGAAATTGGAAGGGACCGAAAGCGTTTTGAGTTAAGATTGACTCAAAAGGAATACATTAAGAAAGTGCTTTGCCGGTTTAGCATGGAGGATGCAAAGGCGTTAAATACACCTTTACCTTTGCATATGAAGCTTTCGGAGAAGGGATCACCTATCGAGGATAAAGACAAGGCTTATATGGCAAAGGTGCCATATGCAAGTCCGGTTGGTAGTTTGATGTACGCAATGGTGTGTACAAGACCCGATATTGCAAATGCCGTCGGGGTGGTTAGTCGGTATATGGCTAATCCGGGGAAATCGCATTGGGAAGTCGTGAAGGCTAGATTGAGATACTTGAAAGGCACAACATCTCATGGACTTGTCTTTGGCGGTAGTGATGAAAGGAGTTGCAAGTTGTTTGCTTATTGTGACTCGGACTACGCCGGCTATAGGGATTAGAGAAAATAAACTTCCAGGTATGTCTTCACACTTGGCGAGACGACCATTAGTTGGAGATCGCGATTGCAAACCGTAGTTGCTTTATCTACTACAGAGGCGGATTTGATTGCACCTGTGGAAGCGGCCTAGGAAGCACTCTACTTGAAGCGATTGTTGTGTGACTTGGGTTTCGAACATGAGAGTGTTGATGTTCGATGTGATAGCCAAAGTGCTATCCATTTGGCGGATAATTTGGTGTTTAGCTCACGAACCAAGCATATTGAGGTGAGGGAGTCATTTCTTGTTGCCATAGATGAGGGTAAGCTAGTATACCTTCGTAAAGTGCACAAAAAGGATAATGCGTCGGATATGTTTACGAAGGCATTGCCATATGGGAAGTTCGAGCATTGCTCGAACTTAATTCGCTTGTTGAGTTGCTAGGTGCCACGGGGTGGCACTAAGTGGAGAGAGAGATTTTTTGTTTGATGGAAAGGAATAGCGGTGAGAGATTGAAAATCTATCTTCAAGGTAAGTACTCGTTACACTCCCGAGTACATTGTCTTTTGGTGAGATGGTTTTTGGTTTGAATGTTTTCAACACTACATTGGCGGGTGGGGGCATTGCCTGAACTCCTTGGTGTAGTGCAATGGGCGGTGGCCATGCCGGAGCTCATTGGGGAAACATTCAAGTTTGCTTGGTCGAAGGTAGAAGGAAATGCTTGGGTGCATTGAAGTTTGGAGTTGAGATGGTTATAGTATCGAGGTGGAGTGTTGTGATGTGCGATACTATATATATGTTGGATTGAAAAGGACGAAGATAGCTTCGAGTCGGAGGTGACCGTTCGCAAATCGGAGCTCGTACGGAGGAGATATGAGCAGGAAGGTGCAGTTTTTCAATGGTCTGGAGCGACAAACGTCTGTCATAGGGGATGTCAGACGTCTGACTGCAGGGAATAGATTTCCCGAGAGCTCAGACAGACATCTGACACTTTCCGGCAGACGTCTATGCTGAGTGGTTTTACCCAAGTAATCTCTGGAAGATGACAGACGTCTGTCAGGAGGTTCGACAGACTTCTGAGCGGGTTCTGAGCTATTTTCAGGCTGGAAATTAGCAAGCTGATTTGTGACTAATCGGGGGCAATTTGGGTAATTGGCCAACCTCTATATAAGCTATTTTCTGAAGTGAATTAATGGGAGCTTGGATACTTGATTTGGCATCAAGGGTTTATTCTCAAGGAAGAATTAGGGTTTATAACCTAATTCCAATTCTTCAATTCTATTCTCCTCAAACTCTTTTCTATATTGAAATATAGTGATTATTGGATTAATCTCTTGTATTCCTTTCATCATGGTAAAAAAATACTCTCTCCAAAGTGGATGTACACTAACAATATGTTAGTGGAACCACTATAAATCCTTGTGTGATTTATTTTTGCTACTTTGTCATTAGTTTCTTGCTTGTGATTGAGATTTGGATTATTCGTGATTGGTTGATCTTGGTTTTGTGACAAGAGTTATTGCTTTGGTTGTTTTTGCAAGTCTAACAACGATCTAGTCTTCCGCTAGCGCTTTGTGCTTTAGATATCGGATTCGAGTGGTCTTGAATCGGATTAATCACAACGGTTATAACAATTCTATGTCGTCATCATCTAAAGTCGAATGAACTACTACATGTTTCCCTTATTTTTGAACCAAACCAGAGTTATAATCGCCTTGAACTTGTGAAGACAGACCATTAGGAACTTCAATACCAGAAGATCATAAAACAGGATCAATATCCATAGACCTTGTACGACAACCATTAGATACCGTTTATTTAGGATGCCAAACTTTAGTAAATTGGCACATACTATCTATATGGCCAGAACTATGGCATTTAGAGAATACTCGAGGAGGCCACTCATATTCGAAATCTTGCATTCTTATCTGATCATCTTCCGATTAAATAGGGATCTACCTAGGAAAAAATAGAGCTAAAGGCTTCAACAAGTACTTTGGCAAAAAAATCCTAATTCCTTCAGTCATATTGTCATGTTTAAGAGGGTTGCCAATAACTGATGCAATTCAACTTATTCCCTCTTCAATCCAATACTCAAGAGGCAAGCCAGGTAGCTGAATCCATATAGTAATCGTGCACAACAGATATTTATTAAGTTTTGTTCCTTGTGATAAGTACTTCAAACCCTATGAATGTAAGCCTTAAAATGGGAAATTTGTTGTGGAAATCAGAGGACCAAAGGGGTGCTGTATTGGACAAGGTCAATCCATTACCTCCCAAAGGATGACAGTCCAATGTTGTTCTTTGATGACCTATCATCATTTTTTATTAAAGACGCTGTAAGGCTCCTCTATTTGGTAGCACCCCATTTAGGTCACTCGTGTATAATTTAATAGGTTAGTAGGGTAGAAAGGTTAGTGGAAATAGAGAGAAACTGAAAGTGTATGCGGAAATCTGGGGGCTATAAATGTGTTGTACTATTTGTGATGTCTTTGATCGTATATCATGTGCATATGCTATATATACGGTTTTTTATTTGAAATTTGGTTAACATGCCAACATAGTTGTTAAGATAGGCCTCGAACTCCTGATTCCTTACTAAGTAGGAGCATGTCTTTTCACTATGTCGTGCTTTGTTGGATATGTACATATATGTATATATATACACATATATATATGTATGTAAATACATATATGTAGGAGCAGCTATTTGGACATAAAAATTGAACATAAATCAAGGCACATAATCAATTTGTCATCATGTGAGAAATGGAAATCAGACGTCAATCCAATGGTTGAAAATCTATGTCCTTCAATTTATGTCAAATTTTTGTGTCTAAGTAGACTTTCCATACATATATATATATATATATATATATAGTGGCATATTATATTTTATTTTCCTTTTATTACATTGAATTGAAATACTTGTTGGTTTAATTTGTTATGCACGTCAAAGAACAACTCAGACTTACAGTAAACATAGAATACACCTACAAACTATAAACAACTCAAGCACATGCAGTTTCCACTACATACTATAAAATCAAAAGTATGATGTTTGTCTATACGAAGATGGTCGAATAATTATAAAAATAAATATACTCTATTTGGACATAAGAAATAAATTCAGTATACAATCTCACAATTTTTAATAAGGGAAGGTTAATCATCATGAAACTTGACTGCTCTTAAGTTTTTAGAAGTACTCCTGCAATATGGGATTCTTGCATTGTCTCTGGTGTAAGTAGTCTCTTTTATGTTCTCCATTAATTTTTTGAATAACGTATCAAACTTCAAATTATAAGAAGTTTGATGATTTTGAGTCAGAAACTTTGTGTGATTTTTAAGAACCAAATTTATATTTGGTAAGTTAATTAATGTTGTATGTATCATATTATTTTGTTCATGAATTTGTTAAAATTCATAATTTAATTCATTAACATGGACATGCAATGATTCATAAAGTTGATTGACTTAAATAGATCCTAGGCTTCCTACTCATGTTTTTTTATTCATTTGTAATGATAAAGCATCGGATAAATATTTTACAAAACCTTCCTACGTAAAATGGGACCAAGTATACCATAATTTAAGAAAACAAACAAGTCGTAAAACTGATGTCGTGCACACCGTAAAACCGATGCTCAAAAACTAATAGTTGAATTTTGATACCATATACACTGTAAAACTGATTTTAAAAAACTGATAGTTAAATTCTGATACCATGCACACTATAAAACCGATAACTAAAATCTGATGTTTTGTCATTTAGAATAAAATTTCAGCTGGCCATCCACCCGACTGAAAAAGCCCCTAACTTTGTCCTTGATACTATTTTCCTATAAATTATCAAGGTAAAATCAAAATTAGCATCAATTTTTACATTGAAATTCGTGCAATAAGATTGTTTTTTTGGTAACATTTACCTTCTATATGTATAATAGCGGATAAGAATCATAGGCATATATGTGATAGACATGCATAATGTTTGTTGGGCAGCGGGAATGTACCTAGACGGTTCATAAATTTTTTGCATTCAAGGTACCAAAAGTTTCTTAGAGAAAGAATTAAAATGCTTAAAAGCGAAAATTTGCTTTTGGGGATGATCAAACTCTAAATATTTAGTAAAGTAAAATTCTATTTGACCACAAAATAGAATAAGAGAGATCTTTGTCATTGGAACACCCTCTAATTTTGACCTCCTTTATAAACACAAAATAATGCAACTATGTGTGTGTGTGTGTGTGTTGAGAGAGAGGTACGCTCCAGGACACCTCTATTTGGTAGCACCCCTTTTCCATTCTATTTTAGGCATGGGCCACTTATTTATACTTTAACAAGTTAGTCAGGGGGAGAATGTTATTGGTATATTACAATTTACATTGAATTCGAACAGTTGTTGGTTTAATCTGTTATGCACATCAAAGAACAAATCATGTTAGGGTTTTATGCGTAGCAGAAAAGACAACACCCAAAAAATGGAATATTTTTCACCTAATCACTTGAAGATGAATTTGATTGAAAATAACAACACAACAGATCGTAAATAATGGCAATACAAAAATATTTCACCCAACCACCCTCTTTATTGATTCACCAATAAACAAATTTTGTTTACACTCAGTGGATCAAACCAAAAATAAACAAAATACAATTGAATCAAAAACCATATTGAGAAATTGAAAGAATATCTAGATGACTACAAATATTTTTTGGAGAAGAAGAGAAATGAAGAACAACGACAATCTCTTGAATCAATCTGGATGCACCAACTGCATTTATCAGCAGTAAATAGGAATAGCTTATCTCAAGTCTAATTCCTGCTTCTTCCTCTACAGGGCGCAAGTCCTGGAGGCACACAACCTCTCCAGAAGTTTACATGTTTTATTTTTATTTTTTGATCTAACCAAGAAAGCAGCATATATAGGAGAATAGAAGACTTAGGCAAATGTCCAAATTTTCCCTTCAAAACTCTATAGAATATAATCTTTTATTTCTTTCCTTCTATGATAAAATCAATCAATCAAATCATCCATCAACCAATGATTTAATTGATCGATCAATCAAATCAATTAATCGATTACATTCCTCTTCAAAAAATATTTGAATCAACAAATTCAACTCTCCACCTTGATTCAAATATCACTTATCTCCAACAATCACTCTGTAACACCCCGAATTTCGGTTAATGCTAAAATTCACAAATTAAAGAATAACTAATCCCAGATGTGGGAATCAGGGGGAACGGATTGCACCATTGCGTTCGTCTCGGAAAAATACGCGAAATAGAGTCTGAGTTTTCGAAAATCGGAGTCCGTATGAAGAAGATATGGACGAACAAAGTTAGGCAGAAAAACCGAAAACTAGCCAGAATGCACTGGCGCACTTGTGAAGTGCGCCAACACAAAAATGCACTGGCGCACTTGTGAAGTGCGCCAACACATTTTTACACTGGCGCACTTGGGAAGTGCGCCCGTGTCGAGCCAGGAAACCTGCACAGTTTCTAGAGAGTTATGTGGTTGGGTGCACCAGTTTGGGGTTTGGGCTTGGTCTTAGGGCTGGTTTCTGGAAGGTTCCGAAATCTAAGGGTCCTAATCTAATTTAGGGTTAATCTAAGGGCCTAAAACATTCACCTAATCTATAAATACACCCTAATACTACCCTAATTCATACTAAAAATAGAAATGATGCCACCATGCCGCCAAAATCAAACTTGAGAGGAACCTCCACTAGTTTATGAAGAAAGTTGCAAGCTAATCAACCTCAAATCATCATCTTCTTCTTGTATAGCAACTAGTTCTACTACATAAGTTTGCTAATCTTGGTTTTGGTGAGTTCCTATAGCTTTAATAATCAATTGTTAAATTGATTATGGTAGGATGTGATAAGACATGGCTATGTTTGTGGATAAATGTGTTTATGCAAGTTTGTATGATATGTGTTTTGCAAGTTTTATGCTATATGCAAGTTTAATGCCATGTTTTATGATGCAAAACACTATGTTGAACATTTATGCATATGTAACATGTTATGCAAACTATATGTGAGAGTATATGCAAGTTATATGTAACATGATATGCAAGTTATGCATGTGGTTTTATGCATGCTAAGTGTTTGGTTTTATGCATGCTAAGTATTTGGTTTTGTGCATGCTAAGTATTTGGTTTTATGCATGCTAAGTGTTTGGTTTTATGCATGCTAAGTATTTGGTTTTGTGCATGCTAAGTATGTGGTTTTGTGCATGCTAAGTATTGGGTTTTATGCATGCTAAGTGTTTGGTTTTATGCAAGTTTGTCTCTTTTTATGATATGCATAATATATGCAAGTTTGTCTCTAAGTATGGCAAGTTATGATGCAAGTTCATATGCAAGTTATGATGCAAGTTCATATGCAAGTTTATGTGCAAGTTCATATGCAAGTTATGATGCAAGTTCATATGCAAGTTATGATGCAAGTTCATATGCAAGTTATGATACATGTTCATATGCAAGTTATGATGCAAGTTCATATGCAAGTTATGATACATGTTCATATGCAAGTTATGATGCAAGTTCATATGCAAGTTATGATGCAAGTTCATATGCAAGTTTATGTGCAAGTTCATATGCAAGTTTGTCTCTTTTTATGACATGCATAATGCAAGTTTGGGTTAAATGCTAGTTGGGTTTAATGTATGCTCATATATGCAAGTTGACACCTTTTGAACCCATGATAAAGTTATAAGCTATGTTGGTTAAACCCATGACATTTGTGATGAATCTTCCCTTTTATTATGTCACGTTACGAGAACGAATTACGTGGGGAACGATGGGGTTAATATGCATGTTAAGAAAATGATGTGGAATGGGTATGCTTAAGAGTAACATAAATTAAATGGACATAATTGGGAATTTACCTATTGAGTTAGGTCTACCCATATTATGGAGTTGGGAATTTACCTATTGAGTTAGGTCTACCCATACTACGGAGTTGGGAATTTACCTATTGAGTTAGGTCTACCCATATTCTGAAAAACATGATTAATTAATTAGGGATAATTAATATAAATTAGGAGGGTGATTAATTAGGTGTAATTAATCGACTAAGACACGAGGTTGGACTCAGTTGTAGCGTAAAACTGCCCGGACCCAACTGGCTTAACCAGTTGCTACAAATGTTAGCCCAATGTGAGAGGTCTTAGGCACAAATTAAATACGTGATTAAAGTAAAGACACGAGGTTAGACCCTTTTTATGACGTAAGGCTGCCCGGACCCAACCGGCATATCCAGCAGTCATAAAAAACGGTCTAATGTGAGAGGTCTTTATGAGGTCATGATCTTAATTAATTAAGAAACACCTAACCATATTAGCATGTAGAGGGACATGAGGGGTTAAGTGGGTGCCTTAGGTGGCATGAGGGATCTAGTGGGTTGCCTTGGGTGGCAATAGAAAATACGATTAGAATACTTAACCAGAGAGGAACATGTAATTAAACATGGGTAAAGGGTTAAGTAAGTGCTTTGGGTGGCATGTGGAAATCTAGTGGGTGCCTTAAGTGGCAATTGATATATGATTAGATGACTTAACCAAACCTTAACATGTAGGTGGGCATGATTATAACAGGGGTTAAGTGGGATACACTAGATAAAATAACAAGCTTAGGTGGTAGCTTGTGGGGGCCCATTTCAACCAATATCCCAAACGTATCTTAGTGGGCTCGACTCTAGTCGAGTGACGGGACACGCATATTGGGCTTGACTATAAGAGGCCAAAATGGGTTAGCGGTGGCAACGCATGACCAACGGGTTTAATATGCGTGTGTGGACCCGGGCTGGTAAATAAGACGTTGTTGCATCGTGTAGATATAAGCCGTGCACCGTTAGTTTTATCAGGTTGCCACGCTGGGGAATGGTACACCCCACGGTGGGGCCAGCACGGGTATCTACGTTAGGGAGCCGATCGAATGGGGAGTAGTGTGTACACCTAGTGGATTGTAGGGCCCCGTGGCGTCTACTTAGTCACCTAGGGGTACGCGAAAACTATTAAGTTAATTTTATAAGTCCAGGGGTGGGATCAACCTTTAAGTTAGGAATGACTGGTGTGGTGCAGTGTAGGAATTACCCTTGGGTGGGTAGATCTGGGGTGGTGTAATCCAGTAATTATCCTTGGGTGGATAAATGCGTCTTTTCGGTTATCTTAGTACATCCTGTGTTTAGTTGGCTACTTAGTGTAGTCATTATCCCCAGAGGTACCGTACCTTGTTTATATCATACCCTAATTACTTTAATGATTGTATTGTTAGGGTTATAGGACTCACTCAGACTTATGTCTGACCACGTTGTTTTTATTTTTTTTTCCCCAACCCTCAGGTTATCAGAGTGGGCCCAGTACGAGTGGGCTTAGATCAGGCTGCTTTATTCTCTTTTGGAGCTTGGACCATAGATGTAGAGCTCAGCTTACCCTTTCTTTTATGGCTATCAGTTCATGTATTGGGATTATGTACTTTTATTTATCAGGATGGATATTTTGTACTTGACTCTTATTATGGTTTTGTGATGTAACCAAACATGTTTTACTTTCCGCTGCAATGAAATGATGTTTTAAAATTTTCAAGTATTACTTATATCTGTCTTGTTGTAATTTTACTGTTCTATATTCACTTAAAATACTCCACCGATGTTATGGCATTCCCTTAGCGAGTGACCATAGCGGGTGTGGGGTGTTACACGTGGTATCACAGCTTAAGGTTACCAGAACAGATAAAATTTTTAGAAAAACTATTTTCTAAGAATATTTTTGAAAGCAGTATTTTCAAAAACATGTCTTTTAAGAGAAAAGTTTTTGAAAGAAAAGCATAATCCCTAATAGCCATATCTATATCTTTCGAATTCTCCGTTTTGAATCTCTTCCTCTCTCGTTTTGAGTTTCCCCTCCGCGTATAGATGACCTTTCTAAGATAGATAAGAACGGAAAACCACTTCAAGGGACTTAGACGTTAGTCAGATTAGAAGTTGGCTCAAGAAGGAGGAGGACTGGTAGGTATCTATTGGATAGACGAAGGGAGGAAGGCTCAAATAGTTGTTTCGTTAATGAAGGATGAAACCTCATTGGTGGGAGGTTACGAGTGGAGAATGGGATGAAGAAGGAGAGTAGTTATCCTTTTGGGAGGAATATGACACCGTATTAGGATTGTCCAAAGAGGCAAGGGCAAGGTACGGAATCTCCTAGAGGGTAGTTGTATTCCCTCACGATTAGGGTACCAAATGGGGATAGACCGTCTAGGTTGGAATTTGGATTTCTTTATTATACGGTTCGAACTTTATTTGATTCTGACGCATCGAGTTCGTTTATCTCATCATTGTTAGTTGAGTCACTGCACTTAGACACCAGTTTGGTAGATGATCCCTTAGTTGTTTCAAACCCAATTGGGGCTCCATGATGTGTTTGGGTTTGAAAGTTTCTATACTTAGCGTTGAGTTTAGATGTGATGCTTTTTGGGCTTCACGGGCTATGGGTTAGTTTGGGCATGGACTGGTTATCCAGTAGGGGTGTCGTTCTTGATTTTGAAGGGAGAGTTGTTAGGCTTATTACCCGCTTGGGTAACACTCTCGAGATCTCTTGTAATCCCATGGAATCTGTTATGCTAAGTTATCTAGAATTACTTGACACGTCGGTCGAGAGTTTGCGATCTGTTAGAGTGGTCCGGGAATACTCGGATGTGTTTGAGGAGGTGAAGGGCTTACCTCCGGAGCGGGAGATTGACTTCCGAATATATCTGGTAGACAATGCCAAACCAGTACCTTGGCCAGTGTGCCACATGGCTCCTCGTGAGAGGAGGGAACTCCATGAGCAAGTAGGCGATTTGCTTGAGAAGGGGTTCATAAGACGAAGTATATCGGAGTGGGGTGCTCCAGTAGTTTTTGCTACGAAGGCGGATGGGTCCCTCAGACTTTGTGTAGGCTAAAGAGAACTAAATAAACTCACAAAGAAGAATAGACACCCATTGCCGAGGATTGATGATCTCTTTGATCAGTTGGTTGGCGCCTCAGTATTTTCGCAGTTGGACTCAGCCACGGGGTTTCGTCAGTTGAGAGTGGCTGAGGATAGTATAGAGAAGATTGCCTTTAGGACTCCGGATGGTTTTATGAGTGGCTGGTGATGCCATTTGGTTAGACGAACGCCTCCGCATACTTTGTTGATTTGATAAGAAGGGTGTTCAGGGAGTACCTAAATAAGTTCGTGATGATCTTGGTGGATGACATCTTGGTATTTTCTAGGAGCGAAAAAAAAAAGTTTTCGTATGTGCTCAATAGGTTGAGCAAAGCCCGTTATGGGATAAACAGTGGTTTTGGAGCGAGACTGGCAAGGACATCCAGAGTTGGACAAGGACTTAATTATTTAGCCGTTTTTACTAGTATCATCTCACGTAGGTCGTCTGAATTCGAAGGAGGTATCCCTTGGGTGTTTGTCTGATATTGGTCTAGGCCTTTGGGGCTTGCATTTGGGGGATGTCGAGTTCGACTAGGGTGGTCTGCGTGAGAGATGGATAGTTGTGACGATTTTGCATGGGAGAATATCCTGATTTTCTCTAGAAGTGGAGAAAAGCATGCCCTACATCTTAGGGAAGTGTTGGAGACTCTTTGAGCGCATTGTCTTAAGACAACAAAGGTGGATGGAATTCTTAGCATCCTATGAGTTTGAGATAGCGTATACCCCTGGCAAGGGTAACGTGGTGGCAGACGCCTTGAGCAGAAAAAGGCTGTCTTTGAGTCCATTGTTCGTGGAATGGCGAAGCTTAGAGTTTATTTCTATGTTTGACTTCAGACCTTCCGTTGACTTTGTACCCGGTTTGCTAGCCTCCTTGGAGGTTAGGCCTACTCTTTTGGGGCGGATTGGCAAGGCACAGCGAGACGACCCACAGTTGGTTGAGTTAGTAGAGAAGCTCATAAGGGGGAGGAGTCGTCCAGCCATTTGAGTAGGTACACCCTAGATGGTAAGGGATGGTTGCATAGAGACGGTAGACTTTGTGTACCGCAAGATGAGGGTTTGAAGAAGGCTATTTTGGATGATGCACATCGTTCAAGAATGACTATTCATCCCGGTGGAGACAAAATGTACTAAGACATGAAGCGAGTTTTCTTTTTGGGCCGGTATGTCGAAAGATGTGGCCGAGTATGTCGCTAGATGCTTAGTGTGCCAACAAGTTAAAGCGGAGCAAAGGAAACCCGGTGGGTTGCTACACTCATTGGAAGTTCCGCAATGGAAGTGGGATAGTGTCTCGATGGATTTCATCGATGGGTTACCGAGATCGAGGAAGGGCAATACGAGAATTTGGTTTGTGGTAGACAGACTTACCAAGAGTGCCCATTTTAGACCCGTGAAGAGTAAGAGGACCGCTCCATGGCTTGCTTCAGTCTATGTTAGAGAGATTGTTAGGTTGCATGGCGTACCATCCAGCATTGTGAGTGATCGAGATCCTATCATCACTAGTGAGTTTTGGAGAAGTTTGCAAGAGGCGGTAGGGACTCAGTTGTGTTTGAGCACCGCATATCATCCTCAGACGGACGGTCAGACCGAGAGGGTGAACCGTATCTTAGAAGACCTTTTGAGGCTTTGTATCTTGGATTTTGGAGGTAAATGGGAAGAACATCTTCCTTTGGTGGAGTTCGCATACAATAACAGCTTTCTGTCTAGTATTGGCATGGCACCTTTCGAAGCTCTTTATGGAAGGCCTTGTCGATCTCCTACATGTTGGTGGGAATCTACGGATAAGATCTTGCTTAGGCCAGAAATGGTTAGAGAGACTTCAGAGAAGATTGATTTGATTCGAAGAAGGATGAAAGCAGCGCAAGATAGGCAAAAATCTTATGCGGATCGGAGAAGGACGGATCTTGAGTTTGAGGTTGGGGACATGGTTTTTGTCAAAGTATCTCCGTTGAGAAATGTTGTTCGCTTTGGGTCCGTTGGGAAGTTGGCACCGAGGTTTGTTGGGTCGTTTCCTATTAAGGAAAGGATTGGACGGATGGCATATAGGGTGGAGTTGCCCGACAGACTTAGTGGTGTTCATGATGTATTCCATGTATCACATTTGAGGAAGTGCTTACATGAGACCGCAGAGGTCGTAGAGCCGAGCTTGCTTAGAGATGTAGAGGTAGAGCATGATGCGACGATTCGACGAGCTCCTACTCGCATCCTTGGGTCAGAAACTAGGAAGTTGAGGAACAGAGAAGTTCAGCTAGTTAAAGTGCAATGGGGAGAAGACGAGGGCAATGCTACTTGGGAGACGGAAGCGAAGATGCGTTCTTTGTACCCATTTCTTTTTGAGATTATGTCTTTTAACTTCTCCTTTATCGTTTGTCTAGTACTTATCTTATCTTTAGTATGTCCTCTCATTAGTACCTTTGACCTTTGGATAGGGTAAACCTATGGTTGAAACATGTGTTTGAGACATGTTATGTTTGATGGATGCATGTGGATGCAAGTGGTTGCTAGTGGTTGCTCGTGGATGCATGTATACACACTCTAGGCACTAGATCGGCTCAATCACTTCATATTGCATATTGCATAAAATTGTGTGTAGGAAGCTATATTTATGGATGTATAATGATTGTGTTATCATATGGATGATGCATTTTGGTGAATGATTGTGCACTCATGTAGATATTGTATGTGTCGATAGGGTTCTCTCGCATACATAATGGATGCATGGCACTATCATGGTTTGCATATGTTCATACATTAGATAGGGAACATATACACACACTTTTTGCATATGCTCATACATCATTAGAAACTGTTTTAAGGACAATGGATGCCCGTGTTTGATGGATTGAGTAGATGGTTGTTTGGATGGTAGGATATGCATTCTCCTTAGCTTAGAGATTTCGGGGACGAAATCCTTTAAGGAGGGGAGAATGTAACACCCCGAATTTCGGTTAATGCTAAAATTCACAAATTCAAGAATAACTAATCCCATATGTGGGAATCAGGGGGAACGGGTTGCACCATTACGTTCGTCTCGGAAAAATACGCGAAATAGAGTCTGAGTTTTCGAAAATCGGAGTCCGTATGAAGAAGATATGGACGAACGAAGTTAGGCAGAAAAACCGAAAACTAGCCAGAATGCACTGGCGCACTTGTGAAGTGCGCCAACACAAAAATGCACTGGCGCACTTGTGAAGTGCGCCAACACATTTTTACACTGGCGCACTTGGGAAGTGCGCCCGTGTCGAGCCAGGAAACCAGCACAGTTTCTAGAGAGTTCTGTGGTTGGGTGCACCAGTTTGGGGTTTGGGCTTGGTCTTAGGGCTGGTTTCTGGAAGGTTCCGAGATCTAAGGGTCCTAATCTAATTTAGGTTTAATCTAAGGGCCTAAAACACTCACCTAATCTATAAATACACCCTAATACTACCCTAAATCATACTAAAAATAGAAATGATGCCACCATGCCGCCAAAATCAAACTTGAGAGGAACCTCCACTAGTTTATGAAGAAAGTTGCAAGCTAATCAACCTCAAATCATCATCTTCTTCTTGTATAGCAACTAGTTCTACTACATAAGTTTGCTAATCTTGGTTTTGGTGAGTTCCTATAGCTTTAATAATCAATTGTTAAATTGATTATGGTAGGATGTGATAAGACATGGCTATGTTTGGGGATAAATGTGTTTATGCAAGTTTGTATGATATGTGTTTTGCAAGTTTTATGCTATATGCAAGTTTAATGCCATGTTTTATGATGCAAAACACTATGTTGAACATTTATGCATATGTAACATGTTATGAAAACTATATGTGAGAGTATATGCAAGTTATATGTAACATGATATGCAAGTTATGCATGTGGTTTTATGCATGCTAAGTGTTTGGTTTTATGCATGCTAAGTATTTGGTTTTGTGCATGCTAAGTATTTGGTTTTATGCATGCTAAGTGTTTGGTTTTATGCATGCTAAGTATTTGGTTTTGTGCATGCTAAGTATGTGGTTTTGTGCATGCTAAGTATTGGGTTTTATGCATGCTAAGTGTTTGGTTTTATGCAAGTTTGTCTCTTTTTATGATATGCATAATATATGCAAGTTTGTCTCTAAGTATGGCAAGTTATGATGCAAGTTCATATGCAAGTTATGATGC
Source organism: Allium sativum (assembly GCA_030737875.1). NCBI lineage: Eukaryota > Viridiplantae > Streptophyta > Magnoliopsida > Asparagales > Amaryllidaceae > Allium > Allium sativum. Next base: position 478,562,793 of record CM060925.1, read on the forward strand.
AAGTTCATATGCAAGTTTATGTGCAAGTTCATATGCAAGTTATGATGCAAGTTCATATGCAAGTTATGATGCAAGTTCATATGCAAGTTATGATACATGTTCATATGCAAGTTATGATGCAAGTTCATATGCAAGTTATGATACATGTTCATATGCAAGTTATGATGCAAGTTCATATGCAAGTTATGATGCAAGTTCATATGCAAGTTTATGTGCAAGTTCATATGCAAGTTTGTCTCTTTTTATGACATGCATAATGCAAGTTTGGGTTAAATGCTAGTTGGGTTTAATGTATGCTCATATATGCAAGTTGACACCTTTTGAACCCATGATAAAGTTATAAGCTATGTTGGTTAAACCCATGACATTTGTGATGAATCTTCCCTTTTATTATGTCACGTTACGAGAACGAATTACGTGGGGAACAATGGGGTTAATATGCATGTTAATAAAATGATGTGGAATGGGTATGCTTAAGAGTAACATAAATTAAATGGACATAATTGGGAATTTACCTATTGAGTTAGGTCTACCCATATTATGGAGTTGGGAATTTACCTATTGAGTTAGGTCTACCCATACTACGGAGTTGGGAATTTACCTATTGAGTTAGGTCTACCCATATTCTGAAAAACATGATTAATTAATTAGGGATAATTAATATAAATTAGGAGGGTGATTAATTAGGTGTAATTAATCGACTAAGACACGAGGTTGGACTCAGTTGTAGCGTAAAACTGCCCGGACCCAACCGGCTTAACCAGTTGCTACAAATGTTAGCCCAATGTGAGAGGTCTTAGGCACAAATTAAATACGTGATTAAAGTAAAGACACGAGGTTAGACCCTTTTTATGACGTAAGGCTGCCCGGACCGAACCGACATATCCAGCAGTCATAAAAAACGGTCTAATGTGAGAGGTCTTTATGAGGTCATGATCTTAATTAATTAATTAAGAAACACTTAACCATATTAGCATGTAGAGGGACATGAGGGGTTAAGTGGGTGCCTTAGGTGGCATGAGGGATCTAGTGGGTTGCCTTGGGTGGCAATAGAAAATACGATTAGAATACTTAACCAGAGAGGAACATGTAATTAAACATGGGTAAAGGGTTAAGTAAGTGCTTTGGGTGGCATGTGGAAATCTAGTGGGTGCCTTAAGTGGCAATTGATATATGATTAGATGACTTAACCAAACCTTAACATGTAGGTGGGCATGATTATAACAGGGGTTAAGTGGGATACACTAGATAAAATAACAAGCTTAGGTGGTAGCTTGTGGGGGCCCATTTCAACCAATATCCCAAACGTATCTTAGTGGGCTCGACTCTAGTCGAGTGACGGGACACGCATATTGGGCTTGACTATAAGAGGCCAAAATGGGTTAGCGGTGACAACGCATGACCAACGGGTTTAATATGCGTGTGTGGACCCGGGCTGGTAAATAAGACGTCGTTGCATCGTGTAGATATAAGCCGTGCACCGTTAGTTTTATCAGGTTGCCACGCTGGGGAATGGTACACCCCACGGTGGGGCCAGCACGGGTATCTACGTTAGGGAGCCGATCGAATGGGGAGTAGTGTGTACACCTAGTGGATTGTAGGGCCCCGTGGCGTCTACTTAGTCACCTAGGGGTACGCGAAAACTATTAAGTTAATTTTATAAGTCCAGGGGTGGGATCAACCTTTAAGTTAGGAATGACTGGTGTGGTGCAGTGTAGGAATTACCCTTGGGTGGGTAGATCTGGGGTGGTGTAATCCAGTAATTATCCTTGGGTGGATAAATGCGTCTTTTCGGTTATCTTAGTACATCCTGTGTTTAGTTGGCTACTTAGTGTAGTCATTATCCCCAGAGGTACCGTACCTTGTTTATATCATACCCTAATTACTTTAATGATTGTATTGTTAGGGTTATAGGACTCACTCAGACTTATGTCTGACCCCGTTGTTTTTTATTTTTTTCCCAACCCTCAGGTTATCAGAGTGGGCCCAGTACGAGTGGGCTTAGATCAGGCTGCTTTATTCTCTTTTGGAGCTTGGACCATAGATGTAGAGCTCAGCTTACCCTTTCTTTTATGGCTATCAGTTCATGTATTGGGATTATGTACTTTTATTTATCAGGATGGATATTTTGTACTTGACTCTTATTATGGTTTTGTGATGTAACCAAACATGTTTTACTTTCCGCTGCAATGAAATGATGTTTTAAAATTTTCAAGTATTACTTATATCTGTCTTGTTGTAATTTTTCTGTTCTATATTCACTTAAAATACTCCACCGATGTTATGGCATTCCCTTAGCGAGTGACCATAGCGGGTGTGGGGTGTTACACACTTTACAAGTCATCACTAACTCTTTCTCATCTCCAAAACTACAATCCTCAATTTCAAGGCCATAAGTACACCCCGCCTGTTTTCGGAGTAAAGTGAGACTCAACTGATTTCCATGCTATAATCACACCCAGTCGATTTGAATGGGCTACGACCACACCTTCTCGTCGTCTTCTTCCATCTTCCCTCATCCATATCAGAGAGTTTCTTCTCATCTCCATTAATCTGACAATTAAGGCATGAAAATCCACCATCTTAAGCTTCCAAATTCCCTAATATCTACCATCAAAAATAGTCATCTACGAAAGCAACATCATCTCTGTTTCTACAATCTCCAATCCGAAATCACTTCCAACTATGTGATGATCTGATCTCTGATACCAATTGTTGGGGAATTTTGCGCAGTAGAAAAGATAAAACACCAGAAAAATGGAATCTTTTTCACCCGATCACTTGAAGATGAATTTGATTGAAAATAACAACGTAATAAATTAGAAATAATGGCAATACACAAATATTCCACCCAACCACCCTATTTATTGATTTATCGAAAAACAAGTTTTGTTTGTACTCAATGGATCAAAACCAAAAACAACCAAAATACAATTGAATCAATAATCTTATAGAAAAAGTGAAATAATATATAGATGACTACAAATATTGTTGGAGAAGAAGAGCAATGAAGAATGATGGCTAACCCTTGAATCAATCTGGAGGCACCAACTGCATTTATCAGCAGTAAATAGGAATAGCTTCTCTCAGCTCTAATTCCTACATCTTCCTCTCTAAGGCGCAGGCCTTAAAGGCACACAACCTCTCTAGATGATGACCTGGTTTATTTTTTTTATATTTTTTGATCTAACTAAGAAGGCTACATAAATAGAAGAATAAAAGACCTAGGCCAATATTCAAATTTCCCCTTCAAAACATCTCCAGTATATAATCTTTTATTCATTTTATTCCTTTCCTTTTATGATAAAATCAATCAACCAATCAGTCAAATCGATTAATTGATCAATCAATCAAACCAATTAATCGATTACATTCCTCTTCAAAAAATATTTGAATCAACAAATTCAACAGATCACAATTGTTATAAACCTAGAAGACACCTACAAACTATAAACAACTCAAGCACATGCAGTTTCTGCTCCATACCATAAAATCAAAAGTATGATGATTGTCTATATGAAGATGGTTGATTAATTATAAAAATTAATTAATAAATAAACTTTAAATGGACATAAGAAATAATTTCAGTATACAATCTCAAAAATTTTAATAAAGGAAGATTAATCACCATGAAACTTGACTGCTCATCGGTTTTTAAACATACTTTTGCAGTGTGGTGTTCTTGAACTGTCTCTAGTGTAAGTAGTCACTTTTTATGTTCTCCATTAATTTTCTGAATAATGTCTTAAACTTCAAATTTTATGAAGTTTGACGATTTTGAGTCAGGGATGCTGTGTTATTTTCAAGAACCAAATGTGTATTTGGAAAGTTAATTAACATGTATGTATCATATTATTTTATTCATGAATCTGTTAAAATTCAGAATTAAATTCACTAACATAGACATGTAATGATTCATAAAGTTGATTGACTTAAATAGATTCTTATCTTCCTACTCATGTATTATTTTTGTTCATTTGTAATGGTAATGTGTCGGATAAATCTTTTATCAAACTTCCTTCGAAAATGTGACCAAATATTGCAATAATTTAAGCAAACCCATGTGTTTACTAGGCCGGTTTTTGGGCAAAGCAAGTAAAGCCTCTGCTTTGGGCCTTCTAAAAATCCAGGGAATCCCTCAACAAAATTTTCGTGCAGCAAAAAAAAGAAGCAAACTGCGATTGCCAATTAGGCGTGAAGGTAACCAGGAGTCGGGACCGACGACGACCTCATCCAGAGACAGCAAACTGCGAACCACTTCAAAACAGTGATGATTCACTCTGATGGGCAGCGATCCAATCACATGCTACAACTGTTCCCAATAATGCGATTATTATTCCAATCAGTCTCATGCTTTGATGGTGGCAGATGGAGCTATAGGGCAGTAGACTATGGACCACAAACATTTAAGTGAAGAAGGACCTAAAGCCTACTATTGTGATATTTTGGTAAAGTATAATTAAAGTTCATAATTTCTATAATGTTGAATGTTTACATTTTATATTTTATTTGTTGAAATATTTAATTCTAATGATTTTGGGGATCAAGTTTGTGTAAATTCAGAATATTGTTAACGTTTAACTAATAGTTAATACTTTATTTTTATTTTTTAATAGTTAATTAATATAAAATTTGTTGGTAAATTGCTAAGTTCATGAAACTTACAATTAGTGCCTTTTAAGTCGAACTGAAGACAAAAGGAATTTTTTTCTATAAATTATTTTGTCCAAATATTTCTAGTAAAATAGTATTATTATTTTTCTTCTGCCCAAAACATCAATGACCTATAAATGGTTTGAAAATTCATTTTCTTTAATGGTTTAGCACTAATAATTTTGCGGAAAATATTCATAAGCAACTAATATTAATTTTGTTGTTTAACCTGAATTATTGTTGCAAGCAATGCAATTTTTTTCCACTTTTTCTTATTTATAGACAACTTAAATTATCTTACTGATTTAATTAACGAAATAACATTAATTTTTGTATAAAGCACTAGCTGCCAATTGGCTTTGGATATTAAAACTTGTAGGACTTGCCCTGACTGTTTGGTATGCGTTCTTTTAATTTTTTGTAATATAAACCTTACGACTAGCAAGACATTATACATACATAATTAGAAGGTTTTCTCTTTGGATTTCTATATCCTCGATGTCTCTACTAAAAAAATTAGGGCATTCAATAAATTATTAGTAAAATCAAAATTAACATTAGTTTTTTTCATTGAAATTCGTGCACTAAGATGGTTTTTTTTGCAACATTTATTTTCTATACATAATAAAGTGGATAAAAAGCTTAGACTTATATATGATGGACATGCATAATGATTTGTAGGTAGTTGGAATTTATCTAGAATGTCCATACAAAATTTGCATTCAAGATACAAAAAGTTTCTTAGAGCGAGAATCAAAACTCTTTAAAGAGAAATTTTGCTTTTGAGGATGATCAAACTTCACGTATTTAGTAAAGGAAAATTCTATTTAGACACAAAAAAGAATACAAGATATCTTTGCCATTAAATCACTCACTAGTTTCCACCTCCTTATAAATACAAAAGAATGCAACAGTGTGTGTGTGTGTGTGTGTGTTTGTGTGTTTGTGTGTGTGTGTGTGTATATATATATATATGTAGAGAGGCACGCTCCAAGGCACCCCTAGTTGATAACACCCTTTTGCACCGCATTTTAGACCACTCGTTTATAATTTAACAAGTTAGTGGGAAGAGAGTGAAAAGGATATGTGTGGTGGAAATCAGGGGAGCTATAGGAGTGTTGCACTACTTGCAGTGCTCTTGATCTTATCTCTCACACACACACACACATACATACATACATACATACATACATACATATATATATACACACACACACACACACACATACATACATACATACATACATACACACACACATGGGAAAGCTATTCAGACACATAAATTGAAGGACATAAAATCTACATCATTGGATTATCCCTTGATTTCAGCCCCTCATATAAAGATAAATTGATCTAATAGTTGAGATTATTTGTTATTCAATTTGTTTCAAAATTTTATGTTCAAATAGTATATATAATATTGGTGGCATATACTAATTTCCATTCTTTCCATTATGTTGAATTGGCGCAATTTGTTGGTTTAATTAGTTATGCATGTCAAAGAAAAAAAACAGATTTACAATAAATCTAGAAAACACATATAAAACAAATATTGGTGGCATATACTAATTTCCATTTTTTCCGTTATGTTGAATTGGTGCAATTTGTTGGTTTAATTTGTTATGCATGTCAAAGAAAAAAATCAGATTTACAATAAATCTAGAAAACACATATAAAAAAAAGAATAACTCAACCACATGCAGTTTATACCCTATACTATAAAATCACAAATATGATGTTTTTCCATATGAAGATGATCGATTAATAATAAAAATAAATAAAATCAAGTTGGGAACAAGAAATAAATTCATTATACAATCACAAAATATGTAATAAGGGAAGATTAATCACCTTGAAACTTGACGGCTTTTTGGTTTTTAAACTTACTCTTGTAATTTGGTGTTCTTGTATTTTCTCTGATCCAAATAGTCTATTTTATATTCTCCATTAATTTTCTAACTAATATCTTAAACTTTAAATTTTTTGAAGTTTGACAATTTTGAATCAGAGATGTTGTGATTTTTAAGAACTAAAATTTGTATGTGGCAAGTTAATTAATCTTGTTTGTATCATATTGTTTTATTCATGAATCTGTTCAAATTCAGAATTAAATTCATTAACATAGTCATGTAATGATTCATAAAGTTGATTAACTTGAATAGATTCATGTCTTCCTACTCAATTTTTTTTCACTGGTAATGGTAATGGATCAGAGAAATCTTTTATAAAGCCATCCTAAGGAAAATGTGACCAAAAATTATAATGACTTAAGCAAATCCACATATTTATAACTATCTGATATGTGTTCTTTTATTTTTCAATCTAAACCTTAAGATAAAAGAATATTAATTAGAATGATTTATCTTTGTATTTCTATATCCTTAATGTCTTTAGTAAAAAAATTGGACATTCAATAAATTGTTAAAGTAAAACCTAAATTAGACTTAATTGTTTTCCTAGAAATTCATGCACTAAGATGGTTTTTCTTTTATTTGCAACATTTACTTTCTATATGTAATAAAGCGGAAAAGAATCATAGACATATATGTGATGGACATACGTAACGCTTTATTGGGTTGTGGGAACTCACTTAGAATGTTCATACAAATTTTGCATTTAAGATACCAAAAGTTTCTTAGTGCAAGAATTGAAATCCTTAAAAGAGAAAATTATATTTTGCGGATGATCGAACTCTACAGGAAAATTTTATTTGGACAATAAATAGATACGAGAGATTTTTACCATTGGATCACTCACGAGTTTCCACCTCCTTTATAAATACAAAAGAATCCAATGGCGTATACTAGTTTCTATTTTATATTTAAAATTGTATTCCTATAGTTGCTCCTTTAAAGTGAAAATAAAATAATAAAAGTTATGACGGTGTAGAGTAAACCTATAAGAATACTTTTCTAAGGTTCTAAAGTTAGAACAGAGGTAAGTCCATATTGATGATAAATACAAAATCGATTAAATGACTGCCAAACTAGAACAAATGAAAATGACCCCTTTTGGTAAAGATTATCATGGGGAGTAAATTTAAGGAGATAATTATAATTGGGATACAGTAAGATATATTTTTCTCCTCTTGTTGTACTTAAATTATAGGATATTTTAGTATTCGCATGAAGGCTACATATCTTTGTGTCAGATGAGACCTACTATTTATACTATTCCCTATCACTTTTGATACAATATAGAATAGTTTAACATTTCACATGCAATGATAAATATATCTATGTTAATGATATTTTTCGTCAACACCAAAATAAGGGAATAAGGGTATGGACCTAAGGGTACTTAGGGATTGCTTAGTTCCTACAAGCTCGAGTTAGTTCACCGTTTCCAAGATATCAAGGTCTCAAGCTCGAGTTAGTTCACTGTTTCCAAGATATCAAGGTCTCAAGCTCGAATATTGGTTACTCTTCCTTCAAGAGGTGGATATCATGCTTATGAGGATGAAGGACCAACGGTCATCTTGGGATAAGGATTTCATAAGCTCATCACAAATTGAAAGCTAAACGATATAGGAAGGGTTATTTTGGTCATTCGAAAGCATAGCATAACATAGTCAGAAGCATAGTAAAGTACAGTATAATATGAAAAAACAATAAGAACACAACGATTTATAGTGGTTCGGTTTGTATTGAATCTACATCCACTTTAAGGGCTTTGATGATTTTATTCATGGAGGAGGTTACATAAGAAATCCCCAATTCGATTTACAAATTAGGGTTAGCTCTCTTAGGAAAGGGTACAAGGTTGTGGAATCAGAAAATTTTCCCAAAATGTGACCCTTGGGGTCTTATTTATAGAGGTTTTGGGTCCCTTTCTGCTGCTGCTTGGCATTGGTTTCTAAGCGCTCTTACTATTTTAGCCTGCTTCTAGCTTCCTGGTTTTGGTGTCGAAGTATGGAGATTTTGGTGCCAGTATCGGGAGTATGTTTCCATTTCTTTATGTATTTGGCTTCCGACTCTATCATCTGAATTGGTTGATGCTGCTTTCGCTTATCAGTTTTTTATCGAAACTATAGGTATTGATAGCTCTTCCTTTGCTCTATTTTGCCTGCTTCTAGCCCTTTACTTCCTCTGATGAGTCCGGTTTTGTAACACCCCGTATTTTCTGTGAACTTAAGAATTACAAATCTGAGTATAATTAAAATATAAAATCAGAATTAAGGGAAACGGGTTTCGCGGTTGCGTTCGTCTCGGAAAAATACGCGAAATAGAGTCCGAAATTTCGTAAATTGGAGTCATTATGACCAAGATATGGCCTTCAGAAGTTTCACGAAAAATCAGAAAAACGAAATAGATTTCAAAAATGCAGAAAACGAGCCAGGCGGGAAAATTACCGCCCAGACCAGGTCGACCTGGGGGTCGACCTGGAGGGGACCAGGTCGACTTGGGAGTCGACCCTAGGGTCGACCTGGGGGTCGACCTCCCTGGTCGAGCCAGGTCGGCCTTAGTGCATCTGGATGGGTTTTTGGGCTGTTTTGGTGAGCCTGTGACGAATTCTGACGGTTCTGATCTGTTTTAGGGTTTATCTAAAGGCCTAAAACAAATAAACACACCTATAAATACATCCTAAGACCTAGCCTCCTCTACACACAATTCTATTCTGCTTCTTCTCTGCCTCTGTTCTAGTAAAAATAAAAATGGCGTCGCTACTCTGCTGGAATCAAAACTAGAAGCTAATCAACATCAACCTAAGCAATTCAATTCAAATTTGAGATAAAAGCTTCTGCAACAATTCTGTAACAACTAAAGTTCTTTCTTTAATCCAACCAAGGCAAGTACAGTTATTTTCTGCTATAAACTTTAATTTTGATTTTGACATGAATTGTGAATCTGAATCTGGGGTTATATCTGTTCTGTTCTGATTTGATTTATCTTATTCTGTACCTCTTTCCTCTTTCTGTTCTATAGCCAGGCTACTACGAGCCTGAGCCAATCTCATAAGAGATTAACATGCGCTAAAATGTTTGGGACAGTAAAACGAATGATGCATAAATTGGGCATGACCAATAGGTGACTAATTTGAGGAAGAACATGGACTGTAGCTAGAACATGAATCTGAGACATATGATTGGACATGTTATATTTATAACATAAAAAGGTATTGAACATATGATTTGTGGACACGACATAAAAAGATATATAATTTAAATATAGGTTGTATTGAACACATGATTTAGGATAAAGAGAATATGGCCTAGGTATAAAGATTTACATGATAGTAGGATATCTATTAATGTAAATAAACACCTAAGTAAGGGACCTTTGGGATATTTGACATGCATAGTAATCTGTGGCTATATTTCGTATAAATTATATGGATCTTCTGTACTTTGCAAGTTTAATAAAAATTTGGAACATATGATATATGGTAAAGTTATGACCATAATCTGTGCTATGTAGATTTGATACAAACATAGGGTAAATGATAATATTGTGAATCAAGACTATTATTTATGCACGTGAACATAGGCAAGATTTATAATTAGGCAAGTATGAAACTTTAAGAAATGAGTAAATTTGTTATATTTGCCTAATTTGCTAGTTGTGTTACATTGCCTAATCTGCTAGTTCTGTTATATTGCTTAATCTGCTAGTTCTGCTCTATTGCCTAGTCTGCTAGATTTGTTCATCTGCCAAATCTGTTATCTGCTAAGTTTGTTGAAAATACTAAATCTGCTAGTGTGCTTAATCTGCTTTGTCGCCTAATCTGAGAAATCTGGTATCTGCTATATTTGTTGAATTGGTATAATTAGTCCGCTATTGACATAATCTGAATTGGCTATAGTTATGAATAATTGACATGTATATTAGGCGTGGGTATAAATGGTAAATCATTAATTAATTGGTCGCAAAGATAAACATGGCTAACTCGAGGTTAGAATGAGTTTGCGGCGTAATTCTGCCTAGAACCGCCCGGCATAATCCAGTGGCCGCAAACAATAGGTTCTAATGTGAGAAGTTAGTCATAATGTGCTAGAAACCCGAGGTTGGACTCAGTTTGCGACAAAAACCTGCCCAGAACCAACCGGCCTAACCAGTAGCCGCAAACTATCAATCTGATGTGAGAGGTTTGGGCATTAATATTTAATTAATGAAAATCTGAGATAATTATGATGTCTAAAACGTGTTGGGTAAGGTTAAACCAATTGACCAATGAGTCTGATAAACCCGTTCCGTGAATCTGTAGGCCCAATACAAAGTTAGACAAATCTGAAAAATCTGTACATCTGATCCGTTAGTCTGAAAACTTGTTAACTTAATTTGTGAACTAGTAAATCTGAATTCTGTATGTCTGAACTTGTAAACAAGTTAATCTGAAATCTGTTAGTCTGGGGACACAAGGTTAGGAGGGGAATTACTTGTGTCATCTGCTGTTTGGGACCCATATTAGTCAGTAACCCTTTCTGGTATCAAAACTTTGACCCAACAGTAGGTAGGGTCCGGGCACGCTTACTGAACTAATTATAAGTGGTTCATTCTGATAATGGCGAGGGGTGTTGATGGTGTGTTCCAACCGGGTCATGTGCATGCATGGATCCCGTTCTGCCTCTGAGGATGTAAGATGCCGTGACATCTGTAAATAGGTCTGTGCCAATTGGTTGTCACTTTAGGGAGTGATACACCCTACTGTGGGGCCGACACATGATATTTATGTATTAGGGAGCCGATCGCTTGGGGTAGGGTTTTAGGGTACACTTAGTTCTGTCTGTTTCTGTTGGTACCGTCTGTTTCTGTTGGGTGGTAACACCTGTCTGTTTCTGCGTGGTACCGTCTGTTCGGGTGGTAAAGGCCCATTACTAGTGTACATCTAATTCTACATTCTGTTTCCGTTGGGATTAATCTGTTTCTGCTTCTGTCTGTTTCTGATCGGGTAGTAAAGGCCCATTATTAGCACTCTGTTTCTGTTAAATTATTTTGTACCTGTTCCTGCTTCAGTTTGGACATTAGGGTGACACCTAATTCTGTTATACTAGTATTAGTGCAGAGAAGTGTAAAGCAATAGCTTATGTCATTCTGTTCTTCTGTTATATCTGCTACACCTGTTACAGTTATCTCTCATCCAGTTTTATGTGCATGTCATATTATTATTATTATTATCTGTTCATATGCTGAAAGTCACTGGACTTGCCAGACTTTTTGTCTGACCCTTGTTGTTTCGCCTCCTTTCTTCCGTTTCACCCCCTGGTAATCCAAGGAGGGAATACTTTAGCTTGATCCGGATTTCTCTTTGCTAGAAGTGCTTAAAGTATGGCTTGGCTCTGTATAGCTTCCGTTCTATGGGGATTATGATTTTAAACCATGCATTTTGAAGGCTTTTGTACAAGACTGATATTTTGTACTTGAATTCTGAGATTTGAAAGGGTGTAACCATATTGATTTATGTTTCCGCTGTAATAAAGTTAAAAAAATTTCAAGTACTGTTTTATCTGTCTTGTAAGTTTCTGTTCTGTTTACTAAAATGCTCCACCAAAGTTAAGGCATTCCCTTTGTGAGTGACCTTAACGGAGGTGGGGTGTTACACTTGGTATCAGAGCTGAAGGTTACCAGATTTTATAAAAAGTTTTGAAAACTATTTTCAAAAAGGTTTTGAAAGGAAGTATTTTTAAAAATAAAGCTTATTTTGAAAAACATAATCCCCAAGAGCCATATATCTTTCTTTCAGTCCTTTTTGTATTGAACCTTTCCTTTTTCGTTTCAGCATGTCTGAAGCGTCTGAGATACCAGAGGGTGTTCATGTACCCGGTTGGTTTCGTCAATATCTTGAGGCTAGGACCGCCGCTGCAGGTCCTGCAAATGATCCCCCTCCCCACCCCCTCCTCGTGCAATTGCTTTCTCAAAGATCTGTAGAGATTTTAGGGCCATGGGTGGGAAGGATTTCAAAGGAACTGAATCATTCGTAGAAGCGAGGAATTGGCTCAAAGAAACTGAGGATCTATTCGTTATCTTCGAGGTGGACGATAGGCAGAAGGTACAGTTGGCGGTATGGCTGCTCAAAGACGAAGCTTCCTACTGGTGGGAAGTCACTAACGCCGAGAGGCCGGTTGAGACATGGATGGATTTCAGAACAAGGTTTGAGACAAAATTTCTCTCGCAGGCTGAACGGAGTTTACAACTGGAAAAGTTCTTATCTCTTAAGCAAGGAAGTATGACGGTCAAGGAATACGTCAACCAGTTCAACCAACTAGCTAGGTTCGGGTTGGATTTAGTCAACACTCAGCATAAAAAGGCTCTCCGCTTTGTTAAAGGATTGAACGAGCCACTGCACAGCCTAGCCATGACCCATGTACCCATGGGAGCGACTTACGAGAAATTGGTGGACATGGCACTACTGCACGAGGAAGACAAGGGCCCGAAAGAGCCAAAGAAGGAAGAACCACAGAATAAGAAAGCGGGGCCCAAAAAGGAAACACAAAAGAAGGATGAGAAGTCTGAAGATAAGAAGGGGAAAAAGTGCTTTACTTGTGGAAGCTCGACTCATCTGAACAAGGATTGCAGAAAAAGTGTAACAACCCGCAAATTCTGAACCAATTTAAAATTTTTATTTTAGAAAATTTTAATGAATTTTGAGAAAATAAAATGAATTATTTAAATAATAATGACCAAAATTTATTTTAACAGAAGTTAAAACGAATAAATTTTAATTTTAAATATTAAACGGAGTTAGAAATGGCGCGGTAGTTTGAAATTTTGAATTTAAACTTTAACTGAATGTACATGATTCAAATTAAATCAGAATTGAGTGAAACCAAAAATATTTAAATCTGTTTAATCATATCTTTCTAACGAATCTAAAAAATCGAAATTTCGTATTAAAAATCAAAAATTATGGCCAGTCCAATTTTTAGAAAGGTCGTTGTAGAATTTATATGTAAAATATATATGGCCCAAAGGGCTACTTTTCACATACGAATGAATCTGGACTCGAAACCACTTCCATTGAGTCCGGAATGATGTTTCTGCATTGAAAAAGTATAAACACTGATATATTTCGAGTTTCGGAAATTATTTGTTTAAAAAATATATTTTTAACATTAAATTAATAGCCCATGAAAATAGTCAATTTTCAAACGACCTCCGTTTTCGACGAAACCACTTTTGTTGGATCCGGAATGTCAAATTATTGTTAATTTTAATTTTTCATAATTTTTAGAATTAATATGTGAGCGTGGCAAAGGAAACTGTGTTTTGATCTTTTCAATTGAATTTAAACGACTTGAAAAGGGCCATTTTTCCAACAGTCTCAGAATTCGACGAAACTAGTCTTGTTAGAACCGTATCGTCATAACGAAGCTAAAAATAATTTTTCTGGATTTTTCTGAGGTCGTATGTGGCCCCGATAAATTAAAATGTACAGTCAAAATTTAATAAATAAATGAATTAAATATTAAATTAAATAAAACAGGCTGTAGACTCTGGAACTGGACCTCGAGACCTGTTCCATTGGGTCCGGAAGGGGGTTATTTTCTTAGGGACATTTTTGTTGGGCTGAAATTAGATCTGAATTGAACTAACGGGCTTTAACTTGAATTAATTAATAAAATATATTATAAATACATTGAAAAATACGGTCAAACCCTAAACCAGAATACAGCCGCCGTATTTCATCTTTTCAATGGCCGATTTCTCCCGAATTTCAATCCCACTTATCTTCCAATCCACTTAATGAAATTCAAACTTCTATATGCCAAATCGAAGAGCTTCTTGAGCTCTACAATCTGAACGGCTGTGATCGATTTTTGGGTACTGTAGTGCTCGGATTTTGAGTGGGAAACCAACGACTTTGGGCGCGTTTTTCACCTCAGGGGTGCAACCGAGCTCGGCCTGGTTCTGGGCGCTGGAAGGTGACGTCGTGGGCTTCGGAGCGGTGCAAGTTGATCGGGGTCTGGTCGAGTATAGGGGCGGCCGACGGTGGAAGTTCTCGAATCAGTGATGGGTTTCGGCTGTCGCGGTTATTTTCAGAAGGAGGAAGAAAGGGGTTAGATATTTAATTAATTAATTATATATTTAATTTTCCAATGTAAATAACATTATATCTTCTTCGTACAAGGTCCGTTTTACGAACCGTCAGTCGCGTTGGACTCGTATCGACGAGATCTTCAATATGACGCAGAACAGAACTGAAAAGAAGTGATCTAAATTTTGAAGAATTCAAAATACCCCTTGGTGAGAAATCATATTCTTTTATAAAATTAAAGTTATTAATTATGATTTTTGTGTTGTATATTGCACTGTGATATTTGTTGAATGTTCGTGATTTGATTTTTACTGTTTGATGCTGTTGGCTGATCAGTTGATTGATGGATATTTTGATTGTATTGGAATCAACAAAATTAGACTGTCATCCTCATTTTATTTGAATTGACAAAATAAAAGTTTCAATTTTTATTTAAAACTAGAATAACAAGAAAACATGCATTTTATTGTTTACATCAAACAGTTTTCAATTTTATTCGTCACAAATAAAATTCTCTTTTATTTGTCATATGAGATCATAGAAATTGTCGCACAAGTAAAATTCATTTTTTTTATTTTATTTGTCGCTTGATACTTAGAAATTGATACTTAAATAAAATTTACTTTTATTTGTCATTTGGAATGTAGAATTTGTATATGTATAAAATTTATTTTTATTTATCAATGGAATACATAGAAAAATGTTTTCATATAAAATATTCTTTCATATAACAATTTAACACAAAGAAAAGTGTAAAGCAATAAAATACTTTAATGAAGATAAAAGTTGTTCTTTTATTTTACTCATTAATGAAGATATATTTTAATGACCAAAGTTGTGCTTTTATTTGCATTTACAAATGCAAAGATACATTGCAAATAAAAAAATTTGTCTTTTGTTCACATTAAAAAGGATTTAACAGAATTATCATATTTTGTTACATAGAAATTAAAATCTATTCTTTTCCTTGCATTTACAAATATAAATATATTTTAAAATTGAGGTTTATCCTTATATTTGCATTCACAAATGTAAATATGCATTGTATTGAAATTATTCTTTTTGTTTGCATTTACCAATGAAAACATGTATATTGAAATTGAAATTATTCTTTTATTTGCATTTACCAATGCAAATATAATTTGAAATAAAGATTTATTCTTTTATTTCATTTACAAGTGCAAATATATTTTGAAATTGAAATTTATTCTTTTATTCGCATTCATTAATGCAAACATACATTGGAAATGAAATTTATTCTTTTATTTGCATTTACCAATGCAAATATGCTTTGAAACAAAGATTTATTCTTTTATTTGCATCTACATATGCAAATAAACATTAAAAATAAAATTTGTTCTTTTATTTGTATTTACATATACAAACTTATATGAAAAATAAATTTTGTTCTTTTATTTGCATTTCACAATGCAAATATAACATCAAAAATAGAAGTTACATTTATTTATCTATCTGCATTTCTTGTTACAAATAAAACATTAAAATTAATGGTCTCATTTTTGTTTGCAATTCCAAATACAAACATTAACATCAAAATGAAAGTTGCATTTTTGATTTGCATTTTGATATGAATAAAATTTTGTTTTAAAAGTTGCATTTTTATTTGCATCTTTCAATGTGAATAAAACATGAATTCAATCTTTCATTTTACTTTTAAATTAAGAATTACCTTTTTATTCACAATTTTAGATGTAAACAAATATTACATCTTTATTTTGTGTTTTAGTTAGAAATAGAAATATACATTTTTGCTTGGAAATTTGGTTGCAAACAAAACATTAAATAAAAGATTATATTTTATTTTATTTGCACATTTAGATGCAAATAAACATGGTAGTTATAATATTATATTTTTATTTGCATAATTAGAGGCAAATAAACACCATAGTAAAAAGAAGCATTTTGTTTACAAATTTAGATGTAAACAAATTATTAAAATTAAAAGTCATCTTTTTATTTGCAATCCTTGTTTCAAATGAAACTAAAAATAGAAAGTTACTATTTTTATTTACCTTCCTCGGTGTAAATAGAATATGAAATAAAAGGATATATTTTTATTTCTTATTACAAATGAAATGTGAAATCAAAAGATACATCTTTATTTGCATTCTTTATTGTAAATAAAACATGAAACCAGAGTATATTTTATCTACATTTTAGATGTTATGAAAATAATAAATTACATTCTTAATGTAATATAAATATTACATTTTATTTAATATAAAAGAATATCATTTTGTTTATGTAATATAAAAAGATTACATTTCATTTTAAGTGAATTAACATTAGAATTCACTTTTTGATACAAATGAATAAGTAGGAAGATTCATTGTTTTGATAAATGATATCATTATTATACATCAAATAATTCACCTTTTATGTTACCGAAATGTTACACTTCCATTTACAAGTTGCCTGACTTGTTTATGTGATTGGGTCGATAATTTTTACACATCGCCCAAGTGCACAAATAATTTATTATTTGTTTGACAGGATGAAACCCCACATGGGTGTTGGGATGAAAATTGACATACACTAATCCCAATATTTAATTGTATGTCTATCGATAGATCGACAGGCTGCGATGAGCGTTATCACTTCATTTTAATGCTCACACGGTTTTATATTGCACTCTGGATGTGGATGGATGTTTGATAATCATTTATTTTCCTCGTTATGTACATTCAATGTATGAAATCCATATAACTAAAGTTATATGGTGACTGGTTGAGTCGCATTCCAATAAATCTTTTTATATAAAGAGTATCTTTTTAAATAAAGGATATCTTTTTAAATAAAGAATATTAGAATAAAGAATATTATAGTACAAATACCTTTTTTTTTTTAAATTATTGTTTAATAAAGAATATTTTATATAGATAAATTTTTTTTTCATACAAAGAATATGTCATATAATGAATATTTTAAAGAATACTTAATAAAAGATGAAAAGATGATTTCTATGTCCGTTCTTGGACGGACAAAAGATAAAAGATATTCCTTTTGTAATAAACTTGTTATTAACTAGAATGAAATTATTAAATTAAGACTTAATAGAATTTTCCATTTGAAAAATATTTATTTGGAATTACTCCAATATATTGATTTTGTGAACTATGTTTCTTAAATGACATTTGTTCTTTAACTCAAATTAACATTTAAAGGTGATTTAGAATTAATAAATCTTTTATTTAAGATTTAAAGAGAAATTTTCTAAGTTTAGTTTTCCAATATATATATTTAATTGGAATTGAGTGGGAATCGGATTTGATAATATTCGAGATAGTTTTCTGCAAAGGAAGGCTGATACTATGTATGGAATTTAAAAGGCTTTGCCGTTATTCCATTAATAGCATTGGTCTGATACAGAAATTTATATCGATTATATATTGACTTGGTTTCTGTGAAATTTCCATAATTAATGGAAGGTGATTTTGGGTTTATCGTGATTAATGTTTTTAAATAACATTGATTCTTTAAACCAATTAAAGACAAGGGATAATTCCTTAAAATTTGAGTAATCATTTAATAATGATTTTTGACATTAAAACCAAATTGGAGTTTTAATGAATCTTTAAAATGAAGAGAATATTTTAAAGGAATTTATCTTTGATAAAATTAATGGGAATCTTTCCCTAATATTATGAATATTCTATTTAAAATAATATTCTGAATTGGAATAAGACGTTGGATGTTTTTATAGCATTTGATTTTTAATTTTAAAATACGCAAGTTATTCAGAAAGACCGGGTTTAACCCATTCTGAATAATTATTACGATGATGAAGAGTCGAAGATGAAGACGGTGTTGAAGACCGGCGGTTTTCACGTCGGATGGATGTATTGCTACTGAGGTCTCCGATAGGAGTAGCTACCTGAAGGGACTTCTGTGGTAGTCGTCTAGACGTATGTGTTAATTGTCCGAATATACGAGAACCATCCAGGTTTCTCCTGTTCCGTTCAGACCCAGAACGGACTTGTAAAGGGATTGCGTGTCTGACATTGTATTCTTTTCTACTGTATTTGTTGAACGCTACTGATTATATATTTCTGTTTGGTGGTGGAGAATTTATTCTTCACTTAACACCCTTCTCTAAGACATATGAGCTTAGAGGTTATATATATATATATATATTGGTAGATGATCAATAAGATGGTAGAGTCTGACAATGTGGCGTGCTAAGATGCAAATGATCAAGGCTTTGTTGAAAAGCAGGCCTTGTGGTTGATGATCAAAGCACAGTCTATTTAGGCATAGCTTTGTGTATATCGTGACTTCGCGAGCCTCACAGCCCGGTAGAGTCTAAAACGGGAGAAGGGAACGCAGGGAGTGCACACGTTTCTCTCTAGCTAGAGTGGTGCCAGGGACCTACCAGCGCTGGCATTTATTCGTTGTGGTTGTTGGATTTTTCGAGGCCTCGGTTTATGCGGTCGCCACTGGCCATATTATAGGTCCAAAAGGACCGGGAAGCGTGTGTTCAGGAATTGCCAACCCATTGAGCGTTAACGTATGGACCGACCCTGCAGGATCCAAGGGTTGGACAGAGTACCAATCCTGGGGCATTTGCTAGAGTGTCTCGAATCGGTAAGGATCTCCTCCCTAGCCTTTACTCATGATGGAAACCCAAATTTCCAATACGCCCTTTACGGTTTTGATTGTATAACTAGTATGGCGACATAGTAGGATGGGGTACTATGCCGTCTAGGATTGATACATTTACTTTGAAATGTTTTAAATATATATATACACACTAGTATCGTGTTTTATCGTATCAGGCATCTTTTGAACATTATAAGGTAAAACCCTATCCTACGGCGTGCGTTACATTGTGTGATGGGACCTGGGTCTTATAATGGTTTCATTTTTCTAAAAAACATTGCGTTATTTAACGATTTCTTTATTTTGTGCACTGGCAATCCAACGGAGTAAACCCGTTCCGCGTTAGCGGCGTGGTCCTGTGATTAGCCTTATTATTAGATAGGTTAGTTAAGATTTCTCATGCCAGTCCCATGACTGACCTGTAGTTTGTTTCACTGGCAAACTCGGGTGCCCATATTTTCCACACGGGCAGTCGAGTAGCTTGTTTTTGCAGATATCATATTTACAGGATCCTGGTCTACAGCTGAAGCGATATTCAGAAAGCTCTGTATCCGTGTATTCCTTTCGGTTGTATATTTGTATTATTTTACCGCTGCTATTTAAATGTAATTTAAATCTCTGATATTGTATTTCCAATATATATTATTTATTCATACTCTGGAATATTCTTGTACTCTGATGTAATTGTTGTAATCAACAATAAAATGTTCTTCAGTTCTATGTTCTGATGTGTGTTGCTCTCAAACAATCCACGCTTTCCTTCACTGGGAAGTTTGGGTCGTTTCAAAAAGGAAGGGTGCTTGCTTCAACTGTGGGGAGATGGGACACTTCACTAGGGACAGCCCGAAGAGACGAGGACAAGGAGGGCAGGCGAATAATCTTGATGCTAGTGGCTAGAATAGAAATAGGAAAATTTCTATAGTAGGTTTAATTTCTTTATCTAATTATGGAGTTAAGACTTTTTCTGATTCTGGTATTTTGATTTTGTAATCGATACTCTGCACTTTAATACTAGTATTATTTCTGAATTCTGCTGTAGACTCAGACCCATAAGGGTTATGGCTCATCTGTTTGAGATTGGGGTTTGAGGGATATCTGTGTTAGGCGTCAAGTATGACGCATACATTCTGAGTTTTCGTGTGGTATGATTTTATCATGCTTAACTTCCTAAGAGTCATTAGGGAACCTGATCTGTACCAGTAGCCTGTAAATATCTGAATACTTCTGATAAGATTTCCAGTTTTGACATTATCTAAAGAAGGTAATCCTCTGGGTGTCAATTTGATGTTGGTTTCGGTCTTTGGGGCCGATACTTAGGACCCATGTCTAATGGGAACCAAGTTTTTGTTCTATCTGTACTCGCCTCCATCATTCGACTGTATCCTATCGATCGAATCTTCGAACTTTAGGTAGAAACTAATGGGTGTAAACATGTGTTTGAGACATGTTATGTTTGATGGTTGCAAGTGGATGCAAGTGGTTGCTAGTGGTTGCTCGTGGACGCATATACACACACTAGGCACTAGATCGGCTCGAAAACACTCTCATACTGCATATGGATGTGTGAGCATTTTAAATTTTTATGGATGCAAAATGGTTGAATCAGCACATGGATGTTGCATATGAGTGGATGGTTGTGCACTCATATAGAAATGATATGTATCAAATAGGAAAATTGCATACATATTGGACTCATGGCACTGACATAATTCGCATTAAGGAGGTCAACTGAATCAGTAGACCGCCTGATCTTTGCATTAGATAAGGAACATATACACACACTTTTGCAAATGTTCATACAGCACTAGAAATTTCTAAGGAGAATGGACGCTTGTGGATCATGACTGAGTAGATGAGTGATTGGATGGTAGGACACATTCTTCTTAACTTGAAGATTTCGGGAACGAAATCCTTTAAGGAGGGGAGAATGTAACACCCCGTATTTTCTGTGAACTTAAGAATTACAAATCTGAGTATAATTAAAATATAAAATCAGAATTAAGGGAAACGGGTTTCGCGGTTGCGTTCGTCTCGGAAAAATACGCGAAATAGAGTCCAAAATTTCGTAAATCGGAGTCAGTATGACCGAGATATGGCCTTCAGAAGTTTCACGAAAAATCAGAAAAACGAAACAGATTTCAAAAATGCAGAAAACGAGCCAGGCGGGAAAATTACCGCCCAGACCAGGTCGACCTGGGGGTCGACCTGGAGGGGACCAGGTCGACTTGGGAGTCGACCCTAGGGTCGACCTGGGGGTCGACCTCCCTGGTCGAGCCAGGTCGGCTTGGGTGCATCTGGATGGGTTTTTGGGCTGTTTTGGTGAGCCTGTGACGAATTCTGACGGTTCTGATCTGTTTTAGGGTTTATCTAAAGGCCTAAAACAACTAAACACACCTATAAATACATCCTAAGACCTAGCCTCCTCTACTCACAATTCTATTCTGCTTCTTCTCTGCCTCTGTTCTAGTAAAAATAAAAATGGCGTCGCTACTCTGCTGGAATCAAAACTAGAAGCTAATCAACATCAACCTAAGCAATTCAATTCAAATTTGAGATAAAAGCTTCTGCAACAATTCTGTAACAACTAAAGTTCTTTCTTTAATCCAACCAAGGCAAGTACAGTTATTTTCCGCTATAAACGTTAATTCTGATTTTGACATGAATTGTGAATCTGAATCTGGGATTATATCTGTTCTGTTCTGATTTGATTTATCTTATTCTATACCTCTTTCCTCTTTCTGTTCTATAGCCAGGCTACTACGAGCCTGAGCCAATCTCATAAGAGATTAACATGCGCTAAAATGTTTGGGACAGTAAAACGAATGATGCACATATTGGGCATGACCAATAGGTGACTAATTTGAGGAAGAACATGGACTGTAGCTAGAACATGAATCTGAGACATATGATTGGACATGTTATATTTATAACATAAAATGGTATTGAACATATGATTTGTGGACATGACATAAAAAGGTATATAATTTAAATATAGGCTGTATTGAACACATGATTTAGGTTAAAGAGAATATGGCCTAGGTATAAAGATTTACATGATAGTAGGATATCTATTAATGTAAATAAACACCTAAGTAAGGGACCTTTGGGATATTTGACATGCATAGTAATCTGTGGCTATATTTTGTATAAATTATATGGATCTTCTGTACTATGCAAGTTTAATAAAAATTTGGAACATATGATATATGGTAAAGTTATGACCATAATCTGTGCTATGTAGATTTGATACAAACATAGGGTATATGATAATATTGTGAATCAAGACTATTATTTATGCACGTGAACTTAGGCAAGATTTATAATTAGGCAAGGTATGAAACTTTAAGAAATGAGTAAATTTGTTATATTTGCCTAATTTGCTAGTTGTGTTACATTGCCTAATCTGCTAGTTCTGTTATATTGCTTAATCTGCTAGTTCTGCTCTATTGCCTAGTCTGCTAGATTTGTTCATCTGCCAAATCTGTTATCTGCTAAGTCTGTTGAAAATACTAAATCTGCTAGTGTGCTTAATCTGCTGAGTCGCCTAATCTGAGAAATCTGTTATCTGCTATATCTGTTGAGTTGGTATAATTAGTCCGCTATTGACATAATCTGAATTGGCTATAGTTATGAATAATTGACATGTATATTAGGCGTGGGTATAAATGGTAAATCATTAATTAATTGGCCGCAAAGATAAACATGGCTAACTCGAGGTTAGAATGAGTTTGCAGCGTAATTCTGCCCGGAACCGCCCGGCATAATCCAGTGGCCGCAAACAATAGGTTCTAATGTGAGAAGTTAGTCATAATGTGCTAGAAACCCGAGGTTAGACTCAGTTTGCGACAGAAACCTGCCCGGAACCAACCGGCCTAACCAGTAGCCGCAAACTGTCAGTCTAATGTGAGAGGTTTGGGCATTAATATTTAATTAATGAAAATCTGAGATAATTATGATGTCTAATACATGTTGGGTAAGGTTAAACCAATTGACCAATGAGTCTGATAAACCCGTTCCGTGAATCTGTAGGCCCAATACAAAGTTAGACAAATCTGAAAAATCTGTACATCTGATCCGTTAGTCTGAAAACTTGTTAACTTAATTTGTGAACTAGTAAATCTGAATTCTGTATGTCTGAACTTGTAAACAAGTTAATCTGAAATCTGTTAGTCTGGGGACACAAGGTTAGGAGGGGAATTACTTGTGTCATCTGTTGTTTGGGACCCATATTAGTCAGTAACCCTTTCTGGTATCAAAACTTTGACCCAACAGTAGGTAGGGTCCGGGCACGCTTACTGAACTAATTATAAGTGGTTCATTCTAATAATGGCGAGGGGTGTCGATGGTGCGTTCCAACCGGGTCATGTGCGTGCATGGATCCCGGTCTGCCTCTGAGGATGTAAGACGCCGTGACATCTGTAAATAGGTTTGTGCCAATTGGTTGTCACTTTAGGGAGTGGTACACCCTACTGTGGGGCCGACACAGGATATTTATGTATTAGGGAGCCGATCGCTTGGGGTAGGGTTTTAGGGTACACTTAGTTCTGTCTGTTTTTGTTGGTACCGTCTGTTTCTGTTGGGTGGTAACACCTGTCTGTTTCTGCGTGGTACGGTCTGTTCGGGTGGCAAAGGCCCATTACTAGTGTACACCTAATTCTACATTCTGTTTCCGTAGGGATTAATCTGTTTCTGCTTCTGTATGTTTCTGATCGGGTAGTAAAGGCCCATTATTAGCCCTCTGTTTCCGTTAAATTATTCTGTACCCGATCCTGCTTCAGTTTAGACATTAGGGTGACACCTAATTTTGTTATACTAGTATTAGTGCAGAGAAGTGTAAAGCAATAGCTTATGTCATTCTGTTCTTCTGTTATATCTGCTACAGCTGTTACAGTTATCTCTCATCCAGTTTTATGTTCATGTCATATTATTATTATCTGTTCATATGCTGAAAGTCACTGGACTTGCCAGACTTTTTGTCTGACCCTTGTTTTTTCGCCTCCTTTCTTCCGTTTCACCCCCAGGTTATCCAAGGAGGGAATACTTTAGCTTGATCCGGATTTCTCTTTGCTTGAAGTGCTTAAAGTATGGCTTGGCTCTGTATAGCTTCCGTTCTATGGGGATTATGATTTTAAACCATGCATTTTGAAGGCTTTTGTACAAGACTGATATTTTGTACTTGAATTCTGAGATTTGAAAGGGTGTAACCATATTGATTTCTGTTTCCGCTGTAATAAAGTTAAAAATTTTCAAGTACTGTTTTATCTGTCTTGTAAGTTTCTGTTCTGTTTACTAAAATGCTCCACCAAAGTTAAGGCATTCCCTTTGTGAGTGACCTTAACGGAGGTGGGGTGTTACAGGTTTCGTCTTCATATCTTCACTTCTTAAATACTTGATGTCAACCCTCTTTCTTTCTTTACTTAATATTTGGTATTGTCTTTCATGATACTTGCTATCGTTACTGCTATAAAATGTTTCTATTTCTGGTACTTCGGTACCATGGTTTTGGTATTGGCCCTATGGCTAGATCAACTACTTCCCGCTCCTTGTTACTTTAGTCCTCATCTGATGTTGTCATTTCATTTGTGCTGGCCTTATTTCCTGATCTTATTTCTCTTTCAATGTTGCTTTATGGGTATTGTCTTCATAAGTTTGCCTTCTTGTTCTGCTGCCGAGACCAAGCTAAATTGTTCATTGCACATTGGTATCGATACCAAGCCTTTATCTTCTTCCTTACTCTTTTGGAATCATTACTATGGTTATTCCCTTCCGAACTCTTTGCTATCTCGGTATCGGTTTTATATACTTGCTTTCCTTATTTTAGTGTCCTCCCACCAAACTGGTAGTCCACCATATGATAGTACCGACACCCTACTTTTCTCTTTTCTTCCCTACTGCCTTAGCATTATTACCTCCAGTTATCGATGTCGGACCGATATCCTTATGCTTCAGTATCGTCCCTGATTCCCTCGAGACTCTTTTCTAAAACTGATGTAACTTCGGTATCGTCTCCCTAATGACACCAGGTGCTGATGCTTGGATGCAACCTGACCTTTTGTTGCCAGTGTCTGCCATATGGCTCTTGGTAACGACACTGCCATCTCCCAAACTTTTCCCTTTTTGCCTTCTGGTATATTCTCCACAACTTTCGGAACTTGCTATCGGTATCGCCTCAGCTTCCTTCAAGTCTTTCTTTACTTGGTTCCGGCTTCGATGTATTTAGCCTTTTGCCCTCCCAGTTTCGGAGCATCCGCTTCTTTATATTTGGATGATGCAAACTTTGGTGTTAACAGTTAGCCCCTCTTCTAGTATAAAGAAGCTTTTTTCCTTAGGAAAAAATCTTGTAGTTCTTGTATTGTTTTTTTACAACTCAAGAATCATTAGAAAAGTTTTGGCATTAGTATCGTATAATCCAAAATAGTGATGCGGGAGGGAGTATTAATTTTCCTTGTTGAGCAGTGTTAGAATATAGACTTTAAGTTATGAACTTTTATTAATCTAACTATTCATAATGTGTAAACTCAAATATGCACACATGAGGGACTTTATGGTTTTAAGATCTATCATTTTTCTTACTAACATTGAATGGGGAATTTGAAGTTGTTATTTAGGTATCCAGTTATCGAGAATTTATTCCTGGGAGTGATAGATAGAAAATCTGTACACTTATTCTTGGGCATTTGTAATAGAAAGTCAGAAGTTCACTCTTGACAAGCATAATGTTTTGATAAAAGTAATATATTTTGCATTATGTTCGATATTTCACTTATGTATTGTTAAACATTATTTTTATCAAAACTTATAGCAAAGAATGTTAGGAGCAAATATGTTATGAGTTTAGAGAACTTCCCTGTGTGTGATGTCGAGAGATCATAACCCTTGCTGGAAGACTCCCAAAATGGAGGTTCGAAGTACCAATCTAGGCAACCCCTTTAACACATTGACCCTAAATTTGGTTATTAGAATGACGCAGATCTAGAAGTTTATTTCCTAAAAATATTTGTAGGTTTATTATACTGGTTTGGAAATATCAATGAAAAAAGGTTCGACGCTCAGACTTGAACTTATGCAACAGAAAACTTGAATATAATGGGAATCCTGAGACTCACACTCGGATAAATAGAAATTATAAATGCAGACATAGGATAAATAGAAATCCCAAGACTCATACTTGGTAAATAGAAATTAAAAATCCATATCTAAAATTAGAAATCCTGAGACTCACACTCGGGTAAATAGGAATAAGAAATTCACATCTGAAATTAATAGAAATCCTGAAACTCACACTCGAGTACATATAAATTAGAAAGTAGAAATCCACATCTAAAATTAGAAATCCCGAGACTCACAATCGGGTGAATAGGAATCAGAAATTCACATCTGAAATTAATAGAAATCCCAAAACTCATACTTGGATAAATAGAAATCAAAAATTAGGAACCCACATCTAAAATTAGAAATCACGAGACTCACATTCGGGTAAATTGAAAGTAGAAATTCATATCTGAGTCATGTCTTACTTGGAAGTTACTGAAAAATGTTATAGGTTGAATACCTTAACAAAAGCACAGAAGAACTATCAAAAGTTTACTCAAAGAACATCCAATAAAAGCATCATGCATTATCTGAAGATTTTCCATGCAAGCAATGTTAAACAACCCAAACATCATTGAGAGTAACCCAACAACCATAAGTTATTTGTGGGTTCCTCGAAAGTTTTCTTAGAGAAAACAAACGAGGGAAAGAGCCTTAAGTACCCCAGGAAATAATTTCTCAGATGCGTACGTAGAGGAATGCTTTTGAAACAAATTAATCCTATGCTGAACCAATTAGTCATTCAGCAGTAGTTCCGTTCAAATTTCTAGCCATTTGACCCTTCAGCAGTAGTTCCGTTCAATTGTCTCATCATTTAACCATTCAGCAGGTAGTTCCGTTCAATCAGCCAATTTTTCAATTGTTTGATCGTACAGCAGGTAGTTCCGTTTGGTTATCTGAATCCACAATCGTTCAGCGAGAATTTCTGTTAGCTCATCTGGCTATCAATCGTTCAGCAAGAAGTTCCGTTTGATTATTCGGCTAAGACTAGCCTTTTTCCTAACCTCCAGGATATGCAAATGGATGAATGCTCTCTAAAAGATTGACACTGGTCCCTTTATGTGTAGATGCATGCATAACTAGCCTCACTTAGGGGGCAACTCCACTAACTGGAGACACAAGTATTTAGCCCTACTTGATGGGTACTCCATTAATTGTAGGGGATGCAAGTATTGTAGCCTACTTGAGAGGCACTCCCTTGTAGGAGATGTTGCTTCTCTTCTTGGAAGCTTTATTTGTTGCACCTCTTATGGGAGGTTTTATTTTTTGTTGCTTCTCTTCTTGGAAGCCTTGTTTGATGTGGCTTCTCTTTCTGGAAGCTTCGTTTGATGTTGCTTCACTTCTCTGGAAGCTTTGTTTGACGTGGCTTCTCTCTCTGGAAGCTTTTTTTGATGTTGCTACACTTATCTAGAAGCTTTATTTATTGGGGCTTCTCTCTTTGGAAGCTTTGTTTGTTGTGTCTTTTCTTCTAAAGGCTTTATTGGTTCGCCTTTCCCTCTGAATGCTTTATTGATTTGCCTTTTCTTCCAAAGGCTTTATTGATTGTATGCTCCACACCTTTCATAGAAGCATTCGTACATGTCAGGAGATAAGCTTGGTGATGGTATTTTATGAAATCTTAAGGTAAAGGAAAAAGGGACTCAGAGAATTATATTCAATCTGAAACGGTATTGGGCATTTGATTGTTTTCTTTATTGTATATCTCTTTAGGCAACTTCTATCGAATCTTGATGTTGACTAATAACTTTATCATGTTTTATTCATGCGTTATTTTTTTTAAGTGCTCCCTTTTCAACTTTCCTTCCTTTTAGTGGGATGAGGCACAAGCTCAATCTGATTGCGCCTTAAGTGCTCCCTTTGAGCCTTTGTTGTATGCATAAGCTTGAACAAGTTTTGGTTTTTTACCTGTAATGACACTTGAACTTATATTAATATTTATTTGATTACAAGCAAGATACAAAGTGAAATAACTAATAAATGTAAGTATTTAAAACAGAAGACTTATTGTTAGATCCTAATCCTCTATTGGAATATTTTTTGACTGTTACTCCCGCCGGTCATCTTCCAACCTTTTTTAATAGGCCCTTCTTACTTTTTTGTTTTAGTCTTCTTTATCAAATCACAACACTGACTGGTCTGATGGTCTTCTTTCTCATGATAGGAACAGTAATCTTTTTCTTCGCTTGACTCCGAAGTACCTTCTGCAAAAGAATTGGAACCAAACTCTCCTTCCCCCTGACCTTGTTGCAAGCCTTTCTTTATGTTGAGAATTTCTTCCATGTGAATGAATTTTTCGGGCTCTAGGGTATAACTCATCCCAGCTCTCACATTCATTTATGATAAGATCCTTCAAGAAAGGGGATGGTGCCAATAATCTTGATTGCATAGCCATTAGTTTTTCTCTATTTGTTGCTCATTTTACTTTGAGCAACTCAAATGGAATCTCTTCAAATAAGGGTCGAGTGACTTTTCCTGTTTTTGTTTAATTCTATCTAGATCATAAATGTTAATTGCTTGGTCTTTCCATACATGCATGCCAAACGCAGTGAATAATTGTCTTCAAGTTGTGATGACTAGGTCATGATAATATCTACACCATTTGTTAGCTTACCTACGAAGAGTTGCCAGGTAAATCTTGCACCGAAATGCCTCGGGAGTATTATAAAAATTCATGTAACTTTTAAAGATGGAAAGGCATTCTTCGGGATCTGTAGTCCCATCATATATAAGATGTGCTATTTTCATATCAGAGGGGACTTTAGCTAACATTATCTCATTGGAGAAGGAAAATCCTTGTAAATTTATATTTTTTGATGAATCTAGGCTTTTGCTCTCTTCTGAATTGACTACTTCCCTTAATGCTCGATTGCTTCCTTTCAAAATTAGATTGTCCTATGGGATTGGTATGGTCTTAAGTTGGATGCTAAACTCTTGAGGTACCATCGTTCTTGATTTTGCTTCAGAAGACCTTTTGACCATGTCTTCTTCAATAAACCTCCTTGCGATATCGATCTATGAAGCTAAATGCAATATTTCCAATTTATCATCCGCTTCTTTCATTAAGCTTAAAGGTTACCCAGTTTGCAAACTTGACAAGTCGAAGTCCGGAAGTATACTATCTTCTACGGTGGACGACGTGATGAAATCTTGTTCAAGATTCTTTCTTGGTCTG
Source organism: Allium sativum (assembly GCA_030737875.1). Classification (NCBI taxonomy): domain Eukaryota; kingdom Viridiplantae; phylum Streptophyta; class Magnoliopsida; order Asparagales; family Amaryllidaceae; genus Allium; species Allium sativum. Next base: position 478,592,302 of record CM060925.1, read on the forward strand.
AACATTTTTAGGGTATATCGAGAGTACCTCTTCTGATGGGAAAGGAAATAAGGAAGGGGCTTTTATAATGGAAAAGTAAAATAAGGACAGAGGTTAAAGCCCTCCTTCTAGTGCCAAAATGTCAACGATATCTTTTGTTAACACCGGAATAAGGTAATAAGGGTATGGACCTAAGGGTACTTAGGGATTGCTTAGTTCCTACATGCTCGAGTTAGCTCACCGTTTCCTAGATATAAAGGTCTCAACCCTAAAGATTAGTTACTCTTCCTTCAAGAGGTGAGTATCACGCTGTAATGAATAGGAATTTTCGATCGTGAAAATCAATACAAAACCCATGTCGATTATTCAAGAATCGGAAATACCAGATCATTAATAGAAAGAAGTTAGAGGGTGAGAAATAAAAAGAAAGTTAGAGTATAAGAAGAAGGAGATCAAAACATCATAGAATTAGAGCAAACACGAATCTCACAGCAGAATAAATAAAATAAAATATATTATATAACACAAATTTGAAATACAAAACCATATTTGAACTTACATACATCATCCGAGTGCATTACATAAATATCACAGCGGAAATAAACTCTGTACAACTAATGTCGAAGCCTCCTACTCCAAGCTCCTTCAAGTATATCTGTAAAATCCCAACTACTTGACTGTCCGTACAAATACGGGCGCTAAAGAGTTTAGGGAAAACAAAACAAAATAAACTCTAGGTCAGTCATGGGACTGGTGTGAGTAAACTCCAACCATTCGGTTTAACTTTTCAAAATATTTTTCGAAAGAAAATATAATCATAAGAGTGATCCACACATAACTACGGATGGTTTTTACCTTACAATAACCCAAAACATTTTTCAAAATCAATACTTTTCTTATATTATAATAATGTCTAAATACATATAAATAACAATCTAGCAGAATGCTTGCATCTCACGCTTTATATATATAGTATGCGACCAAAAACGCGTGCTCTTATTAGAGAATGGATTTCCAACTATGACAAGGTATGGAACCACCTTCGGACAAGTGTACTCAGTGTATTCTAGAGAGGATACACTGGAGTTCAGCAAGAACATCTTGTAACTCAGCCACAAATGAACGGCCATTCATTTCGCTTGAATGTTCTGAATATATTGTCACCTTACGGTTGGTATACCAACATAGTCGTCCCCGGCAGATACATAAATGAAAAGAAGTAATAAATGTGAATATTCTCTAGATGGTGATAATACACCCTAATGGAAGCGATCAACTTAGCCATGCTGCCTGCCCGATTTTTGTCATTTCTCGGTTGATGAGGCTTGAGGTCATAATGTATCTTTATACAGATCATACCTTTATTTACTTTGAATGCCACATTATCATGCCCGCCAAATCACAAATTGATTTCCCTAAAAATACCACGGGTATAAAGCTAAGAGAAACGAATTCCTCCGCCAACAAACGTGAATACGTTTGATGAGATCAACTTGCGCGATCTATTAGATATACTCTATTAGACATTCATCCATACACGTTGTCCTGGGACTGGAAAAACCGAAGGCACTATTCTGTAAATCCATCTAGGGCAATTTCTACCTAGGATTGCCAGAATAGCCCTTGCATAAACTCCGTCTTCAAATATCTTCATCATATTTGATTCGCAACGCTAATGTCCATACAGAGTGGTTTTCAGATATCAAATCTAATCCCTGTCTCTCCGTATTAACAACGGAAAATTGGTAAAAACTTTGATAGTCGGTTATTTAACTATCAAAAACATACATAAAAACAACAGCTGTATTTCCAAATGGAAATCTTACCAATCAATCATCGATCAACACTGATCCCCTTCAAATGGATTTATCAAAAATCATTTCATTTCCCAATTTCCCTTTTACCATATTTCTCCCAGATATTTCTTTAAAACTCGTTTAGCCCTTTTTACGATTCTTGGAAAAATATTTCCTTATATCCCCGACTTTTTATTTTCTATATTTAGAAAATGCAAAATTTTAATATTGGAAAACATTTCCATTTCTTAATCATGCATCTCCATTCTTCCCCATTCGTTAGTCCCTGACTGTAAACTAGTAAGAGATTAATTCCCTAAGTATCAACCCCGAAGGCGGAAACCAATATCAGATCGATACTCAAAAAACCATTCACCTTAACTTATATCCGGTCAGTTTCCAATTCCTTAACTCTATTTCTTAATTTCTTATTTACAAAACTATTTACACAATTCTCATATTCAGTTTACAAATCCACTTCTTTACGGAAATCTTTGATTATAACATTAACGTTATAATCTCTGCTTTTGAAATATTTAATTTAAAAATATAAATTTTATTTAAACAATTAATTAATTAATTAGATAAATAAGTATATCTTGATTATAACCGGAAAGTAAATGGTACTTTCCTGAATTCGATAGATCGAATTCCAATGTATAACTCTCTTCTGAGTAATCTCCAAACAATTATCGTTTTGATCTTTGAAATATTATATCGTTTCACGTTAACTCCATTTCTAAATTCACTTTTGAAATTACTATTTCCAAAACATCACCAAATCCCTTTATAACCATTTCAATTAGAAAAGTGTTTGCTATTAAATCATAATTCACTTTAAAACGTGAATATTATTCCTTTACAGGAATCTGGACTCATTTTATTAAGTCAAATTTTAATTTAAATAATAAATACCGTTATAGTTTTAAAATATCACCTATCTAGTTATTATATTAATTCATACCAATCTTCCACTTTGTAAACTTTGTTTATGAGTTAACTCCATGCTAAGTATATATCAAGTTTATAACTTCATCTCGCTTACATATCCTATTGTAAATTATTGGTTTCGAACCAATATTAATCACCTTGTCAATTTCTAAATAATATAAATCTAAAATTTCTAAAATAAATTATCTTTAAAATATTTGACATAGTCGACATCGAATTATAAATCCCTTATGGGTTTATTTCAATTTTTATTTACATGTCGAATATCAAAATAAATTTCACCATTTCCATTTGAAACGATTACCCAATTCCCATTATAAATTCATCTTATATTTCCTAATTATTTAATAATAATTATTCCACTTTATTTCTAAACATTGTTTATAATTCAGTTATTTGTTTTAAATATATTTAAAACAAGTTATTATATTCTAATCCATTTGAAAGCCGATTTATATTCAAAAATCGAATTTCCCTTCTTAAAACTCGAACCATTTTCAAATATATTTTGCAGTTTTTCAAATACCAATTATTCAAGTCAATGTTATTTAAACATCCCAAACTCACAATAATCAACACTACATTATTTGTCACATCATATTATACAATATATGAAAAATGACAATATAGTTGTTAAGGAATCCAGTTGGATCCCTCCAACCTATTTCCCTGCATCCACAGACGTTAATCAACATAAATAACACTAATTTCATATCAATATGAAATATTATAATAAATAGAATCAATATTTAAGCAACGTTTTATCTATATAACAGTATATAAAATTTTAACAAATTAATTAGCAAATCATCCAAACAACCATCACACACAGAATTCAATCATTTTTAACAATATTAAATAATGTTCATAAAATTATAGAACTAGACAGAGTTAGTGAGTTTACTCACCTTGGTCATTAATTGTTGAATAAGGGATTAACGTCGGTTGATCCACTTAGGCATTTAATTTAGTCAAAATTTCTAACGAGGTCCAAATGACTGCAATCTAGTTTCATCGTGTAGCCTATGTCCATACGATCCCAACGGATCCAAACTCGCGCAATACCTTTATATACGGCCCATATCCACTGCTAAATACCCAGTTTAGCACCCCACTATAAACTGGCCCGTTAAGATGCAATCCGTAGTTCGTTCCCTTCAGCTTATCCTGCTACATTGCCGTGTACAAAAAAAAAAATCCAAGCTCTTCTAAAATATTCATCCCGGCCCATGCGAAAAGCTCTCGTACAACTGTTGTTAACTTCCCTCCCTCCATACAACTGTTGTTACGTTTTTATTTTCTTTTTTTACTGGGCTTATTCTTTCTTTGTCAGCCCATATACCTCATTCCCCCAAACTGTATACTCTATCTTCACAAAAGATAGCCGTGAGCTCATAAATTTACAATGGCCATTCGAAAGCTTTAATAGCCATCCTCTTCCTCGATCAGCCACTAAACCCAATGAAACCTTCACCATTTCCCTAACTTAATTCAACAAAGTTAGGCCCTTTTCCTCCTCTTTCTCCCCATCTCGATCCTAATCAACTCGATTTGTTGTTCTTCTTGGTGGTTTTCACTACAGCAGTTCACGGATAGTTGTACGTGCGATCCTCTTTTGTACGAAACAAAACAACCCGTCTTAAGTGACCATACTTCCAAACGCCTTTAATCATTGCTTGTATCCATTTATATCCTTCATTTGCCGCAAAATGTACCCATGTTCCCGATAACCCAAACCTAAGTACACGCGATAGAAATGACAGCGATAAAAAACTGTTCGAACCATTCTAACTTATACCAGACCAAAGAGAAATGACTCACAAGTTCATATATATTTTTTCCGAGATTTTAAGTGTGGACTTCAGTTTGGTTTTGATTATAATTTCGAAAGCCATAGAGGAAAAATAACTTTTGGCTTGGAATTTTCTGAAGCAACCACAAAACAATGTTGTTTTCTCGTGCATTTATACACCCAGAGTCCTTAGCAGGCAAGTAATAGGAAACGTAGGTAATTGTTTGAAGGTTAGCATAGGTTCTGCAGTATACTTTCTTGGATATGAAGTTTTACGAGGAAGGAGAAACACAGTCTATGTGTCTTCAGTTTAGGGTAGCTGATGAGATTAGAAATTTCATGGCAGATTTTTCCTATGCTATAAAGTAATAGGATTCGCTAGCTCTTCAGTGTATAATTTCGATGTGCACGTACTAACAGGTCGACGCATGTGTTTTCCCCATCATAGCTGTGTTTTCAAACTCCTTAGGCACTGCGTGATTCAGTTAATCTTAGGACTGTGTACTATATATATATATATATATATATATATATATATAATTCACTTCTTTATATCTCATGCGTGTGTTGTTTCAAGGACTTCAGTTTTTATTGGTCTCTTTAATGTGAATAGGCACAAAGGACAAGTGTTACTTACCATACTGCAAATTTTCCATACTTTTGTATATTTTAATGTTGAAGCAGCGATTTATCTTGCCATGGTTTTGTGTATTTTTGTTGTTGTTATGCCTTACTTAACCTCAACTAGATAAATATAGTAGTGGGTTTGATAATGTCAGCATCGTTTTCTTAAATATAAAATAGAAAATAGAAAATTTGTCGTGAAATAAAGTAGTGGGCTTGATATTCTTTTTAAATAACGTAGTGATGTTTAAAAGTGCATTAAGCAAAGTTTGTGTCAAAGCATTGATATTTTCTATCACTAGATAACTTAAACATAGATGATATGAAAAAAATTAATTGCATCGCACTTGGTTCAAATGTTGAGCATTCTTTTCACCATGGAAAACGAATCTTCTAAAGATTACTTAGCATTGGTTGTTTTAGCTGTAGCTTTTGTGTCTCCACGGTTGAGTTTGAGAAATTTTTTAATATGTTTTGATTTATAATATTTGGCGTACACTTTGTTCGTGTATAAGCTGCCACAGACACAAATAAAAATGTTGTTGTGACAAGCAATGTGCTATGATCCCAAAAATATAATAATATAGAAAAGTTAGCTTATTTTGTGAAGTCCAAAAGAGCTGATTCAGAGTTCAAAATACATTAAATGAAAAGTTTCTTATTTCAAAATAAAAATTGCAGAAAAGTTCTATAAATTAAATCAAAAATACATCTTAAAAAACTTCTAAATTCGAAACCAATATTCAACTATTTAATAAATATTTATGGTTTATAAACGATTCCATAGCGACTATTTGAAAATTTGATTCGGACCTAACTTACAATCTATAAAGAGAAATCTCGATTTTTCACTTCTATTAGAAAAATATAGTTCAACAGATTCGAACGTTTCTTGTTTCGAAGAAATCCGACTTAAAACGGATTATTTATATCCATTTAAATTTCAAAATGTTAAATTACGAACTACCGCGTCATTACGAGCTCGATTTAAATATATTATAACTAATATGTTTAACATCATTTATAATAATAATTTTGTTAACATAATTCGAATCAAAACTCAATTAAATATCTTATATTATCCAATTTACACAATATCGCAAATTCAACAATTTCCGATTATTTCGAAAATAAATATATTATTATCCCATTATAAACATTATTTAAATATTCGAAATATTCAAATTCAAACCATTTAAATTATCAAACAAATATATTAAAATAATTAAATAAATTAATTATTAAATCAATAAAATTATGAGATATTACATTCCCTTCCCCTTGAAAGAATTCCGTCCCCGAAATTTTTAAGGTCAGAAAAATGCTACACAACCATATTAACTAGGTTAAAAATCATTTGTTTTACTTCTTAATTTCACTTTCAACTGACCCAATTAATATTAATTAAAATATTAATTTAATCTTTACTTACGGCAATTTTCAAAAATCCTGAAAATTTCTAACACCTTAAATTTTCGAAAAATTTCGCCGGCGTCTCCTTTGCATGGCTCAATCAGTACAACTACGACTCGCCTCTCTAAGCCTTCTCCAATCCAAAAAAAGTCAAACAGCCAAGCGGCTTGACATAGGGGTGTAAACGGGTCAGACCGGACGGAGTTGTGTCCAAGCTCTGTCCTATAAGAATTCGGAGGGATACGAACCAGATATCGTATAGCCTCGGACCGAGCCGGACAACGGACTGTCCTGTCCAATATAGCCTTGGATAATAGAAAAACATTGAACATTTTAGATCGGACCAAACACTAGTGTATCCAAGCTCTGTCCTGTAAGATAATCGGACGGACACGGATCGGACACCTTATAGCTTCGGACCGAGCAGGATAACGGACTGTCCTGTCTGATATACTGCCCTACAAACAGGCTAAAAAAAATCCCATATTCAAATAAAATATAAACTTTTACCTTTTTGTCGGGCATTCAACTCTATCTCTTCCATTTGCTATCAATTCATCTTATACAAATATCATACCGATCCATCTCCACTTAATTTATCCTCAATCTAATCATTCTCTTATACCCAAGTCAAATTCCATTTCAAACTCCAGTTCCAATCTCAATCCCAAATTCTTACTCAACAGTCCAATTCCATTCCAGATTATCTTTAAATAATCCAATTTTATTCAACTTAGTTTAAGTTAAATTCTAATTTATTCATTCATTCTTACTATTTCAATTTATTTAACTTCATTAGTTAAATTTGAACTTCAAATTCAAATTCTTGGGGTTTATTTGAAATCAGATTGAAATCATATATACACATATATATTTATTTACACATAATAATGGCAATTTATAACATTTGAATTTTTGAACAATTTATTTCCTTAAATAATTCAAAAACAAAATCTCTAGTAGTAATTTGTCACTTAGAAACTCAAAAATGACATTGATGATGCGGTCGTCGTCATCAGAATTATTTTCCAATCATCGAAGTGAGTTTAATACTATATCACTTCAAAACTTATTTTAAAATACTATCATTTTGAAGTTACTTCAAAATATTATTCACAATGTTTAAAAAAACATTTCCTAACGCTCCAAGATCTAAAAATTCCCATATATTTAATCCAAATTTCATTTACAAACCTTTTCCAAATTCCAGAATTTTAATTCCAATTCTAACATATATTCATATTTAATTAATCTGATTTTATATATCACTTTCAAACGAGTTCTGATTGGTTATAAATTTCCATTTTTATAATCTTATTCGATTATAATAACAACCAACACATCTAATATATATAATAATTCCAATATCAATTATTATTTTATATCAAAATAATTTTGGGTAAAATTATTTCATTTACCCTCATTTCAAAACATATTGTATTGGTTCATCGTATTTAAGTGTTTAGAAACCCCTATTAACATTGTGGTGCCCCACCGTCGACCAGAATTAATAAGCCACTCAACCAATAAATCTCCACAATATTAAACTATTTTTATATAATCTACAAATACGCTCTCTCGTATATATACACTCAACTCAATCTTGGGTATTACTAACCCCAAATCTATTGAGTTACACCACAAAGCCAAGGTAATCACTTAATCTTTAGCTATGATACCACTGTAACGGACAGGAATTTTCAACCCTGAAAATCAACACAAAACCCATGTCGATTATTCAAGAATCGGAAATGCCAGATCATTAATAAAAATAAGTTAGAGAGTGAGAAACAGAATGAAAGAAAGTTAAAATATAAGAAGAAGAAGAAGATCACAACATGATAGAATCAGAGTAAACATGAATCTCACAGCGGAACGAATAAAACATATTATATAACATACCTTTGAGATACAAAACCGTATTTGTACTTACATACATCATCCCAGCACATCACATAAATATCATAGCGGAAATAAACTTTAAATATAACTAATGTCGAAGCCTCCTACTCCAACCTCCTCCAGGTATATCTGCAAAATCCCGACTACTTGACTGTCCGTACAAATATGGGCACCCAAGTGTTTAGGGAAATCAAAACAAAATTAACTCTGGGTAAGTCATGGGACTAGTATGAGTAAACTCCAATCATTCGGTTTAACTTTTCAAAATAATTTTCAAAAGAAAGGATAATCGTGAGACCGATCCACACATAACTATGAATGGTTTTTACCTTACGATTTACCTTACGATAACCCGAAACAATTTTCAAAATCAATACATATCTGATATTACAATAATGTCTAAATACAAATAAATAACAACGGAATGCTTTCATCTCACGCTCTACATATATAGTATACAATCAAAACCTCGGGCTCTTATTGGAGAATGGGTTTCCCACTATGACAAGGTATGGAACCACCTTCGGATTAGTGTACTCTAGAGGGGATACACTGGAGTTCAACAAGAACATCTTGCAACTCAGCCACACATGACCACCATTCATTTCGCTTGAATGTTCCGAATATATTGTCACCTTACGGTTGGTATACCAACATAACATTCCCAGGAGATACAGAAATGAAAAGAAGTAACAAATATGATTATTCAAAAGATGGTGACAATACACCATAATGGGAGCGACCCACTTAGCCATGTTGTCTGCTCTATTTTTTTCATTTCCCGGTTGATGAGGCTTTAGGTCATAATGTATCTTTATAAAGATCACACCTTTATTTACTTTGAATGCCACATTGTCATACCCGCCAAATCACAAATTGATTTCCCAAAAAATACCACGGGTATAAAGTTAAGAGAAACGAATTCCTCTGCCACCAAACGTGAATACGTTTGAAGAGATCAACTTACGCGATCTGTTAGATATACTCTGTCAGACATTCATCAATACATGTTGCCCTGGGACTGGACAAACAGAAGGCACTATTCTGTAAATCCATCTTAGGCAATTTGTACCTAGGATGGCTAGAATAGCCCTTGCACAAACTCATTCTTCAATTATCTTCATCATATTTGATTCGCAACGCTAATGTCAATACGGAGTGGTTTTCAGATAATAAATCTGATCCCGGTCTCTCCGTATTGACAATGGAAAAATGGTAAAAACTTTGATATTCGGTTATTTAACTATCAAACGAAAACATACATACAAACAACAATTGTATTTCCAAATGGAAATCATGCCGATCAATTATCAATCAACATTGATCCCCTTCAAATCGATTTATCAATAATCATTTCATTTCCCATTTACCATATTTCTCCCAGATATTTCTTTAAAACTCGTTTAGCCCTTTTTACGATTTTTGGAAAAAAATTCCCTATATCCCCAACTTTTTATTTTCTATATTTATAAAATACACGACTTTAATATTGGAAAACATTTCCATTTCTTATTCACGCATCACCATTCTTCCCCATTCGTTAATCCCTTGCTGTAAACTAGTAAGAGATTAATTCCATAAGTATCTACCCCGAAGACCGAAACTAACATCAGATCGATACTCGAGAAACCATTCACCTTAACTATTCTCCAGTCAGTTTCCAATTTCTTAACTCCACTTCTTAATTTCTTATTTACAAAACTGTTTACACAATTCTTATATTCAGTTTACGAATGCACTTCTTTACTGAAATCTTTGATTATAACAATAACGTTATATTCTCTGATTTTTAAATATTTAATTTAAAAATATAACTTTTATTTAAATAAATAAACAATTAGTTAATTAATTAGATAAATAAATAAATCTTGATTATAACCGGAAAGTAAATGGTACTTTCCTGAATTCCAATGTATAACTCTCTTCTGAATAATCTCCATTCAATTATCGTTCCGAACTTTGAAATAGTACATCGTTTCAGGTTAAATCCATTTCTAAATTCACTTTTGAAATTATTACTTCCAAAAAATCACCAAATCCCTTTATAACAATTCCAATTTGCAAAACATTTGCTATTAAATCATAATTCACTTTAAAACTTGAATACTATTCCTTTACAGAAATTTGAACTAATTTTATTAAATCAAATCTTGATTTAAATAATAAATACCATTATAGTTTTAAAATATCCCCTATCTAGTAATTTTATTAATTCCTACCAATCTCCCACTTTGTAAACTCTGTTTATGAGTCAACTCCTTACTAAGTATATATCAAGTTTATAACTTCATCTCACTTACATATCCTATTGTAAATTATTGGTTTTAAACCAATATTAATCATCTTGTCAATTTCTAAATTATATAAATCTAAAATTTCTAAAATAAATTATCTTTAAAATATTTGACATAGTCGACATCGAATTATAAATCCCTTATGGGTTTATTTCAATTTTTATTTACATTTCGAACAACAAAATAAATTTCATCGTTTCCGTTTGAAACGATTACCCAATTCCCTTTATAATTTCATCTTATATTTCCTAATTATTTAATAATAATTATTCCACTTTATTTCTAAACATTGTTTATAAATCAGTTACTTGTTTTAAATATATTTAAAACAAGTTATTATATTCTAGTCCATTTGAAATTCGATTTCTATTCAAAAACAGAATTTTACCTTTTTAAAACTTGAAACAATTTCTAATATATTTTTCGGTATTTTAAATACCAATTATTCAAGTCGATGTTATTCAAACATCCCAAACACACAATGAACACCAGATTATTTGTCACATCATATAATACAATATATGAAAACCAACAATATAATTGTTGAGGAATCCAGTTGGATCCCTCCAACATGTTTCCCTGCATCCACATACGTTAATCAACATAAATAACACTAATTCCATATCAATATGAAATATTATAATAAATAGAATCAATATTTAAGCAACGTTTTATCTATTTAACAGTATATAAAATTTCAAACAATCAATTAGAAAATCATCCAAATAACCATCACACGCAGCTTTCAATCATTTTTATCAATATTAAATCACGTTCATAAAATTATAGAACTGGACAGAGCTAATGAGTTTACTCACCTTGTTCATTAATTGTTGAATAAGGGATTAACGTCGGTTGATCCACTTAGGCGTTTAATTTAGTCAAAATTTCTAACGTAGTCCAAATGACTGCAATCTAGTTTCATCGGGTAGCCTGTGTCCATACGATCCCAACGGATCCAAACTCGCGCAATACCTTTATATACGACCCTTATCCATCGCTAAATACCTATTTTAGCACCACCACTATAAACCGGCCCGTTAAGATACAATCTGTAGTTCGCTCCCTTCAGCTTATCCTGCTACATTGCCATGTACAAAAAAAAAATCCGAGCTCTTCTAAAATATTCATCCCAGCCCATGCGAAAAGCTCTCGTACAACTATTGTTAACTTCCCTCCCTCCATACAACTGTTGTTATTTTTGTTTATTTACTGGGCTTACTCTTTCTATGTCAGCCTATATACCTCATTCTCCTGAACTGTATACTCTGTCTTCGCAAAAGATAACCGTGAGCTCAGAAATTTACAATGGCCATTCGAAAGCTTTAATAGCCATCCACTTCCTCGATCAGCCACTAAACCCAACGAAATCTTCACCATTTCCCTAACTTAATTCAACAACGTCAGGCCCTCTTCCTCCTATTTCTCCCCATCTCGATCCTATTCAACTCGATTTGTTGTTCTTCTTGGCGGTTTTCACTGTAGTAGTTCACGTACAGTAATACGTGTGATCCTCTTTTGCACGAAACAAAACAACCCATCTCAAGTGACCATACTTCCAAATGCCTTTAATCATTGCTTGCATCCAGTTATATCATTTATTTGCCGCAAAATGTACCCATGTTGCCGATAACCCAAACCTAAGTACATGCGGTAGAAATGACAGCGGCAAGAAACTATTCGCAAACCATTCTAATTTATACTAGACCAAAGAGAAATGACTCACGAGTTCATATAATTTCTTCCAAGATTTTAATTGTGGACTTCAATTTGGTTTTGATTATAATTTCAAAAGCCATAGAGGAAAAATAATTTTCGGTTTGGAGTGTTCTAAAGCAACCGCAAAACGATGTTGTTTTCTCATGTATTTATACACCCAAAGTCCATGGCAAGCAAGTAATAGGAAACGTAGGTAGTTGTTTGAAGGTTATCATAGGTTCTGTATCATACTTTCTTGGATATGAAGTTTTACGGGGAAGGAGCAATATAGTTTGTGTGTCTTCAGTTTAGGGTAGCTGGTGAGATTAGAAATTTCACGGCAGATTTTTCGTTTGCTATGAAGTATTAGGATTAGCTAGCACTTCAGGGTATAATTTTGATGTGAAGGTACTATCAGGTCTGCGCATGTGCTTTCCCCATCACAGGTGTGTTTTTAAACTCCTTAGGTACTGCATGATTCAATTCATAGGACTGTGTACTATATATATATATATATATATATATATATATACATAATTCACTTCTTTATATCTCATGCGTGTGTTATTTCAGGGACTTCAGGTTTTTATTGGTCTCTTTAATGTGAGTAGGCTCAAAGGACAAGCGTTACATACCATACTGCAAATTTGCCATACTTTTGTATATTTTAATGTTGAAGCACTGATTTATCTTGCCATGGTTTTATATATTTTCTTGTTGTTATGCCTTACATAACCCCAACACTATAGTAAATTATTCTCGTGATGTCAATATCATTTGCTTAAATATAAAATGGAAAATAGAAAAGTTATCATGAAATGAAGTAGTGGGCTTGATTTTCTTTTTGAGTAACGAAGTGATGTTTAAAAGTGTAAGCATAGTTTGTGTCAAAGCAATGATATTTTCTATCACTAGATAACTTAAACATAGATTATATGAAAGAACTAAATTGCATCGCAGTTTGTTCAAATGATGAGCATTTTTTTCACCATGGAAAATGAATCTTCTAAAGATTACTTAGCATTGATTGTTTTATTTGTAGCTTTTGTGTCTCCACAGTTGAGTTTGAGAAATACTTTAATATGGTTTGAGTTATAATATTTGGCGTACACGTTGTATAACAGTTTTTTCATGTACGAGCTGCCACAGACACAGATAAAAATATCGTTGTGACAAGCAATGTGCTACGATCCCAAAAATATAATAATATATACAAGTTAATTTATTTTGTGAAATCCAAAAGAGCTGATTCAGGGTTCAAAATACATTAAATGTAAAGTTGCTTATTTTCCAAAATAAAAATTGCAGAAAAATTCTGTAAATTAAACCAAAAATACATCTTAAAAATCTTGTCTTAATTCAAAATTAAAATTTAATTATAATTAATAAATAGTTATGGTTTATAAACGATTCCATGGCTACTATTTAAAAAATTTGATTTGGACCTAACTTACAATCTATAAAGCGAAATCCCGATTTTTCACTTCAATTAGAAAAATATAGCTCAACAGATTCAAACGTTTCTTGTTTCGAAGAAATCCGACTTAAAACAAATTCTGTATATCCATTTAAAGTTCAAAATGTTAAATTATGAACTACAGCGTCGTCATGAGCTCGATTTGAATATATTATGATTAATATGTTTAACATCGTTTATAATAATAAATTTGTTAATATAATTCGAATTAAAAATCAATAAAATATCTTATATTATCCAATTTACATAATATCACAAATTCAACTATTTTCGACTATTTCGGAAATAAATATATTATTATCCCATTATAAGTATTATTTAAATATTCGAAATATTCGAATTCAAACCATTTAAATTATCAAAAAATATATTAAAATAATCAAATAAATTAATTATTAAATCCCTAAAATTCTGGGACGTTACACACGCTTACGAGACTTAAGGACTAACAATCGTCTTGGGATAAGGGTTTCGTAAGCTCATCGCAAGTGGAAAGCTAAACGACGTAGGAAGGGATATTTTGGTCACTCAGGAGGAAAGAAGTACATAGTCAGAAGCATAGTAAATTAAAGTATAATAAGCGAAAATAATTAAAACGCAACGATTTGTAGTGATTCAGTTTAAATTGAACCTACTTCCACTTCAAGGGATTTAATAATTTTATTCATAAAGGGGGTTACATAACAAATCCCCAATTCGATTTACAAATTAGGGTTAGCTCTATTAGGATGGTGTACAAGGTTGTTGAATCAGAAATTCACTCCTAAAATGTTACCCTTGGGGTCTTAATTATAGAGGTTTTGGGTCCCTTTCTGCTACCGTTGCTTGGCATTGGTTTTGGAGCGCTCTTACTGTTTCGGCCTGCTTCCGACTTCTTGGTTTCGGTGTCGAAGTGTGGAGACTTTATTGCCGGCTTCAGGTATATTTATATTTCTTTATGTATTTGGATTCCACCTCTATCATCTGAATTGGTTGATGCTGGTTTCGGTATCAAAACTATAGGTAATGATAGCTCTTCTATTGCTCTGTTTTTCCTGCTTCTAGCCCTTTACTTCCTCTGATGAGTCTGGTTTCGTCTTCTTGTCTTCTCTTCTTAAATACTTGATCTCAAACCTCGTGCTTTCTTCACTTAGTATTTGATATCACCTTTCATGATACTTGCTATCATTACTGCTATCTAATGTTTCTATTTCTGAGACTTTGATACCATGGTTTCGGTATCGACCCTATTGCTAGATCAACTGCTTCCCGTTCCTTGTTACTTTGGTCTTTATCTAATGTTGTCATTTACTTTGTGCTAGCCTTATGCCTTGATCTTATTTCTCTTTCGATGTTGCTTTCTGGGTATTATCTTCATGAGTTTGTCTTCTTTTTTTGTCGTCGATACCATGCTAAATTGTTCATTGCACATTGGTATCGACACCAGGCCATTATCTTCTTCTTTACTCTTTTGGAATCATTGCCATAGTTATTCCCTTCTGAACTCTTTTCTATCTCGGTATCGGTTTTATATACTTTCTTTCCTGCTTTCAGTGTCAACACCAAACTAATACTCCACCATATGCTGGTGCTAACACCTTACTTTGCTTTTTTCTTCCCTGCTGCCTTAGCATTATTACCGTTGCTTCTAATCTCCTGTTATTAGTGTCGGACCACTATCCTTGTGCTTCGGTATCATCCCTGATTCTCTCGAGCCTCTTTTCTTACACCGACATAACTTCAGTATTGTCTCCCTAATGACACCATGTATTGATGCTTGGTTGCTACCTGACTCTTGGTAACGACACAACCATCTCCCAAACTTTTCCCTTTATGCCTTCTAGTTTCGACTCCATAGCTTTTGGGCCTTGCTATCGTTATCGCCTTAGCTTCCTTTAAGGCTTTCTTTACTTGGTTTCGGTTTCGCTGTCTTAATCCCTTTGCCCTCCCCGTTTCAAAGCTTTCGCTTCTTTATATTTGGTGATGCAAATTTTGGTGTTAACAATCTACATTATTCATTGTATGTTTGCATGTTCGATATATATGTTATATATGATTATTAGGCATGTGGAATAAATAAGGTTAACTATTCTTTTTTTTGAAAATTTAAGGTTAACTATTCTTTGATTTACATAGAATTTTCGGGGTGTAATTCAAAAAGATAAGAGAATGTAACGGCTTATATTGTATGTATTAAAGGATCATAAAAATATTATTATTCAATTATATGAAGTCTACAAGTCTACGATGTTGGAAATTGAATACTAAAGATATTTTTTATCCTTAGAATTTTAATGAGAGAGTTTAGACCAAGAAATTTTTGTAAACCCTATGATATCTTAGAGTAGTTGAGTCAAGTTCTGAAACTATTTTTATTTGATTGAGATGATGATTTCTCTTTCCGTAGAATATTCAATATTAAAAAACTGACTTGTTATTTAGCAGATATGACCGTTTTAATTTTGGACTATGCTGCTTAGATTACTGGATAATTATTTAAATCCAAATTTATGTTTATTAACTAATTTAAGGATTTCTTCCTGATTAGGATTGATTGGATCTATTTCATTTTGCACTTAAACCTCCATTAGTCAAAATATCATTAGAAAGCTCACCTTGGCCATACTAATGTTCGTTTAAGCCATCATTAAGAGTATAACTTCTAAGAGGTGGATCTTCATTTAATCTTTTAACTGCTTTGGAATCCATGAGCTTTGTTAGATCAAAATTTGGTACTAATACCCAAATGCAGTGTGGAATCCTCACAATCACAGATCACATAATGTAGAAAATAGTAAATAGTAGGAGACACACAAGGTTTCATAGTGGTTCTGTAACACCCCAGATTTTTGAATAATCGAATTAACTAAATTAAAGAATAATTAATCTCAGATGTGAGAATTAAGAGAAAAGGGTTGCGTCATTGTGTTCGTCTCGGAATTCTGGTTGAGATAGAGTCTGAGTTTGCGTAAATTGGATTCAGTATGAAAAAGATATCTTTAAATTAAATATTACAGCAAAACATGAAGAAAAAAAAGAATGAGAAAAGAATAAATGTTTAGCGTTGTTCTAGGGTTTGTAAGCAAAAGACTTAGTAGCTCATTTGGTTGGAACATGTGACTTGCATACAAGAGGTACAGAGTTCGATCCCCGCCAGCGCCATATTTTTGTTTTAGGGGAATGGCTTAAAATGGCCTGGTGTGAACGCGGTTCAAAAAGTAGTTTAGTGTGATAATGGTTAATTAGGAAGATAGAAATATATATATAGATATATATATATATATAAAAATAAAATAAAATTCAACCTAAATTTAAGAAAAAAATTCAAAACAGCAGAAGCGGGAAGGCAAAACACCAAACCGACCTATTTTATGGGTCGATCCCAGGGTCGACTCAGGTGGTTTGGAATTGGTCCCGTCGGCCCTGAATGGTCTATGACAAAATTTTATGTTTTAGGGCTTAGGTGGCGATTTCTGGTTGGTCTGTTGACATCATTTCTTGGTTTCTAAGGCCTAGATGGATTCTAGAGTGATCTGACGGCTGTAAGTGAATCTAACTCCTATATAAACACTCCAAAGCCTCATTCTAAAACCTAAATAAAATTGGAACCGTAGCCGCCATGCCGCTGGAGTAGCTCATCTTTTCTTGAAGCATAGGAAATTACAAATCAAAGATTCAAACAACAACGAACACACTATCTTCATCTCTAATCCTATTCATTGTGAGTATGATTTCATTAACAAGATAATTTTTAATTTAATTGTGATATGCTTATCTTTGGATTATGAGAATATGGTTGTGATTCATATGACTAGCTAGTTTGTATTATGTTTGATGTTATGCAAGATTAATATGATTATGCAAATTAATATGATTATGCAAATTAATATGATTATGCAAGTTAATATGATTATGCAAGTTTCATATATGATGTTATGCAAGTTAATACGATTATGCAAGTTTCATATATGATGTTATGCAAGTTAATATGATTATGCAAGTTTTATATATGATGTTATGTAAGTTTCTTGTATGATGTTATGCAAGATTAATATGATTATGCAAGTGAATATGATTATTCAAGTTTCATATATGATGTTATGCAAGTTAATATGATTATGCAAGTTTCATATATGATGTTATGCAAGTTAATATGATTATGCAAGTTGTACATATGATGTTATGCAAGTTAATAGGATCACGCAAGTTGTATGCGAGTTATATGATGTTATGTAAGTTTGGATCTAAAATATATGCTAGTAGTTCATGATGTTAACTTGTGTCAATGAATCCCTTTTTATAATCCAATCACCTAGGTTTATAACATCAGTTTTTATGCGAATATAGTGTTGAACATATGCTAGTTCGTATAAGTATTATGTTCATATGCAAGTTTAAGTGATAATTGGATTCACATATATACATTTCACACCTTTAAAGTTTAGATCCATATTCAAGTTGACATTTTTATGTTGAAACTATGACATGCATAATTATGCAAGTTTACACCTTTAAAGGGATCCATAGTTTACTCAGGTTAACACCTTTTATTGGATCCATGGTTATGCAAGATGACACCTTTATGTTTAGGTTGATGACATACATAGTTTATGTAAGTTTGTGATAATTACCTAGGCTAGTTGGGTGTAAAACTATGTTCATACATGCAAGTTCACACCTTTTAGATCTATGATTTTTGGATTCTTGATAATACAAAGACTATGCAAGTATGTTGTAATTCTTAATTGCAAGTTAGATGCAAATTAGATCTATTATTGTGTGTATGTGACTTTGTGACGTTAATTGCCTTTTTTTTAGGTATTAGACTATTTGCTAGTCTAATATGTATATGTCATGTTAAGCGAACGAATGACGGGGGTACGATGGGGATAATAGTGGATACACTCATATTGTGAATTTGGCATGTAATGGCCTAAAAAGGCATGTAATTAATTTTAAGGAATAAAATTAATTAGTGATGAAATTGGTATAATTTATATACCATAAATAGATGAGCATAATTTAGGTGATAAATTATGGACATAAATAAATATGGAAATTTGAATAGGGAAAGTAATTCAAATTTGGGGAAAATTAATTATGTATAATTAATTGCCTAAGACACGAGGTTGGACTCATTTTGGTGTAAGACTGCCCGGACCCGCCCGACAAATCCAGCAGTCACAAATGGTAGCCCAATGTGAGAGGTCAAAGGCCCAAACTAAATGCGTAACAATTGTATGGACACGAGGTTAGGCTCGTTTGTGGTGTAAGACTGCCCGGACCCACCCGGCAAATCCAGCAGCCACAAATGCCAGTCTAATGTGAGAGGTCCTACAAGGGTTACGGTAGTAATAAATTAAGAAACACTTAACCAAAGTAAAACATGTAGTGGGACATGAGGGGGTTAAGTGGGTGCCTTGGGTGGCACGTGGAACCTAGTGGGTGCCTTGGGTGGCATTTGAAATACGATTAGAAACACTTAACCAAAATTTGAAACATGTAAGTGAACATGAATAAGAAAAGGGTTAAGTGGGATGTACTAGAGGGGACCAAGCTTAGGTGGATAGCTTGTGTCAAGTAATGGGGGCCCGTTTCAACCAGTAACCCGTGAGTATCTCTGTGGGCTCGACCCAAGTCGAGGATGGGACACGCGTACTGGGCTTGACTGTTAGAGGCCAAAACGAGTTAGCGGTGGCAACGCAAGTCCAACGGGTTCATGTGCATGTGTGGGCCCGGGCTGGTAGGTAAGACGTTGTTGCAACGTGTAGGTATAAGCCGTGCATATCTGGTAGTATTGAGTTGCCACTTTGGGGAGTGATACACCCAACTCTGGGACCAACACGGGTATCTACGAGTTAGGGAGCCGATCGAATAGGGAAGGCAGTGGGTACGACTAGTGGAGATAGGAGCAGGCGGCACCTATGACAGCAGCTATGAGTACAACTACCATATTATAAATATTGTAATTAAAATGGGGTGGGTAGTAGGTGCAACTAGTGGAGATAGGAGCAGGCGACGCCTATGACAGCAACTAGGGGTACACAAAACTACCATTATAACATCTGTTATGTTCAGTAGGCGGGATCAACTTTTAGAGTGACTAGTATTGGTGCAGTTAGTATTAGTTTGGTATAACTTAGTAATTACCCTTAAGTATGTGGAAGCGCGACTCAACATTATCTTATTCCTCCTGTTTGACTCTGTCATTTGTTTCACAGACATACCTTATCTTCCAGTTATAGCTTATCCTAATTACTTTAAAAGTTATATTGTTAAAGTTATCATACTCGCCAAACTTTATGTCTGACCCCCTTTGTT
Source organism: Allium sativum (assembly GCA_030737875.1). NCBI lineage: Eukaryota > Viridiplantae > Streptophyta > Magnoliopsida > Asparagales > Amaryllidaceae > Allium > Allium sativum. Next base: position 478,612,528 of record CM060925.1, read on the forward strand.
TTAGCCTATTTTCTTCCTTCCCCCCCCCCCCTCAGGTTCTCAGGGTGGGACTAGCACTAGTGGAACTTGACTTGGATCTTTTCTGAAGTACTTGGATTGCTGAAGTAAAGTTCAGCTTATCTTTTATCATGGCTATTGAAGTTGGGATTATGCTTTTTATTTTTATATACTCTGATTTTGTCAAGATGGATATTTTGTACTTGACTCTAGTCTTTGGTTTTGATGATGTAACCAAACATATTTACCTTCTCTGCAATAAATAAAGTTTTAAATTTTCAAGTACTGCTTTATATTTGTCTTGTTGTGATTTTCCGTTCTATATTCACTTATAATGCTCCATGGAAGTTAATGCATTCCCTTTGTGAGTGACAATAATGGACGTGGGGTGTTACACGTGGTATCAGAGCCAAAGGTTACCAGAACAGATATGAGATTTTGAAAAACTATTTTTCAAAAGCATTTTATAAAGAAATACCTTCAAAAGTATGTTTTAAGGAAAGTATTTTCAAGAGAAAAACTTATTTTAGAAAGCATAACCCCAAGAGCCATATATCTTTCCTTCAATTCTCCATTTTTGAATCTCTTCCTCCGCGTATATATGCTTTTTCTTAAGATATATAAGGACTTCCGCACGATGGGCGGAAAACCGCTTCATGGGACTTAGAAGTTTATCAGGGCTAGAAGTTGACTATGCCGCGTACATTCTGGGTTTTTTTTCATGCTTGGTTTTATAAGAATCATTTGATAATCTGATCTGTACTATTAGTCTGTAAGTATCTGAATATTTATGATAAGGTTAAGGGTTTTTACTCGAAGAGGGAAGTAGATTTCCAGTTGGGCATTTGTTTAATGGAAGTGATTCTCTGAGTATCAATCTGATGTTGATTTCGGTCTTCGGGTTGATAGTTAGGGGGTTATTCTCTTAAACCGATGTCTGATAGGAACAAAGCTTTTGTTTTAATCGTACTTGCCTCTGTCACTCAGTTGTATCATATCGATCAAGTCTTCGATCTTTAGGTAGAAACTATGGTTGAAACATGTGTTTGAGACATGTTATGTATGATGGATGCATGTGGATGCAAGTGTTTGCTAGTGGTTGCTCGTGGATGCATATACACACACTTTAGGCACTAGATCGGCTCAGTCACTTCATATAAATGTGTGTACATATTTAAGTAATGGATGTATAATGGTCGTACTATCATATGAATGTTGCATTTTGGTGAATGTTTGTGCACGCACGTAGAGATAATATGTATCGATAGGATTCTTTCGCATACATAATGGACGCATGGTACTATCATGATTTGCACTAAGGAGGTCAACTGAATCAGTAGACCGCCTGATTTTGCATTAGATAAGAAACATATACACACACTTCTTGCATATGTTCATATAGCATTATAAAATTTTAAGGACAATGGATGCCTGTGTTTGATGGTTGAGTAGATGGTTGCTTGGATGGTAGGATACGTTCTTCTTGACTTAGAGATTTCGAGCGCGAAATCCTTTAAGGAAGGGAGAATGTAACACCCCGGATTTTTGAATAATTGAATTAACTAAATTAAATAATAATTAATCTCAGATGTGAGAATTAAGGGAAACGGGTTGCGCCATTGTGTTCGTCTCGGGATTCTGGTTGAGATAGAGTCCGAGTTTGCGTAAATTGGATTCCGTATGAAAAAGATATTTTAAATTAAATATTGCAGCAAAACATGAAAAAAAAAGAATGAGAAAAGAATAAATGTTAAGCGTTGTTCTAAGGTTTGTAAGCAAAAGACTTAGTAGATCATTTGGTTGGAACATGTGACTTGCATACAAGAGGTACAGAGTTCGATCCCCGCCAGCGCCATATTTTTGTTTTAGGGGAATGGCTTAAAATGGCCTAGTGTGAACACGGTTCAAAAAGTATTTTAGTGTGAAAATGGTTAATTAGGAAGATAGAAATATATATATATAGATATATATATATATATATAAAAATAAAATAAAATTCAACCTAAAATTTAAGAAAAAAATTCAAAACAGCGGAAGCGGGAAGGCAAAACACCAAACCGACCTATTTTATGGGTCGACCCAATACCCGCTGGGTCGACCCCAGGGTCGACTCAGGAGGTTTGGAATTGGTCCCGTCGGCCTTGAATGGTCTATGACGAAATTTTATGTTTTAGGGCTTAGGTGGCGATTTCTGGTTGGTCTGTTGACATCATTTCTTGGTTTCTAAGGCCTAGACGGATTCTAGAGTGATCTGACGGCTGTAAATAAATCTAACTCCTATATAAACACTCCAAAGCCTCATTCTAAAACCTAAATAAAATTGGAACCGTAGCCGCCATGATGCTGGAGTAGCTCATCTTTTCTTAAAGCTTAGGAAATTACAAATCAAAGATTCAAACAACAACGAACGCACTATCTTCATCTCTAATCCGATTCATTGTGAGTATGATTTCATTAATAAGATAATTCTTAATTTAATTGTGATATGCTTATCTTTGGATTATGAGAATATGGTTGTGATTCATATGACTTGCTAGTTTGTATTATGTTTGATGTTATGCAAGATTAATATGATTATGCAAACTAATATGATTATGCAAGTTAATATGATTATGCAAGTTTCATATATGATGTTATGCAAGTTAATATGATTATGCAAGTTTCATATATGATGTTATGCAAGTTAATATGATTATGCAAGTTTTATATATGATGTTATGCAAGTTTCATGTATGATGTTATGCAAGATTAATATGATTATGCAAGTTAATATGATTATGCAAGTTTCATATATGATGTTATGCAAGTTTCATATATGATGTTATGCAAGTTAATATGATGATGCAAGTTGTACATATGATGTTATGCAAGTTAATAAGATCACGCAAGTTGTATGCGAGTTATATGATGTTATGTAAGTTTGGATCTAAAATATATGCTAGTAGTTCATGATGTTAACTTATGTCAATGAATCCCTTTTTATAATCCAATCACCTAGGTTTATAACATCAGTTTTTATGCGAATATGGATGTGGAACATATGCTAGTTCGTATAAGTATTATGTTCATATGCAAGTTTAAGTGATAATTGGATTCACATATATACAAGTTCACACCTTTAAAGTTTAGATCCATATTCAAGTTGACATTTTTATGTTGAAACTATGACATGCATAGTTATGCAAGTTTACACCTTTATGGGGATCCATAGTTTACTCAGGTTAACACCTTTTATTGGATCCATAGTTATGCAAGATGACACCTTTATATTTTAGGTTGACGAGATACATAGTTTATGTAAGTTTGTGATAATTACCTAGGCTAGTTGGGTGTAAAACTATGTTCATACATGCAAGTTCACACCTTTTAGATCTATGATTTTTGGATTCTTGATAATACAAAGACTATGCAAGTATGTTGTAATTCTTAATTGCAAGTTAGATGCAAATTAGATCTATTATTGTGTGTATGTGACTTTGTGACGTTTATTCCCTTTTTTTAGGTATTAGACTATTTGCTAGTCTAATACGTATATGTCATGTTAAGCGAACGAATGACGGGGGTACGATGGGGATAATAGTGGATACACACATATTGTGAATCTGGCATGTAATGGCCTAAAAAGGCATGTAATTAATTTTAAGGAATAAAATTAATTAGTGATGAAATTGGTATAATTTATATACCATAAATAGAGGAGCATAATTTAGGTGATAAATTATGGACATAAATAAATATGGAAATTTGAATAGGGAAAGTAATTCAAATTTGGGGAAAATTAATTATGTATAATTAATTGCCTAAGACACGAGGTTGGACTCATTTGTGGTGTAAGACTGCCCGGACCCGCCCGGCAAATCCAGCAGCCACAAATGGTAGCCCAATGTGAGAGGTCAAAGGCCCAAACTAAATGCGTAACAATTGTATGGACATGAGGTTAGGCTCGTTTGTGGTGTAAGACTGCCCGGACCCGCCCGGCAAATCCAGCAGCCACAAATGCCAGTCTAATGTGAGAGGTCCTACAGGGGTTACGGTAGTAATAAATTAAGAAACACTTAACCAAAGTAAAACATGTAGTGGGACATGAGGGGGTTAAGTGGGTGCCTTAGTGGCATGTGTAATCTAGTGGGTGCCTTGGGTGGCATTTGAAATACGATTAAAAACACTTAACCAAAATTTGAAACATGTAAGTGAACATGAATAAGGAAAGGGTAAAGTGAGATGTACTAGAGAGGACCAAGCTTAGGTGGATAGCTTGTGTCAAGTAACGGGGGCCCGTTTCAACCAGTAACCCATGAGTATCTCTGTGGGCTCGACCCAAGTCGAGGACGGGACACGCGTACTGGGCTTGACTGTAAGAGGCCAAAACGGGTTAGCGGTGGCAATGCAAGTCCAATAGGTTCATGTGCGTGTGTGGGCCCGGGAAGGTAGGTAAGACGTTGTTGCATCGTGTAGGTATAAGCCGTGCATCTCTGGTAGTATTGGGTTGCCACTTTGGGGGGTGATACACCCCACTGTGGGACCAACACAGGTATCTACGAGTTAGGGAGCCGATCAAATGTGGCAGGTAGTGGGTACGACTAGTGGAGATAGGAGCAGGCGGCACCTATGGCAGCAGCTAGGAGTACAACTACCATATTATAAATATTGTAATTAAAATGGGGTGGGTAGTAGGTGCAACTAGTGGAGATAGGGGCAGGCGACGCCTATGACAGCAACTAGGGGTACACGAAACTACCATTATAACATCTGTTATGTTCAGTAGGCGGGATCAACTTTTAGAGTGACTAGTATTGGTGCAGTTAGTATTAGTTTGGTATAACTTAGTAATTACCCTTAAGTATGTGGAAGCGTGACTCAACATTATCTTATTCCTCCTGTTTGACTCTGTCATTTGTTTCACAGACATACCTTATCTTCCAGTTATAGCTTATCCTAATTACTTTAAAAGTTATATTGTTAAAGTTATCATACTCGCCAAACTTTATGTCTGACCCCCTTTGTTTTAGCCTATTTTCTTCCTTCCCCCCCCCCCCCCCCCCTTAGGTTCTCAGGGTGGGACTAGCACTAGTGGAACTTGACTTGGATCTTTTCTGAAGTACTTGGATTGCTGAAGTAAAGTTCAGCTTATCTTTTATCATGGCTATTGAAGTTGGGATTATGCTTTTTATTTTTATATACTCTGATTTTGTCAAGATGGATATTTTGTACTTGACTCTAGTCTTTGGTTTTGATGATGTAACCAAACATATTTACCTTCTGCTGCAATAAATAAAGTTTTAAATTTTCAAGTACTGCTTTATATCTGTCTTGTTGTGATTTTCTGTTCTATATTCACTTAAAATGCTCCATGGAAGTTAATGCATTCCCTTTGTGAGTGACATTAATGGACGTGGGGTGTTACAGGTTCGGCTCAATCCAATCCTATGTTCACTTTATAATCTTTTATTTATACTGACGGATTACAAGAGAAAACGGTACATTGGTAAGAAAGAGGAGAAAGAGAGCCATTTATACACGAAACCCTCGTATTAAGCTGAGTTGAATTGTAACAACCTAAATTCTGACAGACCGAATTTATTTTTTCAAAATTCTAAGCCATTGAAACTCGGATTGGTTTGCTCTGGTATCTTGCAGAAAAGACAGAAACATAAAGTATGTCAGGGCTCAGAAAATATCTCACAGCAGAATGGATAAAATATAATATATTATAATATAACCTTACCGTATTAATAATACTGCCTAACCAGTATCCAAAGCTATCATGTCTCTGCCATAAATCTAACCTGCGAGTATGTTATGAGGAGGGGGTCAGAACACAAGTTCTGGTGAATGGATTTAAACTGTACACTTTGGATAGTCCTACATATACCGTTCAATCATATTATCTTATATATTAGGTTAGTTAGGTTATCAGCACTCAAGGCTTACACACACGTCATACCCACTTACTTCCTAGTGGATTAATCTAATATAGTATATATGTAGCTACCCCCAATATTGAGGTACACCCCATGGTACCTCACTTGCATGGTCTCCACCGTAACACCATCGAAATACTCGCAGCCCCTCATCCTACGCCGGAGTGGCGTACGGATCTCTATATAACAATATTATGATCAGCATATATCTGTCATCACTACGCTACGTAAGCGTACGGACTGCCACCCTCGATCGAATCAGATCTCATACCGGAGTAATGCCCTCAATTCTACGATACACCACCCAGAGCAGATATGCATGTATCTAGACTGTACCTCATACGTACTATTAATTGTAGCTCGTTGCCTTAATCGCACATCCTCTAATGTGCACCGAGTTCCATGGTAAGGCGATACAAGAAACACAGAACTCGATCGGTAGCTTTTCCATATCTGCACAGGCTTGTCACTACACCATAATGGCCATTTAGCAAAAAAAAAAAAATTCAACTGACAACACTTATAAGTGTTGTAGACTAGTGACACAAATATGTGTTGCTATAGTGAAAATGTGTCACCAAAAATGTGCCAACACTTATTTGTGTTGGTATGCCTAGTCAACCCTTATATTCTGAGGGCAAAATGGTAAGTTCTCATCCTATGACCTAATTGATGCCTCAATCTTTTACCCCAACGCTTATTCCTCTTTCGGCCGCATCATAAGAAAATAAAAAGAAAAATGGACTTCGGAGGATTAATATCAGCTCTCTCTAATCGATAAGTGATATTGAGGATTTTGGTTGTCTCAAATCGGTATTAGTCTCTCAAATCTCTTTCCACTTGTTTCTCAATCGTCGACTTCGAATTGGGGCTTCTAAGAATCATGGCTTCTAGGGATCACGGCTTCTAGGAATCACGATAATAGGTAAAAAAATCGATTTCACTTTCGTTGTGTTTGAACTATACAATATTAGGTAAAAAAATCGATTTCATGTTAAGTATGACATTTAATAGGTTTCTGTTTGCTTGCGAATTAGGATATTGCAACTTGTTAACCGGCCTTTTGGTCCGGTCACCAAAAGTACTCAAGACACGCTCGACTCAACATACCGCGTGATATTACAGCCCGGAGGTGTCGCCAATATCATCTGGGGGACAGCATCAGAAGACTCGAGTCTGGCCACTAGCAGGATTTCGCATCCCTCGGACGCAACCTCCATCAGTATCCGTCCGCATCCGAGCCGAAGGCGAGCCGTCAAGCGGGTTCGGGCACAGCGCTGGTGGGGGTCCGGGGCCCCACAGTCTCGGCGGCGATCGACATAACCGGTTAGGTCGAAACTGTGGGCACCGCCCGATTCATCCGATTTTCTCCAGGCCGGAAGCTCAGATTCCTTCACTTCGGACCAGCTAAATGATGGATTCCTTCACTTCATGCTGAGGAGCTTAGACGCCCCAAAAGAACCAACATGCCGTGCCAACAAACCTCGGCCACGTCCCCTCCAAACAAACTTCGCACCCTGCCAAGGTGCGAAATTTCGTACCTTCTAGGTATGAAATTTCGTACCTTACAAGGTGCGAAATTTCGCACCTAGCAGGTGCGAAATTTCGTACCTCCACCCAGGTACGAATTTTCCGTGGCCAATAGATGGAGGCGCGAATTTCCTGAAGATGGTCCCCATTTCTACCTACTCCTACCTAACCACTTCCTATAAATACTCCCACTACCTCACACTTCAAAAGAGAGAGATTCTTGGGCTTTGAGACCTCCATAAAGCTTCATTAATGGCATCTCCTCTTTGAGGAAGAAGAAGGGCAAACTTGTCCATTTTACTATTTCTTGCAAATATGACTATTGTAGCTTCATAAATCATAGTCAATGAATGTAATGAGAGGATCTCAACCTTGTAATCTTTCAAGTAATCAATAAAATTCCTACAACTCTCCAAAGTGGACGTAGGCCCTCCCTGAGGCCGAACCACTATAAATCTCTTGTGTTACTGTTTATATTCTATAGTATGTTCTTGTCTATGCGACCATATTTATAATTCCTAGTAATTAGGAATCTTTGGTGTTTACAACATTTTTTGCCGTCAACATTTGGTTCTTTCACTAGGAAAAATCGGATTTTGCGCCTTTGTCGCACCTTGTCATCTTGACCCCCGACGAGCTTAAGGTTCCTTGATAAACTTGCTGTCGAGTCCGCTCACGATGGCAAAGTGACCAAAGAGCGCAAAGATCAGATCTTCAGCCGCAGTCGAGGACGGGACATCCCAACAACCTCGAGCCTCGAACCTCTCGCCTCGACCTCGAGCCTCTTGCCTCGGCCTCGAGCCTCCCACGGGGTTCGAAACTCGCACCTCACGGGCTTCGAAGCTCAAACCCCACCAGGTTCGAAACTCGAACCCTACGAGGCTCGAAATCTCGAACCCCCATGGGGTTCGAAACTCAAACTCCACAGGGTTCGTACCCTCGAGCCCCAAGAGGTTCGAAAGTCCCTCGCCCCGGCCTCGAGCCTCCACTCCACTACTTTGGATTCCTCGACTCCGCATCCCGCCTCACTCAGCCTCGACTTCGTCTCACTTGGCCTCGAATCCGCCTCACTCGGCTACGCTATAACATAGGCAACTCCTCGACCACTCTCGCCCAGCAAGGAAGATCAATCATAAGGACTAGGAGGCTCGGCCACTAATGAAATCGTCCCTCCTATTGTGGACCCCGAAGCGCTCGCAACACAAGCTCAAATCCGTGCATTTAATGAAAAATATGAGAACAAGGATGTCGAGCTCAACCCGGCATTAAGGAATAACATCGACCTTATGCGACAACTTCAAGAACGTCAGTGCATCGTCGATCGACTTCAACTAGCTCGGAACAACACTCGACCTCGACCAATGGTCTCGGAAACTTCCTCTCCCGAGTCAAGGGGCCCGCGTCAAAGAAGGAGGTTAAGTCTCGGTAACGACGTCGCCGCTCGTACGAACGCCCTCGATAACGGCAACGGCGATGGTCACGACAATGACAATGGCGACCGAACTACAGTCACATATAGCGAGGGGGCACAGTACCGAGACCGCTCTCGCTTGATTATGAATGACGGACCTGATCCTACGAACCAACCTCTTCCTCGACACAACTCGATGATTGCTAATTAGGATGATGGGCCCGCTATTCCAATGGCCTGCGCTCTTCCAGAATAGGATCCGCATCAATCCGCTCTTCATCAAGGTCCGCTTATAGATGTCAAGGATATGGAGGAAGACAATCCGGACGTCCATCATAGGAAACGCCCTCGCAATAGGACCCCGGAACCTCGCCAAAACCCATGGGTCCCGATGGTGGATCCCCATCCAACATACCTTCCCGACATGGTCCGACATGAGTGAGAGCAAGGAAACATGCATGATTCATGGGAAGTGCACATTAGGCGCAACCCCTTCACCAGGAGAGTAAATGAAGCTGAATGGCCACGCCGCTTCAGCATGCCACAGATGCCGCTCTATGATGGCACAACTGAACCCTGTACCTTCTTAAATCAATATGAATGGAAAATGGACTCGAGCCGGGGCAATGATCCGGTCAAATGCAAGTGCTTCCCGGTCTTCTTATCGGGAACCGCTTTGTTATGGTTCTCTCGCCTCCCACTCGATTCCATTAACAACTTCAGCCAGTTAGCAGCAGAATTGGTCAAGCAATTCAGAGTGCACATCCCGACTCCGAAGAATGCACACACCTTGTATAACCTATGCCAAGGACCTACCGAGTCACTCAAAAGCTACCTCTCCCGGTTCAATGTCGCGCTCGCCGAGGTCAAGGATCCAGATCCTTGCACCGTACTCTATCAACTAGACAAAGGTGTCCTCCCTACTTCCGACTTCGGGGCATGGATTGATCGGAAGCAGCCAAAAAGCCTCGACGCTTTCCATGAAAAGGCTAGGCAATACTTAAGACGAAACCGACTCCCCAGGGTCGGTCTTCCCAACAATCCACATGCAGGTGCCATAAATGACAACGTCAAAGGGAAACAGATAGTAAAGCTCTTTGATAAGGACACGGGGGATGGCCCCTACAAAAAAGTACCGAATAGCAGTAGGCAAGGCGGCCACAACAACGACCAAGTTTCTACGGAACCCAAATAGCCCAGCTCTCACCGGACATACAAGATCTATACCCCGCTGAATGAAGACTTGGAAACAATCAACCGACAAATGTGCAACACGCTTCAATACAAGAAACCATACAACAGGGAGTCCACTAACCATGAGAAGAAGTCCAGCAAGTACTGTCGGTACCACGGCATGTACGGGCCAATACCAATAATTGCCATCAATTCAAAGATGTAATCGAAAGGCTTGTCCGCGAGAAGCGCCTTGAGCAGTACGTCCGAAAAGCATCATGACTCTCGCTGGCACTAAGAGGAATTCCGGCAAAACCTAATATTGGCCACAATTGACACTGGTACCTCTCACCTGCCCTGAGTGGTGGAGGACCCACTGGAAACGGATCTCCTTCTACTTGTGGACCCCGAAGCTCCTGCGGCTCTCGCGCTAAGCGTTGAAGATCAACATCAACCTTATGCGCCAACTTCAAAAAAAATTCAACGCATTGTCGTTCTACATCAGCTTGCTTAGAACCGCGCCCGCTAGCGGCATACCGCATCAAAAATTTCCTCTTTCAAAGCTAATGGCCCATGGCGAGGAAGGAGATTCAGCCTCATTAAAAACATCGCCATCCACTCCAACATTCGCATGGCGACAGCAACAATAACAGAAAGGAAATGATGATCAAACAATCATCACTTACGACCAAGGAACACGGTAACAAACCGGGTTCATGTAACCAACCTTCTACTCAAAAGAGCCCAACTGTCGCCGCTCGCAACCAAAGTCCCGCTCTTCCAGCAACTCGTCAGACCAAAGTACCTCCGAATCCGGGTGCACACCAGCTCGCCCAAACTCGACAGCTATACCAAAACCAGACCTCCATCGAATTACGTCACTCAAGGGGAGCATCAAAAGAATGATCAAGAATCCTGCCACCGATTTGAAAGCTTGACTCGAGCGGTAGGAGGAAGCTTTCAATGCCTTCCTCGCCAGATAAGAAGCACTTTAGATCCGACTAGCCAAGCATACATTACGGAGGCAAGTACCGATGCTCCTCCACCATCGACCCAGGACTTGGGGGCAGCCCCGCAAACTAACCGACTAGCCGACGTCACTCCTCGGAATGGTGCCGGTCCCACTACACTCGGGGGCACCCCTAATCCCGACATCGCTCTAGCTCGATGCACTTCGATTGGTCAGGCTTTGCAGTTGGAAATGTTGCTCAAACACCAACGCGCGCAGCTTTGGATGGTACTCGTCCCATGGTTTCATGAGTCAGAATTACGCTCAATGTGGCCCCTCTAGTTTGAATCCAACAAGACTTTCCTCTTAATCAGCCGATTCCCAACTTGGACGTAAGCACTAGGGGCACCAGTGCCACTATAAGCAATCGAAATCAATTGCTTGCTATCGAAAATTGGCCAGAGATCGCAGGTGTCATCCGTCGGTACACTCCAGGAATCATCCATTCACTAGGATCGCATGCAAAGCTGAGTAGCCCTGACACTCCAACACACCACATGTGGCATTCCATGAAGGCACGACTGACCTTTAACCTCGGCAATATCACGGTCAGCACGAGAAATGGAACGCGTCATCCCGGTCATCCCCGGCTTTGACGCTCAAGCCTTCGCTAGGCGGACTCGGGCTGCTATGACTCCATACTTATCGCCTACGCTTCTAGCATCCAACTGGGCTCAAGTTCACTTCAAACGACTTCCACAACGTCATGCAACCGAAGTTAGAGTCTCACGAAGTGCCAAAGACCTTCCGCCAAGAAGGTACGCTAGGCTCCAAAGTCCTGGACAAGATCACGACCTCTATAATGCAGCGGGAGCCCAACCTCCGATTGTCGCCGACACGATCTGTGGGATTGTAAGGAAATCGCGGGGGCACGCCTACGACGTCTGCGAAAGTAGTACGAGCCGTAACCCATTCACTTCGGCTAGCCATAATACCAAATGGCGCCAATGGCGCCAGTGGCGCCAGCACTCCGACATGCCGACGCTTGCCCCATACTTAAAGAAGCCATGATTCTCGAATTTTTATTAGCCGCCACAAGTGGCACATGGGTTCATTACGCGTCACCGACGCCGTAAAATGCAAGTAGTTCCCCGTCCTTATCCAAGACGACTCTATTATGGTTCACTCAACTTCCACCGTGAACTATCTCAACTCTCGACAAAACCGCCAAAAGAACGGTCTCGCAAACTAGGATGCACGTCATGATACAAAGAGACATCTTCTTAGTCTCGAACGACTACCAAGGCATCTGAGAACTCTTAAAGGCCACCTCGCAAAATCCAACACCGCCTTTGCCGAATTCAAGGAACCCACTCCTCGAGTCACGCTCGTCCAGCTTACAAAGGGCATGCCACCTGGTTCCAAACTTGGGGCATGGACCGATCAAAAACAATCAAGGATTCAGAAGATCTTCCACACGAATGCCGACTACTTCCTATGCCAAAATCTAGCACAAAGGAATCAAGCTCCTACCCTCAACATCCTACCTCCTGATGACGCCCATAACTCCAACAACTCTGATTCCACCACTCTGCACAATCTTTCTCCCGCCGGCAGCGTCAAAGGTAGTCGCAACAATAAAGGGAAGCGCCTTTGACTTCCTTCTTTCCGCAGTTATACTGCTTTCAGGGAACCCCCCCCCCCAACCCCCCGGGAAAATCTATTTCGCAGCCTGCAATCCCAACCATGCAAAAGGCCAGGACCTAAACGTCCGACGAGTGCACCAAGGGACTCTACAGGATATTGTCGGTTCTACACTGTCCGCAGATACAACACAAACATGTTTCGCCACTTACAGAGCAACATTGAGGAACTCATAAAGATGGAAACTCCGAGCCACTCAACGCTCATCAAAGATTCCTTTTGCATAGGATCTCCGAGCCACTCGACGCTCATCAGGGGTTCCCACTACGTGGGACCTTTGAGCCACTCGACGCTCATCGGAGATCCGCACTGCATAGGGTCTCCGAGCCACTCAACGCTCATCAGAGATTCCCACTAAACAAAAACTCGATCGACAATTAATCCCTCAAGATCATCCCCCTGGCTCGTCAGGACTATGGAAACAATGAGCATCCATGCGTCATAACTCACCTCACGCGGGTCGCCATTGGCAGCGATCTAGTTGTTACCAGGCCTCAAGTGCTGTAAGCCCTCCAAATGGCTTCTGTCTGACCTATAGTCAACCATTACGGCTAATTCGTATACACGAGCGCACTACACTAGATCAACATCTCCGACCCGAGAGTCGATCCCTTGGATCAAGCTTTAATCAGCAACGAGTACCCCGATACTTCAACTCCACAGTCCGCCATAAGGACCTCAACATCGGCAATCTCGTCTTACAGCGGGTCCTTCCTCCACCGGCAGGCCTCGTCCCTCGGTAGGAAGGCCCACACTCATACAACGGAAGCTCAGCGATGGAACTTTCAAACCATCAACCATGGACGAAGCCGATCTCTTAAGGGCATGGAACAATGAACATCTTCACCTCTACTCTACCTAACTTAGTGTACAATCAATTCAGGCCTTTCAACGATGTTTTGCTTTCCTGCAATTCGAGGCATTGCAAAAGCTACTACTACCAGAGATATCCGTAGGGGTGATGTTCAGTTTCCTGTCTCCCTTCCATGTTTGCTCCATGCATGACATGTTTGGTTAATCCTAACAACCATCTTGCACTCAAACTTCCGACCGCCGTACCCGCCCCTGGCATAGGGGTCGGCACCGCCGTCTCAACTGCCAACCAACCCCGCGGCCTAATCACATTGGCAACGACCGGCGCCCCAAGCACGGGAGCCAGCCACGCCACTCGAGTCGCCGGCCCGTGGCGCGACCGAGTATAAATAACCTCTAAGTCGAATCGTTCGCCAAAGTTCCATGCGACTTGGGGTCGCCCAACATACAGCCGGGGGCGACGTACACTTCCCCCTAGCTACGGGTACCTGTCGAATCCCGGCACAACACCGAGACCGACGTTAAATCGTTTCCCCGAAGCCCTAAAGGCTTAGGTACAGCTCATGGCCACGATCATACCGTACGCGCTGATGATCAGAGCATTTCTCCGGCGAATAAACGACGCCGTCACACGCTCGAACCCAATGAACGACGGGAGAGCCACCCTTTGGACGGACTGCATAACGCGACGTCATACGCCTCGGCTACTCTTGAGTTTAATCCCGGGCAACCCAAGAAAAAACAGCAGGCGCTCTAGCCGGGCTTCACAAACTACAGGTTTCCTAAGCTAAAGGAAACTTACTAGAAGCCTACGCTCTATCTCACCCCTCTGGAACAACAACCCAGAGCACGTACTTTGTCTCACCCCTCTGGAACAACAACCCAAAGCGCGGTACTCTGTCTTACCCCTCTGGAACAACAACCCAGAGCGCGGTACTCAATTCCGCCCCTCTGGAACTACAACCCAAAGCAAGGCACTCAATCACACCCCCTGGAATCACCAGCCTGGGGCATAACCCTCACAATCGCTTTTTTGTTAAATGTAATGATAAGTATGCCCATGCAAGTATGGGACGCCTGAAAACATGGAAGGAACATCCGAACAGTTAACACAAATTGCGATCTTTACTAATTCACTTTCCATTTCACATGCACGCACACATTAAACAGATTACATGTCTAACATCTCTTCCCTCTGATGACAGGGTATTCATAAATACCACACGATGTCTTTAAGGACCAAAAGCGAGGACCGCACTTGCATATACTATTGGTTCACTTAACCCAAGGCATCTTTAATTCCTTTAACAATTACTGATGCTACTCATCCTTTTCTTTTCTTTTCTTTTCTTTTGTCTACGCAGGTTCGATACCGGCAGATCACCACCAATGACGGGCCCTTTCCTTCTAGAACCGCTTCCTCCTCCTCTACTCTACACAAGAGTATTGGATTCATTAGGCATCGATGCGCGCCTTCCGCCATCATCCTCATCGCTTGTAATCATCATAGCCTCCCCGAGAGCAACACATGGCAACGGCTTAGGGACGATGTAAGAAGCAAGGACCAATTCAGCATAGGTGTCTCCCCAAGCCTTCTTGGCGCCTAACTCCGCTCTCTCCTCAGCATCTTCAGTAGTCTTCCGATCAGCTAAGTGCCTAGACAGGATCCACATAATGGCATCCGCTACAAGTGTGCTAAGGGACCTCTCGCCCTCTTCTAGCAGGCGTCACCGGCGGCTCTTCTTATTCCTAGCCTACTCAGTGGCCCTCTCCTTCTCCGCCTCAACATCGGCCTACCTCCTCGCCACCATGGCAGTAGATTTCTCCTGGGCATCCTGACTAGACTTTGCCCGGGCACCTTGTATGGCAGCCTCATCCTATCCGTCTTCCCCTCCGACTTTGCCATCAGCCGGGCTTCCTGATTCTCCACCCTAGCTTGCATTGCTTGCCCGTTTACACCAGCTACGCCCGTTGCATGAGCACTTCGACTAGCCACAACTTCTCCTCCTCCAAGGAGGATCATATGAACATGGGACCCCAAAGCCATGGTTTCTCCTACTTCTCCAAATTGTTTCCGCTGTGACTACAACAGAGGCCCGAACGCTTGAGGAAGTACAGGGGCAAAGCCTGGCGTCATCTCCGCTCAAAGGGCAAGTACACGAGCTTGGGGGCTAGGGCTGCACACAACCCATATCCAACCCTACCCAACCCACCAACCCGACCCAACCCACATAAATCCAACCCAACCCATCCTAGTTCGGGTCGGATATGGGTTACAATTTGTAACCCATACTATATGCGGGTCGGGTTTGATATTTTGTTCAACCCAACCTTATTTTAACCCAACCCAACCCTATATTAAAAAACTAAACTAATATTCGCCCACTTAAAATTGAAATAGTATAATTCTAGAATAATGTTTTTGTATTCTATAATAAATATACAAAAAAACATATTTCATGTCAATCCAAACTAGATAGAAATTGGCAAATATATTTTGAAGAGAATTTTAATGTATTTTAAAATGAAACACTTGCTCAACTATGTAGTAAATTAATTTCATATGATGTGTTTTATAATGAAATTTTAATTAAATATGTCTTATAATGAATCGGTTATCTTAAATGCATTATGCTAGCTAAAATATGATATATTATGCTGAATATTTTGATATTATTTTTAGAAAAAATCCCCAATGTTCTCATTTTTTTATTGAATTCAAGCAACCTAACCCAACCCTACATAACCCGACCCAACCCATATTTCAACCCAACCCATATCCAACCTCATATAGGGTCGGATACGGGTTGAGCAACCTTAGACCCATACTTATGCGGGTCGGATGAAGTATTTGGTCTAACGCAACTCAACCCATACTTCGTGCAGCCCTAGTGGGGGCAGTCTCCTACCCATCTCCACACCGGTTTACTCATCGCTGGACCTGAGGAGGATCTCCGCCAGCTTCCGCGCTGGCATTTCCATCGCCATAGCCGTGGGGGCAACCATTCTAAGGAGGAACATACACCTCGCCACGAGAAGAACCCGAACCCAAAACCTTGGGTCTCGGAAACTTCTAACCTCCCGGTAGTACTAGGCAGACCAGGCATTGAGGCCCAAACCGAAGGGCAGAGGAAGCAATACGATCGCAGTTCCCCGAGGAACTAGAGAACTTAGATAAATTCTCAAGACGCGAATTAAAAAATCAATATTTCAGTGCAAGTTCTCGGGTTTCCATGGCCGGTTCATTGGGTTCGCAAGGTCTCAGCGCCCTACCAGCAAACTCATACTTAAACGTAACATGAAGATAACTCACACCCCTCGATGCATACCTACAAGCACATCGAAAAGCGGTGACGACACCTAGTTTGGATAACTATGGCAGTAGTTACCGGTAAACGTCAGCACCATTTTCCAAATCGGATAACGACCCTGACATAATTGGGTTGGAGACTAACAACTCGAACATATGCCCGCATCTTGCGCACGTATCCGAGCAATCAGTCCGAATAAGTTCATTTCCAGAATCATTCGCCAACCAATTGTGTTAAGTTCAACTTCAATTACTGATCAGGCATGAAACATTGAGCAACGATCCGAGCCTGCTAGCTCGTATCTGACGTCGAGAAGAATCTAGCAGGTACCCGGGCCTGGGGCAACCCTCTACGGATTGTCACACCGGCCTGGCAATATCATGACCCGATCAAATCCTCTAAAGTCTCTGCACTGGCATCATCTTCATAGCATCCTACGAAACCACCATCTTTAGAGCACCTTCACCTTTCAACGAAGGAAATCCGGAGCCAGAGTTCAGGCCCTGGAGGCTTCTCGGCTTCCATCATTACCCGGACTCCACAAAAAGCTGACGCTCCGGAACATCGTGGCAGCCTTTAGCCTCAACAACTAACGCCACGGCCATCACCAACCGCCAGTGCAACGCATAAGTTAAGATGTAACCGCATCATGGTTAGGTTATTGATCGGATCCCAAGACTAATCGGTTAACCATGTGTCGATATCTTACACAAGCATTCAAGCTGACAATCCAAGCAGGTCTATTCCTTGAGGACCACGTCGCGAGACCAAAAATCACTAATCACTGTCCGCTCATATGGCGCCATGCAAAGGTTCAAGTTTACAAACTCAAGATCGAAGACAGGGTTCGACAAAGTCGTGGGAGTGCGAAGTTATGTCTCATGCTCCCGCGCGTCGGCTTAGTTGTTATCTCCTCAACCAAGATTCGAACTCCTAAAGAGCATGAAAGATTTAATAAGCATTTGGGACACAAAGCCCAATCCCGTATTCACACATGCTTTGCAACCTTTATCCAAATTCCTAAACCCGTTTCCCAAGATCCGCCGCTCCACGTTCTTGGGTACCAGATCCGAAAGCCCTCTTACTTTCCACATCTCTCTTCCCTTCTCCCAAAAACCTAACAATACCTCGAACAACCAAAGTACAAAAGAAGTATTTTGGCATCCTTCATGCCCTATAGTGATTTTCTATTCGGAGAAGAGGAGAAAGGAAGTAACTACAGTCAGGGGATCGGGATGCCCCAAACGAACGTTCCAAGGTCGGAATTCGAGATCGTACACCTAAATACGGCTACATCCACTTATCTTTGAAGCACTGGCAACCAAGACAATCACGACTCAACGACCACTTGCATACTCACCAAATGCTCAATCATCAAAGCGTATGCATTTGCACATCCCCCGCAAGTGTCAAGTCGCCTAAAATGCGCGACGACGGCACTATGCGGCTACTGAGTAATGCGAGTGTGACACCAAACCAGCAGCAGCTCGCTCACGATTCCCCAACGAGCGTGCCCGCTAACTAACATGTCTTTCCTATAACTTGCAGGATAAATCCACAACCCAACTATCATCTCAACTTTCATTCCAAAGCACATCATGTCAAGACAAGATGTACTTTGGGGGGTAAATGTTAACCGGCCTTTTGGTCCGGTCACCAAAAGTACTCAAGACACGCTCGACTCAACATACCGCGTGATATTACAGGCCGGAGGTGTCGCCAATATCATCCGGGGGCCAGCATCAGAAGACTCGAGTCTGGCCACTAGCAGGATGTTGCATCCCTCAGACGCAACCTCCATCAGTATATGTCCGCATTCGAGCCGAAGGCGAGCCGTCAAGCGGGTCTGAGCGCAGCGCTGGTGGGGGTCCGGGGCCCCACAGTCCTCGCGGCGATCGACCTACCGGTTAGGTCGAAACTGTGGGCACCACCCGATTCATCAGGTTTTCTCCATGCCGAAAGCTCAGATTCCTTCACTTCGTGCTGAGGAGCTTCGACGCCCCAAAAGAACCGACATGCCCCGCCAACGAACCTCGGCCATGTCCACTCCAAACAAACTTCGCACCGTGCCAAGGTGCGAAATTTCATACCTCCTAGGTACGAAATTTTGTACCTTGAAGGTATGAAATTTCGTACCTGGGAGGTATGAAATTTCATACCTAGACGGTACGAAATTTCATACCTGGGAGGTGCGAAAATTCGCACCTAGTAGGTGCGAAATTTCGTACCTCCACCTAGGTACAAATTTTCCGTGGCCGACAGCTGAAGGCGCGAATTTCCTGAAAATGGTCCTCATTTCTACCTACTCTTACCTAACCCCTACCTAACCACTTCCTATAAATACCCCACTACCTCACACTTCAAAAGAGAGAGATTCTTGGGCTTTGAGACCTCCATAAAGCTTCATTAATGGCATCTCCTCTTTGAGGAAGAAGAAGGGCAAACTTGTCCATTTTACTATTTCTTGCAAATATGACTATTGTAGCTTCATATGTCATAGTCAATGAATGTAATGAGAGGATCTCAACCTTGTAATCTTTCAAGTGATCAATAAAATTCCTACAACTCTCCAAAGTGGACGTAAGCCTTCCCTGAGGCTGAATCACTATAAATCTCTTGTGTTATTTACTGTTTATGTTCTATAATATGTTCTTGCCTATGCGACCATATTTATAATTCCTAGTAATTAGGAATCTTTGGTGTTTACGACATTTTTTGCCGTCAACACAACTTTAATAGTAATGCGAGTTTATTCACTTAATTTGTTTATTAGTGGTCCAGTCCTCGGAATATAGCCCAGATGATCAACCCAATGAAACAGATGAACCGGATGTTGTCAAAGATGCGTAGCGGCCGATAATTTCTAATAATTCCCGGCCATCATTTTTTCCAAATATATAATAGGGGAGAGGGTTCGCTAAGTTTGAAAAGTCCAAAGAGCGCAGCCCAATAGAATAGTAAGGCTTGTTATCCCTATTGGTATTTGCAAGATCGTGCGAAAGGCAGCACTACGTATGGATTAAAGGGAGGGCTTGCAGGAATTATGAAATGCTAATATGTTGAACTAAACCCTGTTTTGGGAATCCACGGTTTTGGTGTAGTGGAAAGTATTAAAATGGTTGGAATCATTGTTTTTGGATTTGAATTTGGCATTGGATGCATCATATGAGGTTGTGAGATAAATTGTTTGATGGCGTGGTTTTATGTGCTATGGTTACTAGGAAGAATTTGGACTCAGTTCAGGTATTTGATGTTTGATAAGTTAATTTGTTTTGTTTTGACGTGTAATTTTTTATTCATTTTATTTTCATCTATAGAGTCAAAGAGGAGCTTTAGTTTTGTCAAATCTAAGGGTCGATAATCTTAAGAGGTTTCTATTGGCTATGGACAATATGGGACTGCTAAATTTGATGCATCAGATTTGGAAGAGGTAACTTGAATTATCTGGAGTTTATTAACAGCTATATCAACCATTGTATTATCCAAAATTATTACAACCTTCTTTAGTATTTGAAGCCTTTTCCTTTGCTTATTCATGTGTTGT
Source organism: Allium sativum (assembly GCA_030737875.1). Taxonomy (NCBI): domain Eukaryota; kingdom Viridiplantae; phylum Streptophyta; class Magnoliopsida; order Asparagales; family Amaryllidaceae; genus Allium; species Allium sativum. The sequence continues at coordinate 478,632,881 of CM060925.1, forward strand.
TTTTTAACGTCGGATAAGGTTATTCCCTCCCTCCTTCTACATGTGATGTACGTAATGGCTAACTTGATATAAGCATGTTATCTTTTTGTATTCTTTTTACAGTAAATTGATGCTCTCAATTTCAACTCTTGTCAACATGCTGCTACTATTATCCAAACCAAATTTATCAAAATTTAGTTGTTGGATGAAGACTTAGGAACCATTTATTATTTTTAATTATGTATACAATAGTTTCATATATAAGCTTTCCCCCAGAATAATAGATTATTTCTTCTAATTTGTCAGTTTGAGACAGCCTTTGCAACCATGGGTTAAGTTTGTCCAAACTATTCGAATGCAATGGACTATCTTCTATTTACATGCACTGTGCAATAATAATCCATTGAATATATATATATATATATACTAAACTTATATTTGCTATTTATAATGGATGTGTGATCAAGTACTATCTATTTTTAAGAGATGCATTACTGTTTTTTAGGCTATAAAGGTTTATTTTGAATTATGTATGATATAAGCTTGAAGAATCAAATTTTAACCCATCTAGTACTATCTGTTGGCTTTTAAAATGTTACAACATTTCGAGATTTATACTACACTTCCTACAAGGGTATATGTTTATTATTTGACTTGGAGATGTGTTTTTGGTAGTCAAACTGACCTCTTTTTTCAATATAGCAAATATATTTCTATAGTATTATACTAATTTTAACACTCAATTAAACAAGTTAATTAATCTAGTTTACTCAGATCCGGTGCCAAATAAGTTGCGTAAATATCTGCTCTATTTGGTTATGTTTTTGTTATGCATTGGTTATGTTCGATTACAAAATATTTGCATCTGAAATGAACCAAATGGAATACTTGCTAACCCCTGGTTGTATGTATATATTTAATATTTTTATAGACTACTTCTCCTTATATTTAATTTTAACAGCAAGCGTTAAGGACAATTATCCTTATATTTTCCACGTGCTTCCATGCTACTTGCTGAACTAGCAGCAGCGGAGGCTGGTCTGTCAAATGGAGTCGGCATTTTTTATCATCTTTAATTTATATATGTCCTTACACCATTGAATGTGTATTTCATAATTTAATCTATATGTCCTTAAACTAAATCCAGCATTTCAGCTTGTATTGCCGCTGAACTATGTAACCCCAGGCTGGAATGCATATATTCGATAGCTGAAGATAAAGGAAAAATGAGTTTAGGTAGATATTTTAATTTTTAATTTTCTTATGTCACTACAACAAAAAACACATTTCGCAACAGGCAAAATCTGTTGCAGTAGGCCTATTGCAACAGGCCAGCGCCCGTTTGCATAGCTGAAGTTGCTAAAGGTCTGCAAGAGTTTTAGCCCGTTGCAATAGAACGTTGCAGTAAACCTTTTTGCAACGGACTGTTGTTGTTGCAATATCTCCTTTTGCAACAACAAATGACCGTTGCATAGTCCATATTAGGTATCAACAAATAAGATATCACAACTATTTTTGACAGTTGCAGTAAGTCAAATTACAACAGTTAATAACCGTTGCAATAGGTAATTTTAATTTTTAAAGGACAATGATACCACAACAGTTTTTGACCGTTGCAATAAGTTCAAGTACAACTGCTATTTACTGTTGCTAATGACTCACCTGCAACTGACAGTTGCAGTTACTACATTCAATTCATCAATATCTAAATTCAATAATTTACTGTAGTAACGATAAGACATTACAAATAAATACACGTGCATTCGAAAAGACATTGACAAAACAATAGATTCACTATCTTTAGAACATTCCAAAAGATTAGTTGAAGTTACATTCCAAAATTAGCATAGTAACAAACGCGATCCATACATAATATAAATGCATACCGTTACACCGTACCAACAAGTCCAAAATATAGCATAGCATAACATCTAAAAGCTAAGAAGCACATATTACTCTAGTGAAATGAACTCTTTGTGCCACGCCACGGTTGTTCCAACGGCCTCTTTAATGGTGTACATCTCCGAATTAGGCCTTAGTAGAAAAGCTTCAGGATCCACGGCTACGTTAACCCATACCTTCCAAAAGCAATACAGTACACATTAAAACTTTAATTTTAACGCAAATAGTGAAAGAAAAGACCAACATACTGAAAAACGTGCATTAGAAAGATATTAACCCATACCTTCCAGAAGTCCTGCCCAAGTTTCATAAAGTGTACCACGACATTTGGATCGGTGCTTGCAATCGTTCCTTCTGCAACTATGTTCTTGTTCAAACCCAATAGCTTGCACTTCCTTTTAAGTAAACTTTCGGGACTTTTGCTATTTTGACGATCTTCAATTTGCACATTATTACTTTCACGGTGCGTCTATAAAAAAAAAATGGCAGAAACAGAAAGAGAGTTGAAACAGAGCCTGCACTATGCTGTAGCAGTGCCTGCACTATGCTGTAATGCACTATTTCATAAACTAAATTAAATTTGCTAACGGTAAAAAAATAAAATGTTATTGCTAGATAAAACAATATAAATAACAATTACACCTCCTTACGAGTCACACGTAATTCAGTTATTTTATTTTGGAAAACATTTAGAAATGTGTAACTTGCATTTTCTATTTGGAAAACGCAATAGAGACCTAATTTACATAGTACTTTCCATAGACAACTTTTTTCCCCATCTACAATATGATACGAGCCACGGATGGTGTGCTGCTAACATTCAATCTGTTTCTTAGTAATTATTTACATGAATCTTGTATAAAAAAAACCTTGTACAAGGCGCGTCTCTGATAAATGTATAATATATGGATGGAAATGGCTTTTTTGAAATTAGGCACTTTAGATGACAGTAGGTATTAGTACTACAAGTCAATACAGTATATACCTTAATAATTGACACTATACATTCCAATATGCAAATTTTGAATCTGTGACCCCAAGCACCAAGGTCGAGAGATCTACCCATTTCGACAGTGGTGCCGGTCAAAGATGGAAATGATTGTACATATTCTGAAAATTATATCACTATGACCTGGTATGTATCACTGGTGATATATTAATATTTCCGAATACAGATCGCTAGTGAGGAGTCAAAGTTGGTGGACACATCCAAACTCCAAAGTGCCTTTGAATCTGTGAAAGCCGAACTGGATGCTGCCAGATTAGCTTACAGTCAAGAATGTGTGCCTTACTTTCGGATCAGATAGACTTATCATCCAAAGAAAGTGCCACATTGCGGAGTACTCTTGAAGAAACGACCAAGGAAAAATTAATTCTTAAGGTATTGATTTTTTTTCCCATGCGTTTGGAATTATCAGCATCGTAAATTTGCTTTTATACAAATTTATATGTTGTAGGTGCAGATAGGTTATAGGGCTGCTCTTAAATTAACTGAACTGTTGTTATATTTATGTAGAATTCATTGGAAGCTGCTGTCAAGAAAAATGCCGAAATGGAGCAAGAACTTTTGAAGATGCAAAATGGAAGTCATGACACCGTGGACAAGTTGCATAATGCTGAATCAAAATATTTGCAAGTCCAACAAAATTTGCACAAGTATTTTCTTTGTTCGTTTTGGCAAATTATATTATGACACACAAACTTTATTCTGTGGAACTATTTAAAATCTTAATTAGCTCTCTTCCTCACCTGAGTTAGATTCAGTTCTAGCGGTCAAAAAATTTCTGAACGTGACTTTCACAATTGTCTGAATTTAGTTGAGCGATGTTATTGTAGTGTTTTTTGTCTGTGCATAACTAAATTTGAACACGAAATACTCCACTATAAATATCAATTTTCTTTATATTGTCACACCTTTCAGATTTTGAAGTCGATATTCATAAAATTTATTCATGTATCCCAACTCACTGACCATCAATTAACCACAGAAATGCAAAGTTATACGATGTTTTATGTTCTATTTATATCATCTTTCAATTATCATTTCGTGACCTGATCATGATTGTGCCATTCGTTCAATCATCTAGATTGGAGAAGAAACTTACAAGTTTAGAAGATGAAAATGTTATCTTAAAACAGAAGTCATATCATTTATCATCTAGGGGCAACCATGGAACTTCTAAATCTTTCTCTGAGGTAAATCATTTCTTCTTGTCCATATTGATTTACACATTCCACCAAATCAATTGCTGATTAGTAGACTGTTACACATTTAAGTATCCAATGTACATCACACAAATAATAGTAAAGGAATTCAGTATTGTACATGCAGAGTCATCCTAATTTACCTATGCTTGCAAGCATGAGCCAGCGACCTAACCTGGTATGTTATTTAATTATTTTACTCAAATCAGATATACTCCACTATTTGGCTACTGGTCACATTTTGATATAACTCAACAAAATAAAAGTATAAAACCATCAGTAGCAAAAGTTCAAGTTTATGACTGACAGGTCCATTCCAAGGTTATAATCATAACCAAATAGGTTTTGCTATGAAACCGGCTTATATTAGAGTTCACTGAAGCTAAGTAAAACTGCGGAACAAGGCAAAAATATCATATATTACCTGTGCCGTATGAGTAAGAGGAGTCTCTGATTGTGGTGCATTATCGATCCTCTTTTCATTCGTGTTCTGTAAAATGTATAATGTTACTATAACTTACTGTAACATATCATATATTCATAAATAGGGCTAACTATCTATAACTTACTGTAATGACCAATTTAGTTAACTCTTCTACTTTAGCCATCAAGCTAGCAACTTGGTTTTCCAATACAGACACCTTTTTTGAATTGCTTACATGAATACCAATTCGAGATGGTACAATGCCAAAGCCTAGTCCTCTCACTCTTCCCTTATGCTCGGTGCCAAAAACCTTCGACACTCCATCTTCACCTATCGATGACATTCCCTGAGAACTATGAGTGCTACTCTTATGCTCTTCTATCTTAGCCTGCAGATTTTTGTAAAAAAAAAATAGAAATGAATTTTTATAAACAAAATTAAAATGTACATCAGTTGATAACTAAAGCATATATGTAACAAAATTAGATGACAGTTACATATTACTATGTTATTACAGAGATTTTGCAAGTTGTATGATGCATGTGCCAACGGGAGAAACCTTAACATGTGCTATATGCTCATATCCCCATCAACTAAAAATTATACTCTAAATATCTGCTTTGTTTTTCCACTAATTAACATATGTTGTTTAGTGCCAACAAACACACGTTAATTAGAAGAAGTTGTCATTTGTTTTGTGACAAAAAAGAGAAATAATGTAAATTGGCTTCCCTGGCGGTGGCTGAAAGGTCGATGGTCAGATATTCGGCATCATAAAAGCAAGTTTTAAGTATTTGTAAACTTGAGCTGAAGACTCTACCGTTTTCTCGAACTGAAAGGCATACAACAAACGACCAATCGACCAAAGGTTTTAAAGAAAAAAATCATCATAATGCAGATTCTTGAAGATCACGTACAAATCATGAAATTAGTAAACCAAAAAATTATTCAACATTGCATATACACGAAGAATGAAGATTCAAACTTCCAGAAGTGTTAATTAATTTCAAATGTACCAGATTGAACAAAATTAGAAAAACTGTTCAGACGAGCGCATCATCCATTTGTAACTCATATCATAAATACATATTACTAAAGTAAAGAGTAAACCAATCAATTTAACATTCATGGAAGTAATAAAATATTCTTGATTCAGTTAGAAACCAGGCATAAGAAAATAGATAAACGAAACTGAAACTAGAAGGAGTCAAGTCAAAATTTTAGGATAGAACATAAGGTATTAAAGTTATTAGCTATTTTATTTTAGTTTTTGTTTTTCAGCTTTGATAACGCATTTTTTTTCAAGTATATTTCTTTATATTTACTTTTTTTAAAATTCTCGACAACATGTTTATTTGTTTTTTTTTTCTTTGGAGATTTTTTAGACATATTGCAGATTTGCTGTCAACAGACGTGTTAGCCCTTGATTAAAATATTGCAGACAACTTGTCATTCAGTTCTCAATATCAAGGAATTGACCATTTAGGGTTGTTGATCTTATGCCACAAGTTTAGACCAAGAAACAGCTGGAACGCGGCTTCTAAGTTCTGACACAGTCCCTAGCTATTTTGAAATAAAACTGCCTAGTTACACCACAATAAGCATATATGCAAAAATGATATGAATTTTTTTGAATTTTCTAAACTGACTGATTAATTAAAGTTGTTTCATCTAATAACCTCCAGAATCATCATCTTCATGACAAAAAGAGGAAACAGAAGCATATATGTAACAAAATTACAATATTAATATAAATAAATTCTTACAATGCAGTTAGCCACAATAGAATTCGGCGGCTTTCCATCTTTTTTGATGTGGGCTTTGCACCATAGCTCGTCTCGGCTAACATCCGATATTCCACTTTCCATTTTCTACCCAAAAAAAAAGTAAGAAACGAAGAAAAAATATATATATAATGGATGTAAACATAACCCAAACATGCATTTTCTTACCATTTCTTCTGCTAATCTTGCGTAACCCTTTCTACCCATTGTGTGTGGAGTTTTGTTCTTTTCTCTAATTGCTTTGAATTTATTGCTGGTTTGCTACACAAGACAATTTCGTTAGTAAAATGTAATTTACATTTGAATTTATAACTGATAAAGCTCTTATTACCTCAAAGTTTTCTGACAGTTTTTCCTTTATAAAGTCATTCCACTCTTCATCACTCTTTATGTTTACTGGTTTTAGCATGGCTAACCTAGAAGAAGAGTCGGGAGAAGCAGACGCCGATTTAATAGCAAAAACCAATCTCGATTTTGACTCTTTCCATCGTGCTCCCATCATCTGAAACAGCAAGTCCTTGTAAACTGCATCTACCTTGAATCTCGTCTGCACAGCAGAAACAGCAATAAAACAGCATCATATGTTTAGAAACAGCATCAAGGTGGAGAATATATATTGGAGTGTGTTATGATAATAGTGTATTATTGGAAAGAAAAATGGTTACAGTGTTTTATTTGATTCTGGGAAGACAAGTCTAAGTAAATATAGTAGTAGTACAATAACCAGCTAGCAATGTTTCAGTTTGCATTTTGGCAGGCCTGCATTTCAGTGAAATTAGTTTCTCATACGGACTAACTGTCATGCCTCCCAAAGATTATCTTGTTGAACAAAGTCAAGAACAAAAAGGCTTGACTAGATAAAGATGATACTAGACCTTTGTGGTCTGCTCGCATTGGGGCAGCTTATGAAATTAGGAGTTGATAAATGGTGAGTTATATAAATTAGTTTCTCATACGGACTAACTTTTCTCTCTTTCGTGTTGCAAGGTGAAGATAATTTGATTTTGATATTTATTCAAGTTCACATACAACTACAAGAGACCAAAAGATCCCAAGCACGCACAGTTGCCCACTATTTTAAAAGTTGGGATCGGGAATAACATTCTCCATTTTATAAAACTGTAGCATATGTCAAAGTAGGTGAAAATATAAAGAAGCTTTCGTACTATTTGTTCTTTATTCTTTATTTCATTTTTCTTTTCTAAAGGTAGGTGTGAGGATCCATTGGGCTATGTTCATATCTAATATCTATACACAGGTGATTGGATAATTCCAAGTCCTCGAGTTGATGCAGCAACTGAGACAGAGCAAAACTCACTGACACTTAATTGTGGTGGAAAAGGTGGCATGAGAGTTGTGGTGCAAGCAGAGTTCAAAACTTACACTTAATTATTTTTATTTTTATTTTCTTGCCACTTAATTATCATCAGGTGTGCTGCTAAAGGAAGATTCGATTATATCCCTTGCAACAAGAACCTCTGTCATATTTGCTATGAAATATAGATGTTCTGTCTGAATTATAAATTCAACTGCGGAGAAAGAGAACTACTTGGAATTCAACTAACATGAGTTGATAAATGTTAGTTGTTTTAATAACATGGGTTTACTTGATAGACTACCAAATTATTGAACTTTTTTGTGTGTTCAACAGATACAACGCATACAACAGTACCAAAAATTTACAGTCAACCATAATTATAATGCCAAAATTCAAGGAATCCATCACTGAATTTATTTCTTCTCGATGAAACAGATAATAGTTTCATCACAGTTTCATACATAAAAGATTCATACTGATTTGAGAACAGCTTCTACAGTAAAATAAAATAAAATAAAAAATTGAATCTTAAATTCGTTTCATCACAGATTTGAACAGGATGGGGATTAATCGAAATCGAGAAAAAAATTACAACGAAGGAAACGTAGGGTTTGAATTTTACCTGATACCAGAACGCCGACACGAAGTGGATCGATTTTGAGACTGGAGATTGAACGTTGGCACGAATTGAGAGATCCTGGACGGATCTATTGAACGAGATGTCAAATAGCGGCAGATCGATTGAAGACGGAGGAAACGTGGGATGGCAAACTAGGGTTACGAAGTGGAATGCGAGGAAAGGAGATTGATAAAGTTTCATGCAACAGAAGGGTTAAAAACTTAAACGCGTTATTACTTGGTGAGAGTGCTCCTGGACAGATGGCTAATTGCATACGTGTTAAGTATACGTATTATATAATTTTCATACATTACCAAATTATGATTAAACTATTATGCTAATTACTTAATAAATATTATGCTAATTATATAATACCAAATTATATAATTTTCATACATTACCAAATTATGATTAAACTATTATGCTAATTACTTAATAAATATTATACCAAATTATATAATTTTCATTAATTAAACTATTATATAATTACTTATTAATTAAACTTATTAATTAAACTATTATATAATTACTTATTAATTAAACTATTAAACTATTAATTAAACTAAATTATGATTATCAAATATCATACATTAACAAATATCATACATTAATTAAACTATTAATAAATATCATACATTACCAAATGTTAATCATATAATTTTCAGATATATAAATATATAAACTATTATACTTATAATTCTTATATTATAAAACAGGATTTTACTTGGAGAAAAAATAATTTTCAAAAGTACGTTATTCGCAACAGGCTTTACCACTTGCAAAAAAATTACAGTTATCGCAACTGGTAAAGACAGTTGCTAAATCTATATTTCTTGCAAATAGTTTAAAGGTGTAGTTGCAAATAATATTTCTATTGCAACAGGAATGGAGGTCCAGTTGCTAAAAGTATGTTTTTGCAACAGGCCCGAAATCACTGTTGCGAAAAATATGCTTTTCGCAACAGGAAGAATAAGCCTGTTGTTAAATCTTATCTATTGCAACAGCAACAAAAGGCCTGTTGCTAAATATCATTTACTGCAACTGTCATTTGAAGCCTGTTGCAAATAGCTAGTTGCAATAGGGTATTTTTCTTGTAGTGTGTCTGTGGTTAACTCATCTTTGACTCTTATTTGCTAGACGTGCTAAATCTTTTTCTTTTTCATTTTAACTTACTTATATGATTATTTTGTAAAGCATTCATCACTGCAACTTGTTGCTTTCAGCTACGTTAATTGTTCATTAGCCAGTTAACAGTTTTGTGTCAATTAATCTTAGGGTTGCCCTTGGAAAAGCATGGAAAGCATCCTCTTTGGACGTGCCTGCAGGAATTCTATGTTGTGCAGCCAAAACAGAAATCACACTACAACTAAGTCGGGCCTTAAACATGGGTCATCTATAAGCAGTTCTGAAATCCAATCATCACGTCATATGCCATTTTGAATAGCATTTAAGTAACAATGATATATAAACCAGTGTTTTCATAACCGACTCTGCCGCGGTCCAACCTCGAATAACCCTAAAGCTTGGACCACGGAACAGACCTCATTCATGCATAAACCCTTGTCGGATCTTCAAACCAGCGGTCCAACCTTCAATTTTACAGGGTTAAACAATGGCTTTTTGTTTTTCTCTGTTGGAATGAATTAAAATTGCATTGAGTATTGCATGAGTCATTAAGTATTGCATTAAGTATTGCATGAGTCATTAAGTATTGCATGTGTTTCCGGTTTTGCTTAATCGGTTTTATTTGGCATTGTTTTAATGTAATTTTATCAAGAATTTTCTTAAGCATGTATAAATAAAGCATGCATCTATTGTAATTGGAGAATCAAGCAATTAAGAATAGAAAAGTTTTATGAAATAAAAATTTGTCTTCCTCAACAAAAAAAAAAATCTTCTTCATCTCTTCCTCTAAAATTTATTCTCTACAAATTGGTATCAGAGCCTGGTTGAAACTATGGCTTTTCTATTTGTTCTCACAAAAGAAAATTTCGAAGAGTGGAGTAATAAAAAGAAAGAAGAGTAGGTCTCCAAAGGATTATGGAAGATTGTTGAGTATGACTACGAATGGCCAAAAGATAAGACGGAGAAAGAGAGTAAAGCATTTGGAAATTTGAGATGGAAAGATCTTCAAGCTCGTAATTTGATGAGTGAGAACGTTGATAGAGAAGCATGGGGACATATTCATGGAGAAATTTTCCCAAAAGATTCGTGGAAGTTATTGAAGGAGGTGAATGCAAAGGATAACACAAAAATAGAAGAAGAAGAAGTAGATGAAGAGGAGGTCGAAGAAGAGGAAGAGGAGGATGAAAGCAAAGAAGCTGAAAAGGAAGTAACCGAATCTAAAAATGCAAATACAGATGCCAACATGGCTGATGTAGAAGCTGACAAAGCGGATGAAGAAGTAAAAGAAAAGGAGAGGGCAGAGAGAGAACACGTTAGAAAAAGAGAAAGAAAAGAAGATTCTTGCTGAAGATCAAGAAGAAGACGATAGCGAGGGCCACGACACAAAGGAGAAAAAAGAGAAGAGAAAAGAGAAAGAAATGAAGGACAAAAATGAAGAAAATGATGATGAAGGCAGAGAGGATGAGAAGATGAAAGGAACGGAGAAGAAAGGAAAACAAGAAGAAGATGATAACGAAAACGGAGATGCAAAAGAGAAGAAAGACAAGAAAAAAGGGGAAGAAAAGAAGAACAAGAATGAAGAAGATGAAGACAAAGAGACAGAGAAGAAGAAAAAAGAAAAAGAAAAGAAAGGAAAACAAGAAGAAGATGAAAATGCAGATGATGATACAAAGGAGAAGAGAGAAGAGAAAGAAAAGAAGGATAAATACATAAAGGATGACATGAAGATGGAAGATGTAGAAGAAAGCTGTCTTGAAATAAAAGAGGACAACAGTGATGATACAAAAAAGGAGAAGAAATAGAAGAAAAAAAGGAAAGAAATAAAGGATAAAAATGAAGAAAACGGAGATGAAGGCACTATGGAAGAAGAGATGATGGATGAGACGCACAAGAAGATCACAATCATGAATGATAATGAAAGATTGAGAAAAGAAGTGGAAGAAAAGTTTGAAGAGGCAGATGAGAAAGAGAAGAATATCGAGGAGGAGGAAAACGTTGAGGCTACAAAATTAGAAGAGGAATCTATGAAAAAATCGAAGAACAAAGAGAAACGTGATGATATGAAAGTTGATGCTAACCAACTAAAATCAAAAGAAGAGAAGGTCGTAGAAACTGAAATTGTTGTTGTGGAAACTAAAGGAGATGATAATGTTGATGAAAATGATCTGAAGGAAGAGAAAGTTGAATATCATAATGAATCTGTAGAGAGGAGATTTGCAAAAGCTACAAACCATTTTGGAAAAAGAACAATGGAATACGACGAAGAAGAAGCAATTGCTGAAGAAAAACAAGAGGCTGTAATGGAGAATACTAAAGACCATGTTGATTATGCACTAGTGGAGGATAACAAGGATGATAAGCTTAAGACTACCAACGGTGTAGAAAATCAAGAAAAAGAGATCAAGTCTATTATAAAAAATACATGGAAGCTTACAAATTTGTCACCACACAAGCATTTTATTGGAGTAAAATGGGTGTACAAAACAAAGATGAATCCAAATGGCTCTATTAACAAGCACAAAGCAATGTTAATCGCAGAAGAGTACAAACAAAAAAAGGAGAAAATATTATAGATATGTTTGCTTCCGTTTCAAAAACTTGGGACGATGTTCAGGGCCGGCCCTGAGTATTTATGGGCTTAGTGCGGACCCAAAATTTTGGGCCTTTAATTTTTTTATGAAATTGAACTTAAGTGAAAATGTGCTTTTTCTACTGTGCATCTCCATTGAGAAAATTGCGTGTTTCAGCAAATTCATAAAGTTTTTACCTACATTTTCAATCTATCAACTAGACGTCCACACAAACCACATCTCCATTTTAATATATTGATTGATGTCAACAAAGCATACAATCATATCTACTTTTGCATAGATAAATTACTATCAAGTACACACATCCTGACAAGAAAAAGTAGCTCTAGTAAATGTAATATAGTTTTTTTTGGGTCCCCTGACCTAATGGGGCCTGTGCGGTCGCACGGCTCGCACTAGGCCAGGGCCAGCCCTGACGATGTTGATGTTAAGTTTCTTGCAGCCGTTTTGCTAGAAGAAGGCAATGCTAATGCTGAAAGTGAAGACAAAGTAAATGAGAGTGTAGATGAAGATGAAAACAATGATGCCGACTTTGAGCTTAAATTAGAAGAATCATTAGTTGCACAGAAAATTCCATATCGAGAGAATATTTTTAAGCATCCCAATGTTTACCCTTCTTATCAGGATAGTAACAGCCTTAACTGGACACCTCAGATAAAAAGCCATGTGTTATCAGTTGTTGATGTTGCTCCACTTCGTATTGCTAAAGAGTTCATGGATGATGTTAGCAATGGTGTAGCTAGAAAATGAACAGTGCGTATGCGTGCGTTGTATGATAAGTTGATGTCCCCACAGAAGAAGAGCACAATTAAAAAGGTCTGGATAATATCATTATTTTTCTTGCCAAAACACATCAGGTATAAATCGAGATGTTCTCAAAGAAGGTGACCGGATGACTGATATTTCAACAAAGGCACATAGCGGATGAATCTTCAGAAAAGTGCAGAAAATTTGGAAACAATAAGCAAATTTTAAATTAGGGGAGACATTGTTGGAATAAATTAAAATTGCAATGAGTATTGCATGAACCATTAAGTATTGCATTAAGTATTGCATGAGTCATTAAGTATTGCATGTGTTTCCAGTTTTGCTTAATCGGTTTTATTTGGTATTGTTTTAATGTAATTTTATCTAGAATTTTCTTAAGCATGTATAAATAAAGCATGCATCCTTTGTAATTGGAGAATCAAGCAATTAAGAATAGAAAAGTTTTATGAAATAAAAATTTGTCTTCCTCAACAAAAAATAATGTTCTTCATCTCTTCCTCTAAAATTTATTCTCTACATTCTCTACTTCTTATTGTGTACTTCTCTCTGATCATTTCATTTTTTGTATTGTTTTGAAAACGACAACTAAAATATTTCAAAAAATCATAACTATTCCAATATTTAAACCGTAAATTTTACCACTTCATTCTAAAAAATATGTATATTTGTTTGTGTCCTTACTATTTAATTATATCATGTAATATATTAATGTTAATGAGCAAATAGATGACTTTTAAACTTTATCATTCTTTTGTTTGAGTGCACATAAAACTTAGTTATTAATATTTTCACTATTAACAAGTATGTGCGGTTCTCGACGGTTCGACCGATTGGACCTTTAAAACCTTGGACCCTGAGTCCTTACGGTTTGACTTACGGTCCGGTTATGAAACCATTGGTTTTAGTTAAAAAATCATTTGCATGGAATCTTAAAACAAAAAGCATTAACGAAAACAAATTGAATGGAGCATATTTCAATTCAAATATGTCAATTTTATTGTAATTACTTTTTGTTCAGACCTTTGGATTGCTCTTGATTGACGAGGATTTTTGCACTTTGTAGTCATGCTTAATTATTGCTTTTGGCCTAAATAGAAACAAAAGCATTTAATTTATATCTATTTATAAACATGTGCCTGACCAAATGACCAGTTGTTGGTTGCTCCTCATGCATGGTTATTTATCAGTACAATTAACCATATAAAAATACCAAGAAAGGATTCCATGCAAAATCACCAAAGACATGATGGATTCGTTGCTTAGGGAATATAAAAGGTAGATGGCTCCAGAAAACAAAGTGAGACAATTATTTGAAACAATAATCTTCTATTTTTTATCCATATTCATTGAACCACTCATTCCTCGGATTATAAAAGGATAGGCATTTGTTGTTATCCTACATGAATGTTCTACAAAAAAAAAAAAAAAAAAAAATCTTCCAGTATTCATGAAGCCAGTTATTAAATCACTGATGCAATTGTAATTTAGTTCTTATTATAGATGCTTTACTTGTTTTGGCTATATGCTAGAAGAGAACATAACAAGTAGCAGCTATGTGTTGAAATATGGACAGAATGCATCAAAGTGGATAAGTGATTTAGATAGCGCAGTAATTGACAACATAGGGATGGGCTTAGTGCAAGCATTCTTCATTATGTTTGGTACTGGGTACTCTAGTCCATATGCATGGAGTAGAAGCATATCTTTCTATTCATTATGTTCCTTTTAACATATATGCATGTAATGTGAATAACTTTAGGTTCTAAGTTATTACTTGCATTATACAGTTCAAATAGAAGAGGAAAGTTTATGAATTTCCAATCTTACTTACATGTTGAGTACAAATGAGGTTCGTGTTTTAATATTTGTTAGTAGAATTACTAGAGTCTTGACCCTGTCATGCATCAATTCATCTTTGGTTGAATAGTCTCATAATCAGAGTGATTGCTTAATAATAATGGTTAATCAAATTCCTTAAGTTTGTATCCAAAAAGTTTCAATGTTGTTGAATACGGTACTTAGTTGAATGACGGTACTTAGTTGAATGATGATACTTAGTGATTGTGTGGGCGGATGCTGATTTAAGTCTTCTTTATTGCTTTACATTTAATATCTAAATTCCTGAACAATGCATTTAGATCACTTGTGATCTATTTATTTTTGATATTTTCCAACTTAGTATGCGAACCGAGTTGCAAGCTCAGTTTTGGTTTTGCACAAGCACAGTTTGCAAACAACTCAGTTTGCAAACTGAGTTGCAAGCTCAGTTTGCAAACTGAGTTGCAAGCTCAGTTTCTCAAAACTGATTTGCAAGCTCAGTTCGCAAACTGAGTTGCAATTCAGTTTGCAAACTGAGTTTTGCAAAATTGAGTTGCAAGCTCAGTTTTGGTTTTGCAAACTGAGTTGCAAGCTCAGTTTCTTAAAACTGAGTAGCAATTTAGAATGCAAAACTGAGTTGCAATTCAGTATGCAAATCTGAGTTGCAACTCGGTTTTCAAACTGAGTTGAAACTCTGTTTTCAAACTCAGTTCAGAAACTGAGTTGCAATTGGTTGAAAGTTTTGCGCAAAATGTTGTTTGCTGAAAGAAGCACCTAACTGTATGTTGAATATGCAGCCAGTGTATGCATGACTATTGTTGTTTGCAACGAGGACCAAACTCAGTTTTGACTAATTCAATGAAGGTACATTAAACTTCTTTTTTTAGCAACTATGTTCCACTATATTATACTAAAAATGTGGCTGCTTTTGAGTTTCCATATATTGCCAGTTCTTAGATTATTTCCATTGTATAAGTTGATTGAGATCAACAACGCTATCAAAATTTCTTTTTTTAACTTCTTACAATAGCATGCATAAGAGTTGATACTTGGTGTTCATATATTCCCTTTTAATGAGGAAGGATGATTATAAATTAAGGTTTTGCATTTTATTGAAAAATTATGAATAAGTACATACCTGGTTATCACTTAACAGGCTGATAAAAATGCCTTTCTAACTTCTGACACATTCATTTTTTTTGTATGAAGAAGCACCAATTGCATGTATTGACAGTTTCTTCAACGGCATGGAATAATAGCTCAAGTGAGATAGGGCAAAGTATTGAGAAGGTTGTTTGCATAACAGAAGTTTTAGATTTGGAAGCGCTGATTTACGTTGGTCCTCAAAATGAACATTACAAGCTTTGTGAATTTTCGGATGGAGGCTTTGTGATATGGTTCACGTTTCGCCTTCGTAGTATCTAAAATTCTATGTATCTTTAGTAAAACTTTGTATTACTTTTTATAATTTGAACGTTATGGTATTCTAAAATTAGAAGCATGTAGCAAATATATGAATATTATGGGAATGTGATATTGCTGAATTTGAAATATGGAAGTGTACTAAATCTTATATTAAATTGATATGTTGAAGTATATATGTGATTGGAAATCATAAAGGCATGTTATACTAATTTGTTTTATGATTTTTAATACTAGTTATGCATTTATTAGTGTTAACAATGAATATGTTTGTAAGTATTAGCAATGAATATGTTTGTAACTCCTATATGTGTTACCTTATCTTATGGTTACAATATTTATAAGTGTTAGCAATGAATATGTTTGTAACTCTTGTAAGTGTTACCATATCTTATGGTTCCAACATTTACAAGTGTTAGCAATGAATATGTTTGTAACTCTTATAAATGTTACCATACCTTATGGTTCCAACATTTATAAGTGTTAGCAATGAATATGTTTGTAACACTTATAAGTGTTAGCAATGAATATGTTTGTAACACTTATAAGTGTTAGCAGTTACTCTGTTTGTAACACTTATAAGTGTTACAGGAAATTCCTCACAGGCCGTTGGTGACACTTAAGTGTTATAGAAATTATTTGTAACACATATACTTGTTGAGATTCCACTGTTTTGGTGTAGTGTGTCTTTAAAGAGCCTCTATATACAGATATAGCTAGGGTTTGTTTTCACGGTGGCTATGGCCCCACCTCGGCCCCTCCCTCAACTTGTAAAGACTACAAGAGCTAAGTGACTGCCCCTAATAACAAACAATCTAAACATCCATTTGGCATCTCCCCTCAACCCCTTATCCCGATAGTGAAAGGTGAATGGTATCTTGGGTTTAGATCTAATCTTTTCGCATCCCACTGGCTGTCGATGACGGGTATCCGACAATCTACTATCCTTGTTGGTCGTGACCCTCCGCCTCCTCATTGAGGCAACCGCCGAATTACCCTGGTGCCAACGCGTCATAGCATTCTGACTGCATAGCTACTTCTGCAGTCAAGGCCAACCCACCTAGTAGTTACGCGCAGACCCAACCTCTACGGTATAGCCTAAGATATCTGTCACCGCACAGAGGACTACTAGGAGCACCTTACGTACCTCAAGAAGCCACGTGCTTCCTCTTTCAATCCTTTGGAGCCGTCAGAACAATTAGATGAATGTGCCCTTCCCTCGTGCCATATAACACCTCGATGATCAACCCTGTTGGGTTATTCACCCTCAAACGTACAGACTGGTCCAAGCGCCTCAATTTAATATGTTGTTAGACCCTATGTCTAAACATTCTTTTACGTGTTTGCCTTACCTCATCAGGTTTCCAGTTAACTTGGTTATTCCAAATCATATTGAATTCTTAATCAAGTTACCAAATTTTTCTTGCTTATTAATTTCAGTCATATAACCTAACCCATTAAGTTTATTAATAAGCCCATGATATGTTATTCTCTAGATTGTGGCCCAAGGTCTGTAATCCTATTCTTGTTTGATTTCATCATTACAATAGCATATTTTACTTAATAGGTAATTAAGCATATCTCAATTCACGTGTTCTCCAATTAACATGTCACTTACTATCTATTATTAAATATAACTTATTTCAATTCATAAGTTTTCCTCATTCTTCTTATTTAATCATAATTCCATTTCCACCGTCTTTACAACTTATCGTTGTTTACTTATTAACTTAGTTCTATTAACTAAGGCCCATTAATAAGTTTCTCTACCCATTTATTGTAATCTATGTTACAATTTCCCCTTGTCCCTGGGACAAGTCTAAACATGTTATTCTTATCAGCGGGTCTCGGACCTCCAAGTTCATGGATTACTTAATTTATAATTAAGTATAATATACTTTCCCCCTTTTCTTAACTGGTTTCAGGATTTTTTTTCCTTTACTGATTACTAAATTTACAATTAACTGTCCCTTAACTCAATTCACCAGTTACCCCCATTCCCTTACTAGTTTATTATAACCTAAGTTATAATATTCACTTGTCCCTAGGACAAGTCTACATATTATACAACATTTTCATTAATGTTATTTATTTACAATAGATTATTATCATTCACCTTTTTAAACCATTTACTGATGTAAACCATTATTATTCATTCACCATAATACATATTCCTTATTATATTAAGGAAAACACTTCATGCACCTTATCAGTTTGATAGAAGGAATCAATGATTTATTTTCTTAACGTATTCCCATCTAAATTCGTGGTAGCAAGTAATTTCTTTACTTTTCTTACTTTATTTACTGTGGCTTACTTGCAATCACGTTCTCATAAATAGGCCATTTAGGGAAATACATCATTTCCTTCGTATCACACTAACTCAGTTCATTACATCCCTTCCTTTCTTATTTTCTGAGTTAGACATTTAAGTACCATCATTGCCATTTATTCATATCTTGTTATATACATATATTTATATATATGTGCATACATATGCCTAGACCTCTCACATTAAGCCTACACTTGAGGACGCTGGATTTGTCGGACGGATCCGGGCAGACTTCTACCACAAGTCGACGTAACCTTGTGCCTAAGGCGTTACCGTTCCAAATTACTGTGTATTTAGGCATGTTCATAGTTTGATAGTTACCCTTTTTTCCATGTAAAATTTTGGCATATTACCCTCTTCATATGTCTACTGTAATTCAATTTACATGTCGTCAAGTTATGCCTATATTTGGCGCATGTCCTTTTTAACATGTATTTAATTCTAATTTTTGACATGTAAGCATTTAATCGGGTAATTATTCAAATCTAGCAAGTTACATGTCAGTTACTCAATAATATGCCACAAGTAAATCATGTAGAAACAATCATTGAATTGGCTATTCATATCCTAACAAGTTTGTTTTCTCCAACATGTAAACATTCAATTCTTTAGCCAATTCGACATAGGAATTTCCTGACTTATTCATATTAACATTTCAACTCGTTACAATAGCAATTTATAATTAATTTGGCAATTTCACAATTAATAAAAGGGGAATGTTAAACGATTATGTACCATTATTTAAAATAATATGGCTTAAATCCACGCACCTAATAAGCTTTCCAAATCGTGAATCTGGTCCAGATCAAATCTTCCATGATTTTCCCCTAATTGAATTCAGAACCTAATAATCATGGATTTACTATTTTTACTAAAGAGAAAAGGTAAAATAAAGAGGAGGAAAAATTGAATAGATTGGATCTGGAATGTTACCTTGCTTTCATGATTAAATAATCTTTTTATTAATGTTGATTCTCTCTTCCAGATCTGGATTCATGATTTTTCTAGGATAATATTTTAATTTTCAGAATAGATTTGAGGTTTAGGGTTAGGACTAAGGTCTTATTTATAGGTGTATGGAGCAACCAGGACCCTCAGATTTGACCAAAAGCTATCAGAATCGTCCAGAAATTCGAAAACCCCAATCTGCCAAAATCTTCCGTAGGTGGGTAGACCAACCCTTGAGGGGGTCGACCCTGGTGTCGACCCACCCTTGAGGGTGTCGATCCCGGTGTCCCACCCTTGAGGGTGTCGATCCCGGTGTCCCACCCAAGCTGCATAGGTTGAATTCCAAGTCCCTCCTACTGATCTGTTCGACATTGGAACACGTCCATTCAGCGCATCTAATCCAAACATAATCACAGCCCTGAAGGATATATCCCAAATCTTTAACAAAATAAAGTTTTAATCAATCTCATATGTGGGTGTATTATTATTTTAGGGGAAAAAACTTTAAGCTGTCTATACTCCAAACACCACTAGTGTAATTTTTTACACAAGTTTGAAATAACACAGTTTGAAATATCAGGTAAGTTGTTTTATGTTTCAGAACATGTCAAATTCAAATTTTAGCTAAGATATAATGAAATGATTTTTTTTTCTGAACATGTCAAATTCAAATTCACTGAAATATTGAATAGATCCATAAATCTGTTTTTATATACCTTTTTAAATCTAAATTTCGTTAACCCTAACAAACTTTTTTGTAGTATTTAACTACATAAATAGACAAAATAGGAATATTGCAAATTTAGAATTCACTTTTTTTCTCAAAAGAAATAAAATACTTCAAATGAATGAATAAGATGAAATAAACATTCTTTTATTATCAAGGACTACTAGGGAAAACTGGAAGAAGTATGACACCCTTGATCGAAATTATTAAGGACTACTAGCACAATTTGCTTTTGCCTCAAATTTTTCTAGCTAGGCAAATTGTGTTATACTATAAAGAGAATAGGTGAATAGGAGAATCACCATAACATGGTGGGCAATCCTGATACAGTAAACATGAAAGACGTTGTAAAATTTGAAAGTTCCTCCACTCTTCAAGGTCTTTAAGGCGCAATCCAATGAACCAGTATAAGGATACTAACCAACTGCATCTAGTTGATTCTGAATTTGGGGTTTCACATAGACAAACGACAAATTACATGCTGCTGCAAAGAATCCTAAAATAGCACTAGCTCCTACAAATAAAGAAAATGTGAAAAAACATTAACTAGAAGCTATTTTAAGACAATGCACTGTACAATACATCCAAAACAAAGAAAGTTAGAAAAGCAATGCAAAGCACCCTGGATGCGTACTCATAAATAGCTTGACATTGATTGTCACCTTGACCTTGGGTACAACCGTATGTGTATTCATAAATAGCTTGATATTGATTATCGCCTTAACCTTGGGTACAACAACAAAGCTATACACTGCAGTATTCAATTGATGCACATAATTATTGTGAAAAAAATGTAAAATGCGTGTTTTGACAGGAAGCTTGATCGTTTCTAAAAAATCAAGAAGCTTAGATATATTTCCAATGTAACAAGGTCAATATACCCATAGTTTGACCAAACAATCAAAGTAAGGAAGAAACAATGAAAAGCACTATAAGAGATGGATATTTTCAGAAACATCATACTCTGGTTTGTTTTTGACTATGTATATACATTACCTCAAATATGATACCATCTTCAAAGTAAGTAATAACATTGACATTTTCCTTGTCCACTGTATGTGAATACACAGCTCCAGCAGCTAGAGATATTTGTGATCTGATATGACCTGCATTCATAAGTAAAATGTAAGATGTAAGGGATCATATCACAGGTTGTAAGTTCATATAAATTGTTCACAAAGTTTATAAACTATTCACAAAGTCTAGATTGTGAAGCAAACGAGCTTTTTACTGCCATATTGAACTGGCATTTGTCTTCCTTTTCCATTATCATCTTTGTTGCCGAAACACTAATTTAAACAGTTCAAGACGGTGAGTCCATGCTATAGAAGTACTCTAGATTCTCTATACCGAACTAAAATAAAGTCATGAAATAAATGACCTATGTAAAGTAGCAAAATATACATGTTCCTTATGATAGTAAACATAATATACATAAACATGTGGACAAATGATATCATCGCTAGTTAAGTCAACAGCAAATGCAGTATTGATAACTCCTTCTCCATATATTTGCAAAGTTGATGACCATCTGACAACATATAGTTTACTACTAAAAAGTTAACTAATCATTAAGAAATTTTCTACTTGTGGGGATAAAAAGCCTAGAATCAACAGCACCTACAACATTAACAATACCAACATCATGAGAAAAGGGCATAGAAATATACAGATATGAAGTCCATCACCTAGAGCCACGAAAGGTAGCCTTCTTCTATAGAATCAAATATTAAATCCACATAATCCAAAATTGAAATCGAAACTGACGGCCACTACTCAGAGAAAAGCATGAAATCAAAACTGAAATCAAAATACAAAATGTAAAGCAAAATCGGTAAAAGATAATACCTGATAGAGCAGCAGTGTGAATAATCAGATTCGATTCGTTTTCCTGCATTTTTCTTCTATACGAAATCTGTAATCGGCATGGAAATGGAATTGTAATTGGGGTTTTTCTTTTTTCTTTGTAGCGCGAAAATGAAAATATAGTGCGTACGAGGGATAAAAAAGAAACAGTGTTTGTCGGGTATGGGCTCATGGTGAGAACGGTAATAATTTTTTATTCTAGATGCATTTGCTTCAACCTATTTGCTTCAAAAATATGCAATTGAAGCAAATTAATATACTTGCATCAGTTGTCAATGTTGATGAAGCAACCAAAATCATTTGCTTCAGCTTATTTGCTTCGAAAATGTAGCACAACCGACGCTAATCACATTTTTACCTCTTCTGTTGCTTCCCCTATGTCAGTTGCTTCGAAAGCTAAAGAGGAACTGACTCAACTGATGATATTTGCATCAGTTGTTTGTACAACTGACGCAACTGAGACGATGCAACATGTCTGTTTTCTAGTAGTGAACCGATTTTTGAATTTCTGGACCCATTTTGAATTTCTAAACCAAATATATATATATATATATATATATATATATCCTTCCTACGCGTATACAAATTTCAAACCTCAATAACTTCTTCATACAATGTCCGATTTACGCAAACCAGGTGTCTATTTTGACCAGAATTTCGAGATGAACGCAATGGCGCAGTCCGTTTTACTTAATTCTGGATATTTAATTAAGTTATTCTTATTTTATTATCATGAGTTAAAAAATGTGGCGTGCTACATTCTCCCACCCTTAGGAAATTTCGTCCCCGAAATTTGGTAAGGGTAGAATCAACTAACCCCTCGCATAATATACATCCAACATGTGTGCGTCCAATTTTAGCAAACATTGTGCACTTGTGCAAAGTGAAGTACAACATAATAATGCATGCATGCCTAAGCGGTACCTCCTATGTGTTTGCAAATTTTCTTAAAAACCATTTCAAAATATGATGCGCACATCATAAATATACTGACAGTTCTACATGAATGCAATATTTTGAAAATCAAAAAGCTTTCTCACCCAAATTTTCCCCCACTCTTACTGAGTAAGAGCATAGTTCATCCAATTGTTGCATCCATAATCCTACTAACCAACTTTTTTTCGAATTTCAAAAAAAAAAAAAATTTTCTAAATTCGATCTCTTATGTTACAAAAAGGTGGAAAACAGAAAACTCCTCATCTCTCGCTTTTCTTTTTCAACCTTTTTCTAACCGTACTTGGATTTTTATGTAACTATTTATAAAGATTCCCTATTTTTCAATCCAAGCACAGGCCACATAAGAAAATTTTCTTTGTTACCGATTTTTTTTTTTTTTTTTTTTTTTTTGACAAAGCCTACGGGGTTAAATGGCCTCTACCATTTATTTATATTATAAGGATAAACTTACAACATAAACATGTGCATAAAACAAAAGGAACAGAATAAGAAAAATTAAATAAAAAAGGAGGTGGACTGCTCAGCCCCATTTGTCTTTAATGGAGATATCAAAAGCAAATGGAGATAGCCTAATTTCTTCACGGATGGCTCTACATATATCATGAAAAGTGTGCAGCCTATATTTCTTCTTGCCATTAAATATTCTTTGATTTCTTTCCTTCCATACTTCATTAATAGTGACCTTCAGCATAATGAGCAGCTCAAAAGTTGTTGCTTGCTTCCATCTAGTGGCTTTGTAAATAGTCATCCACTCTCTTTTATTATCAGTTAGAGGCACATCATAACAGCCTCTTTCTTTGATCTTCTTCCATAGAAAATGAGTGTATGGACACCTAAAAAATAGGTGATGCACGTCTTCTTCAGCTGTTCTGCACAAAATACATGTCTTCGATACGTTCATTCCTTTACGCGCCAAGTTAGATAGAGTTTGTATTGCGTTGTCATTTACTTTCCAGAGCATATAATTTATCCTTTCATTTGATTTTGAGTTCCATATGCGCCTGAACCAAATGCAATTGCGTAGCTTCTCTTCTCCCATCAACGATTTGTAGACGACGGATGTTGCATATTTACATTTTTTTTCAGTCCATACATACTCATCTTGCTGCAGTGTTGGGTATAATCTTCTTTCATATTGCTGATAGACCGCACTCAATCCTCCTCCATTCATCGTAGGCAAACATATCCTTCCATTTCGTATATATGTCACAGCTTTGGCATTCAACGGTATTCCACTTCTCATTATGTCATTGTATTCAATGTTCAGCTGCAGTATCATTCCAGTTTCAAGCCATGGGGTATACCAAAATTTAGCGTCACTTGATGAGGATAATGTTAGCAATGAGTGTGGTCTTATTTTGTCCCTTACCTTAATCATTGTCTTCCACACCCAACTTTGCGACGGTTTGGCTTTTACTGTCCGTATCTCTTCATGCTTTAGATTGTGCTTAAGGCTCCAACGGACCCATAGCGTATCATGCTTCATTACTATTGACTGGAATTGCTTGGATAGCGCTGCAATGTTCCATTGCTTTATATTTTTTATTCCAAATCCTCCTTTTTTCTTTGGCTTCTCAATTTTATTAAAAGCAATCGGTGTTAGTAATATGAATAGAGCCGGACCATAAGAAGTTCCTCATTGCCGTTTTCAACATGTTCAGCAATTTTGTCGGCAGTATAAATGTTCTGCACCAGTATACAGTCATCGAAAAGATTGCAACATTCAGTATTACTAGTCTTCCAGCTTGCGAGATGAATTTATTTTCCCAACGTGTGAGAACAGAAGTGATTTTCTCATAAAGAGGAATACACTGCAGCATTGTTATACATTTGGTAGCTAAAGGAATTCCGAAGTAAGTCATGCTATTTGACATGGATGACATACCCGTGCTGGACAAAATGATTTGAGCTTGTGAGGGGGAAAGACCAGCATAGAGTATGTTAGATTTTAAACTATTGATTGTCAAACCAGAGAAGGAGAAGAAAGTGGAGAGAGAAGTCATAATACTTTGGATAGAGCCAGGGGTTGGTTTTGTGAATATAAGGAGGTCATCTGCAAAAGCTAAGGATGTAATCATAGGAGACTTGCATTTGGGATGTAGAATGAAATTCTTTAGAAAAACCTGCCTCTCAAGTTCCTTAGATAGAGCTTCCATTAACATAATGAAAAGATACGCCGAGATGGGATCGCCTTGCCTCAAACCTTTTTTTCCTTTGAAATTGCCAACCGTGTGTGCATTATATACAAGAGAGTAGCGAACCGTCGATATACAAAGGTATATCCAGTAGATGAATTTGGTAGGAAAGCACATCTTAATCATTATGCCTATCAGCGCGGACCATTTCACCGAATCGAAAGCTTTTTTTATGTCAATCTTTAGCATGGCTCTAGGAGACGCATTGAGGCTGGAGTATCCGTTTAAGAGATCATGTGTTAGCATCACATTATCAAGGATGTTGCGCGATGGAAAAAAGGCAGCTTGATTCATGGAAATGATAGGCATTAGCACTTCTTTAAGACGCTTGGCCAGAATTCTGGATATTGTCTTGTAAATGACGTTACAGCAGGCAATGGGTCTAAATTGTGTAACATCCAATGGGTTTTGGCATTTGGGAATCAAGGCTAGGTTAGTGGAATTAATTGATGAGAGCAGTTTGCTTTTGTTAAAGAAATTATTAACTGCTTTCAGGACCACAGAAGAGACTACAGGCCAGCAATGTATATAAAAGGAAACAGTGAACCCATCAGGCCCTGGCGATGCCGCCTTTCTCATCGAGAATATGGCTTCCTTGATGTCGTTGTCAGTTACAGGCCTGGCTAAAAGTTCTTGATTGATTGGAGAGATCGGAGGTAACTGAATATTTTCTAGAAATGTATGGTCCGGTTCAGCTATATCATCTCCTAGCAATGCGGTGTAGTATTTAAGAAAAGCATGATCCACTGCATTAGGCGTGTTGTGACAGTTCCCTGACTCATCAACGATTTGATGTATGTTTTCTTTTGCATGTTTGATCTTAAGCGAAGCATGATAAAATTTTGTGTTCCTTTCTCCATCAGCCGACCATTGTTGTTTTGATTTTTGCCTTACCATCTTCGCCTCGTCTTCAAGTGCTTCCTCCAATTGCTTTATAAGTTCTATCTCTTGTTGAAAGTATAACACATCAGCATTTGGTTGAAAAGTATGTTGTTGAACCTACGAAAGTCTTCCAGCTATTTCCGTTGATCTTTTGTTGCCCTTACCGTATATTTCCTTCGACCATTTCTTGAGTGCCTCCTTAGTATTCTTTAGCTTCTGCTGCAGTATCCACATAGGGTTGCCATAAGTGTCAACATTCCATGCTTCTTCAACAACCTGCATCATTGTTATATTCGTAGTCCAAACATCAAAAAATTTGAAATTAACCTGTTTTGTGGATGGAGCTGAGCCAAAGGAGAGGATGAGGGGGCAGTGGTCGGACAAGATTGGCATAGGGATCTTAATGTTTATGGATGGCCAGGAAGTTAAGGAGTTGAAGTTCATTAGGCCATGGTCGATTTTTGTCAACGTCCGAGGACCCGTTAAGCTTTTGTTAGACCACGTGAAGGAGGAGCCGGTAGAAGGGATCTCTAATAAGGAAGGTAGATGCATAGCGGACTTCAGCGGAGCTAATTCAGATAGACTTAGGGGTACTCCACCACTCTTGTGAGAGGATGAGAATGCGCAGTTGAAATCTCCAAGCACAATCCATGGCTGCGAAGTCTGGCAAAAATTTGGGAGAGTATCCAACATATGTTTTCTCACTGATGGGGTGTTGCTAGCGTATATGAAGGTGAGAAAAAGGGTAGTAGAGGTAGGGATATGGTAGGCTTTAGAATGGATGAACTGGTATTCCATAACAAGAGGAGAGATTCGAAAAATGGTATGATCATAAAGGATGAGCAGCCTCCCATATGGGGCTAGGTCATGGTTGGATATAGAGGACCAAGAAGGGTTAATATAGGCAGAAGCTTTGATTGATAGGGAGCTATTAAGTTTAGTTTCAGAAATGAAAACGAGAGATAGATGATGGTCATGAATGAGATTTTTAATTTGATCTTGCTTTGTTGATTTGTGTGCCCCCTGATATTCCATGCAGCGATGTTGTTCCACATGATTATACTACAGGGTTTTTGCTGGTACTTCTTGTTCTTCCTGTAGAGGAACATGGTGATTTGGGTGGAAAGTCATGCGCTGAATCTTCCGAGTGATAGTCAGAGTCAATAGGAGATAGATACTTTTCATCTGTAATTGTTTCTGTTCTATTTCTTTTCGCTTTTTTTTTCTTCTTTTCTCGTGTAGTTGCCGGTTCCGATTCCTTCTGGATTCTCATGAGACGACTTTTTCTTTTTGAATAGAGATCAGCTAATGGAGGTGAGTATTTGTCGTGGGACTGGTCAGCAGAGAAGTTGGTGATATCGTTAGCGGAAGAGGACGGTTTTGAGGTGGATGTTTCTTTTGTTTTGGATTTTTTTTTTGGGTTTTTTTGGTTTTATTGTGGCTGTGGATGTCAATACTGGTGGAGGAGAAGTTATGGGATAGGAAAGGATCTCCATAGGGATTAGAGTGGAAGCTGAAGGGGTTGCAAGCACTGAGGGGTCGGCTGTTGGCGTGGGTACGAGGATTGTTGGCACAGAGGTGGATGTTGATGCTACTTTATGACTGGTTTCATTAGTTTTGGTCTGCTGTGCGTATAGAGCATCAAAACTTGCATGCACATTTATGTCTGCATGCACCAAACCTTCTTCGCATGCATTAATTACTAAACTATCTGAATTGTCTTTGTTTGTACATTGCATGTTACTTCCTTTTGCATTCATATCTTTTTCCAAAATCTGCGGCATTTTTTGTGGTATAACTGTCTTTTGGCCTGCACCTCTTACTTGTTGTTGCTCATTAGCATCCATATTTGTTCTTTTGTCACCTTCAGTCATTTTATCCACTTCATCAACATTCAATTGCGTATCATCATTGTCCCCTTCTACCATTATTGTCTCATCCTCATTTGTGTTCAAAGTTGAAAATCTGTTGAACACATCAGTGTTTACTTCTGTTCTTAGTGGTATCTTTGCCTTACCGACTTTATCTGTTTGTGCAGAGATGCTCGTCGCTACATTAGTTTTCTTCATGTACTGCATTTTACGACGATCCGGTTACATGTTCATTCTCCTTCTATTTGTTATCACTGTCATCCACGGCATTCTTTGCTCTAAATCAGGCACTGACTTTCTCTTTTCTTGTACTCCCCTCTCATTTCGACTATTCTCCATTTCCTTCACTTCTTTACCTTTTTCAGATTCATTTATTACATTTCCCAATTTGCACTTAGCACCCTTATGTCCAAAGACTTTACAGTGAATGCAGATATCAGGTTGCCACAAGTATGTTACTCGTATTTGTTGCGTCGTTCCATCCGGGTTTTCCACTGGAAACTCATTCACTAGTTCACAGTCCGGAGTTATTTCTACTAAGAATTTTGCATCAGTAATCCTTGTCAATGTCTCAGTTGCACCATCCATACATATTAATTTACCAAGTCGATTAGCTAGCCAGTTGATTCCTGGAGGGGACCATAAGTATATAGGGATATTTGACATTCTCACCCACACTGGAACAGCTCGTATAGAACCGCAAACATTGCTGACATTTGAGTCCCACTGTTTTATTATAAAGAGCTTATTTTTCATCACTATTGGGTCACCTCTTATTACTCTGAATCATCCGAGAAATTGAACAAGAACAGAGTACCGTCCGATTTGACTTGAAAAGTGCCTCGAAGCTTCCAACGGTACGTCAGGGTATCAATCACCATGGTATAGGATAGTGGGCTATCAATGAAGAAGCCTACAACATAATTATTCCATATTTTCTCACCTGCACATATTATATCAGACGTTGGGACCATCTTGTCTCCGTTGTAGATAATCTCATTCTGAACAGGCGTGTACTTGCCAGCATTTCGAGGGAGATATCGAAAGAGGCGTTCTGAAGTCCAGGCTTGTTCAGGCATCAGATTGGTAGGTTGAGAGGATGAGGGGTTTTGAACAGGAGTGGGTTGGTGGGATTGGCATATGGTGGCTTGCGTGACTGGCTGGGACGATTGGAAAGGTTGCGGGTCTTGCGGACGTTGCGGAGGGGGAGGATCGGCGATTAGGTCAGGCGATTTGGAAATGGAGGAGGAGAGAGAAAGGGATGGGATTGGATTGGACAGGGTGGGAATAGGCTCAGCTGCCATTTTTTGAGGAAAACTTTTTTGAGGAAAACTTTTTTGAGGAAAACTTTGACATTCCCGATTTTCTTTTTCATCTTATCTTGAATTTTTTTTCTTATTCATCTTTTCTCGTAGTTTTCCATTTTTGTTGCTTTACTGAATTTTCTGTTTCCTTTTTAGTTATACTATTTTTCTTTTCTTAGCTTATTTAATCATCTAATCTTAGTTTAAATTTAAATAAGCCTCTAGTCTTTCAACTAAAACAGGAGAACAGACACCCTACACAGCTACTACAAAGGGCCAATAATCTCGGGACTATATCCCCCTCTGTTAGAAAAGTCCAACCCATGGGATCCACGACAAGTTCAAGTGTCACCCTATCTTACCAATAATAACAATATAATGGAACGATCCCAACCGAAATGTAGTAACAGGTTTTACCCCTAAC
Source organism: Allium sativum (assembly GCA_030737875.1). Classification (NCBI taxonomy): domain Eukaryota; kingdom Viridiplantae; phylum Streptophyta; class Magnoliopsida; order Asparagales; family Amaryllidaceae; genus Allium; species Allium sativum. Next base: position 478,662,342 of record CM060925.1, read on the forward strand.
CTGAAAATTAGTACCAGGGTCTAAACAATTACTAGCCCCTTTTTCTATCTATTAGTCGCCACTAGTCCTAGCTGTGTACCAATAATAATTTCAAGCAACATCCTAGGCTTTCCAATGCTTACGCATTCTACGGGAATTCACTATTATTCCAAGATAATTCTCGTTATTTACTTTACAGCCTCAAAAAATTTCCCGTTCTTTCCTAAGCACTAATCCTTACCTACTCCATACTTTTTAAAACATGGGTTGGCTCTTTTTCTTCCAAAAATTAAAAGTGATAAAACTTTATCTTCCTCATGAAAACTTTTTTTTGCCAAACCATAAAAACATGTCATCTTAAAAATGTAAATCATCATTTTTTTTCAAATCATAAAACTGAAGTAGATACAGAAAACTATTTTCTCTATCGGGTTTATGACTTGTTCTTACCTATAAGGTCGGTTTAGTCTCTTACTACAAGGTGCAAACATCCACTCTATTCATAATTTCTACACTTATTTTGTCCACCCAACAAAATTATCTTAAAATAATTTATCTCAAAGGATTTATCATAAGAATAGAGATTTAAAATCTTTCTTTATTATAAACTCCTGTATAAAACATAACAAGAAAACTAGTGAGCTATGCATGCTCTATAATATGCACCTTTTTCTGATAGAATTTTTCTTTAAAACTCAATATTTGCACTTCTTTACATATTTTAAAATTATAACTTTTAAGATTAAAACTTGAAAACACCATAAACCATTTTCCCAAAACTTTTATAATTTCAAGTTCTTAAAAGTTAATAATGGGGCCAGACTCAAAGCGGGTTTCCAATTCTTCTTGGCTTTCCTAGACACTCCCCAAGGTCAATTCTCTCAACTATATATATTCCTAATCCATTTTTATCTTTTCAACCTTTTCCAATTTACAAGGTTTTCAGGTCCACTAAACCAAAATACTAATCAGATGGGATTCACTTTCCTTTCACACAAAGTACATCGTACACTCTTCACCCAAATTACCTAAGGGTCTCAGATTTCCATATTCTTTCCTTTAGTGTACAAGACAAGCATCCCATTTCTTACCATATTATACTCTTTCTATTTAGTGGGTTCCTCTAGGATCTAGGTATACATATAATATATTTATATTTATAAAAATACAAATACGTTCTGTAACAACCCGAATTTTTACAACGTGTGAAAACAAGAATCAAGGCAGAATTAAATGTTATAATCTGAATCAAGGGAAACGGGCTATGCCATTGCATTCGTCTCGGAAAAATACGCGAAATAGATCCGAGTTTTCGAAAAACGGAGTCCGTATGACCAAGTTATGGCCCAACGAAGTTTTCAGAAAAATCAGTCCAAAAATTCAAATTCTGCACCAATCAGAGTATGCGGGAAAAGCTCCCGCCCAACCCACCAGGTCGACCTGGGAGTCGACCCTAGGGTCGACCTGCCCAGACCAGGTCGACTCTAGAGTCGACCTAGGGGTCGACCTCCCCGGTCGGCCTGAGGCACCTGTTTTGGCTCCTGGGTCTTGTTTTGTTGGTTGGTGACGATTTTTGAGGGTTCAGATCTATCCTAGGGTTAATCTAAGGGCCTAAACTACTCCTAATCTCTATAAAAAAACACCCTAGGACCTAACCTAAATCACTCAAAATCAATCTAACAACGAAGTGCTGCCCAATTCTCTCTTGATCATGGCCTCCATCTCCAACTCCAAGAGCTTATGTGTAATAACCCGAAAATCTGGGCCAGTTTAAAATATTTATTTCGGCAATTTTAGCGAATTTTGATTATTTGAAATGAATTATTTTAAATAATATCGACGAGAAAATTTATTTTGAATGGAATTCGACGTATATATTATACGCGTCGTCGTTAGAATATAAATATTTATTATATTATTATAAAAGGAATTGAAAATGGCGCGGTAGTTCGATAATTCGATTTCAAACTTCAATTGAACATACCGGGTGCAAAACAATCCGGATTTTAGTGAAACCAAAAACATTAGGATCTATTTGATAATATCTTTCCAACGAATCCGAAAGATCGAAATTTCATAGCGGGAATCAAAAGATATGTCCAGTTGAAAATTCAGAATAGTCGCTATGGGATTCAGGCCCTTAAAATGGAAATTTTGCAAGCGACCTCGGATTTCGACGAAACCACTTTTGTTGGATTCGCAGTGTCAAGTTATTGCTAGATTTCAAATTTCATAATTTTTCGAATCAATATGTGAGCGTGGCAAAGGAAAATGTGTTTGACCAGTTTTAGTTGATTTTAATCGACTGGAAAATGGCCATTTTTCTAACGGTCTCAGAATTCGACGAAACTAGTTTTGTAAGGACCGTATCGTCAATACGAAGCTAGAAAATATTTTTCTGGAATTTTTCTAGTCAGTATGTGACCCCAGTAAATCGAAATGCGCGTGTAAATTCAATATATAGAGTTATATGTTGGTTTTGACGGAAACTGATCGAAACAGTCGAATCAGCTTACGATACATATCCCATTGTGTTCGGAATGGGGGTAATTAGCTAGGGGCAACAGGCGGTAAGTTTGATTTTGAGTTAGTAATAAAAAGTTACTTTTTGGCAAATAAATTAATTAAATTAATATATAATTATATATAGCGTTGACCTCACCCCTCTCCCTCCTCTCATTTCAGATTAGGAAAAAAAAACACGCTCGCTCAAATCACGCCGCCGCCTCCCAACGCCATCGTCGGAGGCGTCGCCGCCCACCACCCTCTCCTCCCCATTCTCTCTCCGCTCCCCTCTTTTTACGCCATCCTCTAGCCTACTCGACGTCGCCAGAACCCTGAACCACCCCACAGATCGAGACCACCACCGCGCTACCCAGATGCTCCGCCTCCCTCTCCTTTGGCCACCGCCGGCCTCCATCTCAACCCCACTCCACTGTCGAGCCTCCCCCCTTTTTCCCCTTTGAAAATCCATCCACCCAAACCCCTGAACACCAAAACGACGTCGCCACCAAGCCTCACCGCCCCCTCTTCCTCCAGGCCGACGCGCAGAACTTCCCTCCCCCCCCCCCCTCAGCACAGTACGTTTTTTTTTACTTATTCGTTTATTTAATATTTTTCTTTTCATTTATATATGAATAACATTGTTTTGTTCTAGTTTTAATATAATAGAAAAGTTAAATTTTTGGCAAGAAAAAGGAGTAATTTTTGATTAGTAATTAGGTAAATTTTCGGTTTTAAAAACAATAGAAAAGCCAGGATCTTTAATATAGGATGGCTAGATTTTTAAATATATAAAGATTCGATTTTTAATAGTAAAGTTACGATTTTTATCATCTAGATAGCTAAGTAAAAATATGATTTTTAAAACAAGAAAGCTATGATTTTTATACCGATAAAGATATGATCTTTATATTTGTAGAAATAGAAATATGATTTTTATATTTTTAAAGTATTAAAAATATGATTTTTATATTTTTAAAGTATTAAAAATATAATCTTTACTATGTAGAAGATGTAAAAATATGATTTTGTTTATGTAGAGAATTAAAAATATAATTTTTACATGATAGGAGTATTAGAAATATCATCTTTATATGAGTAGCAAAATAAAAATTTGATTTTTATAATGTTAAATTCGAAAAGGCGAAATCTTTAAAAAGTAAAAATTCGATTTTTATATATTGCATAACATAGTAAAAATTCGATTTTTTATATATTGCATAACATAGTAAAAATTCGATTTTTATATATTGCATAACATAGTAAAAATTCGATTTTTGTATATTGAATAACGAAGGAAAAAAATTCGATTTTTACATATGTAGAGGATACGGGCAACGAAGATGGCGAAGAGACGAGAACAGCCAAGACTTCTACATTAGAAGAGTCGTGGAATCGGGATAGCTATATGTGAGAATTTCTCACCTTTCACTTTCTTTTCTCTAGTTATATATATATATATATATATATACTAGGATGCAGACGGTGCTTAGTAGCACCCGACACAATCGTCCACAGACCATGGACTTGTTTGTTTGGTTGCATAGATTAGTTAGATGATTTGATTTGAAATTGAATTGTTTGGTGAAAGGAATGGATTTGATTGATGTGTGAATGGCGTGGGCCTTCACTAGACCGGGGATAAGGCTAGGCCTCGTCCCGTTTCTAGTATCGTGTCGTTATGCCGCCGAAATTTTCTAAAATATGTTAGAAAAATAAAAATATCAATTTTATTGAATAAATGAACTGAATAGAAATTCATATGTTAAAATAAAATATTTTATCGTTAAAAATATAATTTTTAACGTGAAAGTGAATAAATAGATATTTATAGACAAATCGGCCGATTTGTTTATATGCACTGATTTGACTGATATTGATTGGGTCGATAAATTTTACACATCGCCCAACTGCACGAATAAAAATCTGTGTTTGATTGTTTGAAACCCCACACGGGTGTTGGGATGAAATTTGAAGTTCACTCATCCTGATTGATTAAATATGTCGATCGATTGATTGACAGGCTGTTATATGCGTTAGATATCTATATTTGATGCTTATACAGTGTAGTGCACTTTGGTTGATGGTTGATTATTTTTCAATGCTATTATATGTGTGTAATGTATGAAAATCCATATAATTAACATTATATGGTGATTGATTGGGCCTCATTCCAATTTAGAAAATAAAGAATAATATAAAATAAAGGTTCATGTGTTGACAGTACTCATCCATTGAGATTGGTCATGTGTTGAACGAAATATTTTAGTAATAAAATTTACATCTTTATCAATATAAAATAAAGGTTCATGTGTTGACAGTACTCATCCATTGAGATTGGTCATGTGTTGAACGAAATATTTTAGTAATAAAATTTACATCTTTATCAATATAAAATAAAGGTTCATGTGTTGACAGTACTCATCCATTGAGATTGGTCATGTGTTGAACGAAATATTTTAGTAATAAAATTTACATCTTTATCAATATAAAATAAAGGTTCATGTGTTGACAGTACTCATCCATTGAGATTGGTCATGTGTTGAACGAAATATTTTAGTAATAAAATTTACATCTTTATCAATATAAAATAAAGGTTCATGTGTTGACAGTACTCATCCATTGAGATTGGTCATGTGTTGAACGAAATATTTTAGTAATAAAGTTTACATCTTTATCAATATAAAATAAAGGTTCATGTGTTGACAGTACTCATCCATTGAGATTGGTCATGTGTTGAACGAAATATTTTGATAATAACAACTATTTTGAAAAAGAAATATTTGAAATAGAATATTTGAAAATAGAAATTTATGAAGCCGTGTTGATTAGATTGACGCCATTTTGACGTGAACGATATTTATATCGATTTTATTCATTTTGAAATGAATTGAATTGAAAACGATTTCAAAATGAATTGAATTGAAAACGATTTCGAAATGAATTGAATTGAAAACGATTTCGAAATGAATTGAATTGAAAATGATTTCGAAATGAATTGAATTAAAAACGATTTCGAAATGAATTGAAATAAAAAAAAACGATTTCGAAATGAAATGAATTGAAAGCGATTTCGAAATGAATTGAATTGAAAACGATTTCGAAATGAATTGAATTGAAAACGAATTCAAATTGAATTGAAAGCGAATTGAAATGAATTCAAATTGAATTGAAATTTGAATTGAATAGAAATGAATTTTAAAACGAATTTATAAAGAAGAATTCAATTTTGATTTGAATTGAAAAGGAAGTTGAAATTGCTTTTGAAACGAATTTAAACCTATTCATATAATTCGTTTTAAATAGAAATCGACGAAATATATATTATATATATTATATATATAATATAATGGCCTGAATAGAACGCGTCGCGCCGCGGCAGTTCGTGAATTTCGACCATTTATTTCAAACGGACATTACGGGAGATCCGACCGTCGGATTCTCCTAAAACCGGAACCGTTGGGTTCGTATCAAAAAGAGCTTTCTAACGAATATTGGAAATTTGAAATCTAACGGTTGGATTTGGAATTATGTCCAAATCAAATTTGAAAAAGGTCGCTGTAAGTGCAGTTCGATGGCCGTTGATGGAAATCGACTGTACGGGCCTTGATAAAATTATTAAAAATAGTAATAATTTGTGTAAAATCATAAGAAATGATTTAGAAAGAATTGGGATGAAAAACTCCATATTTGAAAAGATAAAAATAGATTTTTATCGAAATGAACTAGTTTTGAACTAGAATTACAATTCTATTTATTTTTAAATAAATAAATTGAATTTTGAAATGGTTTTGAAAATAACCAGAATTTCCAATGATTGCATTGGAATGGATTTGAATCGAAATTGCCTTCGGAATATTTCGATGTTGGATTTCGTGATGATACAGATATTGTTATGGGAATTTGAAAGATATATATATATATATATATATCGTTATTTCCAATGCGATATTTGTTAGTCGTAGAATTTGATATTGAATATAAGCCGGTATATTTTCTATTCAGAGCCTTGTATTGAATATCAAATGTGATTTGGGTTTGTCATGAATGGTGTCTTCACTAACACTGTTCTTGAACCCAGTTGAGAAAAGATTAAATCTTTTTATTTAGATTTAATGAAGAGTACCAATTCAATAATATTTAATTGAAATTGAATTGATATTGATATTGGGTTTATCGTGAACAGTGTTTTAAATAACACTTGTTCTTTAACCCGATAATTAATGGAATGATTTTTGGGTTTATCGTGAACAGTGTTTTAAATAACACTTGTTCTTTAACCCGATAATTAATGGAATGATTTTTGGGTTTATCGTGAACAGTGTTTTAAATAACACTCGTTCTTTAACCCGATAATTAATGAATGTGATTTTGGGTTTATCGTGAACCGTGTTTTAAATGACACTGATTCTTTAACCCAGTCGAAGATTAAAACTAAGTGGAGTTTTAATGAATCTTTAATTAGATTGAAATGATCGAAAATGGAGTATCACCAGTTTTGCTCCAGGCGATAGTTAAATCTTTAATTAGATTTGAACGTGAAATGGTAATTGAACTTACCGATAACACTGTGGGGTTAGATATGAAGTATTACCAGTTTTACTTCATGGGATGAATAGGTTGGGATGGGGAAATTAAAATAAATAATTACTTCGGTAAGGTTCGCTAATCCCGACTAGTTTGAATTGAGATTCAAAAAAATAGAATAAAGAATAAATTCAAGGAATTTATCTTGGATAAAATTAATGGGAACCTTTCCCTATGAATGTGAAATTTAGAAACTAACTGTCGGTTAGCCAAGCAGAATGGTTTTCTGAATATTGATCTGATGTTGGTTTCGGCCTTCGGGGTTAATATTTGGGGAATTATTCTCTTGATTAATTTACGGTTAGTGACTAATGAATTGGAATGAGGCGTATGTTGTGTTTGTGTAACACTTATTTAAAATATACGCGAGTTATTCGGAAAGACCGGGTTTATCCCATTCTGAATAACTGATACGACGATAAGTCGAAGATGAAGACGATGGTCGAAGACCGGAGGTCTTCACGTCGTTTGGGTGATTACTGATGATCTTGATTGGGCTGTACACCCAAGAAGATGGAAACAGTTGGTGATCGTCCAGACGTACTTGGAGATCGATGGATATGGGGGGTACTAGGTGCCTCCGGTTTCGTTCAGACCCAGAACGGACTTGTGAATGGACTGTGTGTCTGACATTGGATTTTAGTCCGTGTGATTGATCTCTATTAAATATATATTTGTTTGGCGGCGGAGAATTTATTCCCTTGCTTAACGCCCTTCTCTGAGACGTACGAGCTCAGGGGTTATATATTGATGGATATCAAACGCATGGAGTGAATTGCCTGTGTGGCATGCCTAAGTGGCAATTGATCGAGGCTTCTGTTGAAAAGCAAAGTCTTGTGGTGATGATCAAAGCAAGGCCTTTGTGGCGTAGCTTTGTGTAACGTTTACTTCGCGTGTTTCACACCCGGTATGAACCAAAAACGGGAGACGGACCTCAGGGAGGGCATGCGTTTCTTTCTAGTTAAAAGTGGCGTCAGTGGTTTTACACGCCCTGACGAGTTTGACTTATGTGGTTGTTGCTGTTGCGAGGCGCCTCGGATTGATCGGTCGTTCTCGAACCGATGGAGTCATTTAGTTGGCTCATTTACGCCCCAAAGGGCGGGGGAACGCATGTTCAGGCATTTTAATCCACATCGGTGGACCGGCCCTGACGATCCAAGGGCCCACCTGAGTCTGGGTCCTGTGGCTCGGGCTAGAGAGTCACGAATCGGTAGAGGACTATCTTTTTCCTCGGTTCATAGACGGAAATCCAATTTCCAAATACGTGACATTTGCGGTTTTATTTGTAGAGCCTAGTATGGCGACATAGTGGGATGGGGCGCTCATGCCGCCTATGATTGATACTTATGATTTGAAGTTGTTTTATGAACTATGCACTTATAATAGTATCAAACGATTTGTTTTAACCGTATCAAGCATTCTTTGGCTGTTATAAGGGAAAACCCTATCCTCGGCTGCGTTGCATTGTGTGATGGGACCTGGGTCTTATAACAGCTTCATTTTTCTTTATTTATCATTGCGCTGTTTGTTTTATGCACTGGTATTCTTGGGAGGAAACCCGTTCCGTGTTATACGGCGTGGTCCCTTGATTTACCTAACTTTTAAAATAAAGAATAATAACTGTTTTAGTTCTCACACCAGTCACATGACTGACCTGGAGTTTATTGTTTTAACCTAAACTCTGGGTGCCCTTATTTTGACACGGGCAGCTAGTAGTTTTTGGTTTTTGCAGATTTATATTCACAGGATCCTGGTTTACAGCTGGAACGATATCCGGAAAGCTTTGTATCCGTATTTCTCTTTCTAGTTGTGTATTGTATTATTTTCCGCTGCGATGTATTTAAATGTAATTTAAATCTCTGTTATTTCTGTGTAATATTTATTTATACTCTGTATATTCTTGTAATCTGATGCATTGTTGTAATATACAATGAAATGTTCTTCTGTATGCGTTCTGTTGTGGCTTGTTCTCGAACCATCCGCCGCTTTCCTTTACGGGGAAGTTACGGGTCTTCACAGTTGGTATCAGAGCTTTGGTTTACAAAGCTTAGAGAACAAGGCACATTAGAACCATACGAAAGGATTCATCAGATATTGGATTAGTAATATCCAATGGGAATGACTCGTTAGAGATGGGATCAGTAGTATCCTAGAACGAGTGTGAAGAGTATATTTTTAAAGTAAAAACAAATTTTGTTATGAAAATTTAAATCAACTATTCGTATTTGATTATTTGTTTATATTGATTTGGACAGTCCAGTATATAAAGATTTTGCATATACGCCTTGCAAACGTGTATTTGAAATTTTAATATACTGGATAGATATAGAATCACATTCTAGACACCCGGAGATGGTTCTGATGATTGATCGATCATCATCAGAACTTATGTTCGTGTTTCGAAGGTGGGATTTCTATATGTTTCCTATTGACTGGTGTGAGAACCAAAATTAGATAGGCTTATTGTTGTGATTTGGCATCAAAAATCTGATTTTTGACTATGTATCAAAATTATGAATTTGAAACGTTAATCCACTAATTGATTGATGTTTGTGTTGTTTGTTTAATTGTTTGATAATTTTGAACCATTACGCCTAACTGAATCACGTATTGAATTATATTGGAATTTGGTCGCATTTGCTTGCATATACTTGTACTTACATTGAACAGGTCATAGCAAGGAGGCTAGAGCAGGGAATAAAATTTGTTTGCCCGACAAATAGGTACATGTTTGCTATATAATTTACTGTTTTGTTTGGGTGATAATGATTTTATGAGCCTATTGGCTAGCCGCTTGGCTTTTTCTTTTTCTTTTTGAGATCTGAAGGACCGGGGAAGCTATTTGAAATTCCCCGATGCTCCCGGTGCAGGGGAGGTTATGGCGAAATTTTTCGAAAATTCCGGGTGTTAGCCAAATTTTTGAAATTTTTGAAAATTCTCAGAAACTGAAAAGTTGGAGAATGCAAGCCAGATCGAACGTAGAGTTGAATAATCAAACCACTTTCGACTTTGTTCCTTTTCGGGGACGAAAAGTTTTAAGTGGGGGAGATTGTAATAACCCGAAAATCTAGGCTAGTTTAAAATTTTTATTTCGGCAATTTTAGCGAATTTTGATTATTTGAAATGAATTATTTTAAATAATATCGACGAGAAAATTTATTTTGAATGGAATTCGACGTATATATTATACGCGTCGTCGTTAGAATATAAATATTTATTATATAATTATAAAAGGAATTGAAAATGGCGCGGTAGTTCGATAATTCGATTTCAAACTTCAATTGAACATACTGGGTGCAAAACAATCCGGATTTTAGTGAAACCAAAAACATTAGGATCTATTTGATAATATCTTTCCAACGAATCCGAAAGATCGAAATTTCACAGCGGGAATCAAAAGATATGTCCAGTTGAAAATTCAGAATAGTCGCTATGGGATTCAGGCCCTTAAAAATGGAAATTTTGCAAGCGACCTCGGATTTCGACGAAACCACTTTTGTTGGATTCGCAGTGTCAAGTTATTGCTAGATTTCAAATTTCATAATTTTTCGAATCAATATGTGAGCGTGGCAAAGGAAAATGCGTTTGACCAGTTTTAGTTGATTTTAATCGACTGGAAAATGGTCATTTTTCTAACGGTCTCAGAATTCGACGAAACTAGTTTTGTAAGGACCGTATCGTCAATACGAAGCTAGAAAATATTTTTCTGGAATTTTTCTAGTCAGTATGTGACCCCAGTAAATCGAAATGCGCGTTCAAATTCAATATATAGAGTTATATGTTGGTTTTGACGGAAACTGACCGAAACAGTCGAATCAGCTTACGATACATATCCCATTGTGTTCGGAATGGGGGTAATTAGCTAGGGGCGACAGGCGGTAAGTTTGATTTTGAGTTAGTAATAAAAAGTTACTTTTTGGCAAATAAATTAATTAAATTAATATATAATTATATATAGCGTTGACCTCACCCCTCTCCCTCCTCTCATTTCAGATTAGGAAAAAAAAAAAAAACTCGCTCGCTCAAATCACGCCGCCGCCTCCCAACGCCATCGTCGGAGGCGTCGCCGCCCACCACCCTCTCCTCCCCGTTCTCTCTCCGCTCCCCTCTTTTTACGCCATCCTCTAGCCTACTCGACGTCGCCAGAACCCTGAACCACCCCACAGATCGAGACCACCACCGCGCTACCCAGATGCTCCGCCTCCCTCTCCTTTGGCCACCGCCGGCCTCCATCTCAACCCCACTCCACTGTCGAGCCTCCCCCCTTTTTCCCCTTTGAAAATCCAGCCACCCAAACCCCTGAACACCAAAACGACGTCGCCACCAAGCCTCACCGCCCCCTCTTCCTCCAGGACGACGCGCAGAACTTCCCTCCCCCCCCCCCCTCAGCACAGTACGTTTTTTTTTACTTATCCGTTTATTTAATATTTTTCTTTTCATTTATATATGAATAACATTGTTTTGTTCTAGTTTTAATATAATAGAAAAGTTAAATTTTTGGCAAGAAAAAGGAGTAATTTTTGATTAGTAATTAGGTAAATTTTCGGTTTTAAAAACAATAGAAAAGCCAGGATCTTTAATATAGGATGGCTTGATTTTTAAATATATAAAGATTCGCTTTTTAATAGTAAAGTTACGATTTTTATCATCTAGATAGCTAAGTAAAAATACGATTTTTAAAACAAGAAAGCTATGATTTTTATACCGATATAGACATAATCTTTATATTTGTAGAAATAGAAATATGATTTTTATATTTTTAAAGTATTAAAAATATGATTTTTATATTTTTAAAGTATTAAAAATATAATCTTTACTATGTAGAAGATGTAAAAATATGATTTTGTTTATGTAGAGAATTAAAAATATAATTTTTACATGATAGGAGTATTAGAAATATCATCTTTATATGAGTAGCAAAATAAAAATTTGATTTTTATAATGTTAAATTCGAAAAGGCGAAATCTTTAAAAAGTAAAAATTCGATTTTTATATATTGCATAACATAGTAAAAATTCGATTTTTTATATATTGCATAACATAGTAAAAATTCGATTTTTATATATTGCATAACATAGTAAAAATTCGATTTTTGTATATTGAATAACGAAGGAAAAAAAATTCGATTTTTACACATGTAGAGGATACGGGCAACGAAGATGGCGAAGAGACGAGAACAGCCAAGACTTCTACATTAGAAGAGACGTGGAATCGGGATAGCTATATGTGAGAATTTCTCAACTTTTACTTTCTTTTCTCTAGTTATATATATATATACTAGGATGCAGACATTGCTTAGTAGCACGCGACACAATCGTCCACAGACCATGGACTTGTTTGTTTGGTTGCATAGATTAGTTAGATGATTTGATTTGAAATTGAATTGTTTGGTGAAAGGAATGGATTTGATTGATGTGTGAATGGCGTGGGCCTACACTAGACCGGGGATAAGGCTAGGCCTCGTCCCGTTTCTAGTATCGTGCCGTTATGCCGCCGAAATTTTCTAAAATATGTTAGAAAAATAAAAATATCAATTTTATTGAATAAATGAACTGAATAGAAATTCATATGTTAAAATAAAATATTTTATCGTTAAAAATATAATTTTTAACGTGAAAGTGAATAAATAGATATTTATAGACAAATCGGCCGATTTGTTTATATGCACTGATTTGACTGATATTGATTGGGTCGATAAATTTTACACATCGCCCAACTGCACGAATAAAAATCTGTGTTTGATTGTTTGAAACCCCACACAGGTGTTGGGATGAAATTTGAAGTTCACTCATCCTGATTGATTAAATATGTCGATCGATTGATTGACAGGCTGTTATAAGCGTTAGATATCTATATTTGATGCTTATACAGTGTAGTGCACTTTGGTTGATGGTTGATTATTTTTCAATGCTATTATATGTGTGTAATGTATGAAAATCCATATAATTAACATTATATGGTGATTGATTGGGCCTTATTCCAATTTAGAAAATAAAGAATAATATAAAATAAAGGTTCATGTGTTGACAGTACTCATCCATTGAGATTGGTCATGTGTTGAACGAAATAGTTTAGTAATAAAATTTACATCTTTATCAATATAAAATAAAGGTTCATGTGTTGACAGTACTCATCCATTGAGATTGGTCATGTGTTGAACGAAATATTTTAGTAATAAAATTTACATCTTTATCAATATAAAATAAAGGTTCATGTGTTGACAGTACTCATCCATTGAGATTGGTCATGTGTTGAATGAAATATTTTAGTAATAAAATTTACATCTTTATCAATATAAAATAAAGGTTCATGTGTTGACAGTACTCATCCATTGAGATTGGTCATGTGTTGAACGAAATATTTTAGTAATAAAATTTACATCTTTATCAATATAAAATAAAGGTTCATGTGTTGACAGTACTCATCCATTGAGATTGGTCATGTGTTGAACGAAATATTTTGATAATAACAACTATTTTGAAAAAGAAATATTTGAAATAGAATATTTGAAAATAGAAATTTATGAAGCCGTGTTGATTAGATTGACGCCATTTTGACGTGAACGATATTTATATCGATTTTATTCATTTTGAAATGAATTGAATTGAAAACGATTTCAAAATGAATTGAATTGAAAACGATTTCGAAATGAATTGAATTGAAAACGATTTCGAAATGAATTGAATTGAAAACGATTTCGAAATGAATTGAATTAAAAACGATTTCGAAATGAATTGAAATAAAAAAAACGATTTCGAAATGAAATGAATTGAAAACGATTTCGAAATGAATTGAATTGAAAACGATTTCGAAATGAATTGAATTGAAAACGAATTCAAATTGAATTGAAAGCGAATTGAAATGAATTCAAATTGAATTGAAATTAGAATTGAATAGAAATGAATTTTAAAACGAATTTATAAAGAAAAATTCAATTTTGATTTGAATTGAAAAGGAAGTTGAAATTGCTTTTGAAACGAATTTAAAACTATTCATATAATTCGTTTTAAATAGAAATTGACGAAATATATATTATATATATTATATATATAATATAATGGCCTGAATAGAACGCGCCGCGCCGCGGCAGTTCGTGAATTTCGACCATTTATTTCAAACGGACATTACGGGAGATCCGACCGTCGGATTCTCCTAAAACCGGAACCGTTGGGTTCGTATCGAAAAGAGCTTTCTAACGAATATTGGAAATTTGAAATCTAACGGTTGGATTTGGAATTATGTCCAAATCAAATTTGAAAAAGGTCGCTGTAAGTGCAGTTCGATGGCCGTTGATGGAAATCGACTGTACGGGCCTTGATAAAATTATTAAAAATAGTAATAATTTGTGTAAAATCATAAGAAATGATTTAGAAAGAATTGGGATGAAAAACTCCATATTTGAAAAGATAAAAATAGATTTTTATCGAAATGAACTAGTTTTGAACTAGAATTACAATTCTATTTATTTTTAAATAAATAAATTGAATTTTGAAATGGTTTTGAAAATAACCAGAATTTCCAATGATTGCATTGGAATGGATTTGAATCGAAATTGCCTTCGGAATATTTCGATGTTGGATTTCGTGATGATACAGATATTGTTATGGGAATTTGAAAGATATATATATATCGTTATTTCCAATGCGATATTTGTTAGTCGTAGAATTTGATATTGAATATAAGCCGGTATATTTTCTATTCAGAGCCTTGTATTGAATATCAAATGTGATTTGGGTTTGTCGTGAATGGTGTCTTCACTAACACTGTTCTTGAACCCAGTTGAGAAAAGATTAAATCTTTTTATTTAGATTTAATGAAGAGTACCAATTCAATAATATTTAATTGAAATTGAATTGATATTGATATTGGGTTTATCGTGAACAGTGTTTTAAATAACACTTGTTCTTTAACCCGATAATTAATGGAATGATTTTAGGGTTTATCGTGAACAGTGTTTTAAATAACACTTGTTCTTTAACCCGATAATTAATGGAATGATTTTTGGGTTTATCGTGAACAGTGTTTTAAATAACACTCGTTCTTTAACCCGATAATTAATGAATGTGATTTTGGGTTTATCGTGAACCGTGTTTTAAATGACACTGATTCTTTAACCCAGTCGAAGATTAAAACTAAGTGGAGTTTTAATGAATCTTTAATTAGATTGAAATGATCAAAAATGGAGTATCACCAGTTTTGCTCCAGGCGATAGTTAAATCTTTAATTAGATTTGAACGTGAAATGGTAATTGAACTTACCGATAACACTGTGGGGTTAGAAATGAAGTATTACCAGTTTTACTTCATGGGATGAATAGGTTGGGATGGGGAAATTAAAATAAATAATTACTTCGGTAAGGTTCGCTAATCCCGACTAGTTTGAATTGAGATTCAAAAAAATAGAATAAAGAATAAATTCAAGGAATTTATCTTGGATAAAATTAATGGGAACCTTTCCCTATGAATGTGAAATTTAGAAACTAACTGTCGGTTAGCCAAGCAGAATGGTTTTCTGAATATTGATCTGATGTTGGTTTCGGCCTTCGGGGTTAATATTTGGGGAATTATTCTCTTGATTAATTTACGGTTAGTGACTAATGAATTGGAATGAGGCGTATGTTGTGTTTGTGTAACACTTATTTAAAATATACGCGAGTTATTCGGAAAGACCGGGTTTATCCCATTCTGAATAACTGATACGACGATAAGTCGAAGATGAAGACGATGGTCGAAGACCGGAGGTCTTCACGTCGTTTGGGTGATTACTGATGATCTTGATTGGGCTGTACACCCAAGAAGATGGAAACAGTTGGTGATCGTCCAGACGTACTTGGAGATCGATGGATATGGGGGGTACTAGGTGCCTCCGGTTTCGTTCAGACCCAGAACGGACTTGTAAATGGACTGTGTGTCTGACATTGGATTTATTCCGTGTGATTGATCTCTATTAAATATATATTTGTTTGGCGGCGGAGAATTTATTCTCTTGCTTAACGCCCTTCTCTGAGACGTACGAGCTCAGGGGTTATATATTGATGGATATCAAACGCATGGAGTGAATTGCCTGTGTGGCATGCCTAAGTGGCAATTGATCGAGGCTTCTGTTGAAAAGCAAAGTCTTGTGGTGATGATCAAAGCAAGGCCTTTGTGGCGTAGCTTTGTGTAACGTTTACTTCGCGTGTTTCACACCCGGTATGAACCAAAAACGGGAGACGGACCTCAGGGAGGGCATGCGTTTCTTTCTAGTTAAAAGTGGCATCAGTGGTTTTACACGCCCTGACGAGTTTGACTTATGTGGTTGTTGCTGTTGCGAGGCGCCTCGGATTGATCGGTCGTTCTCGAACCGATGGAGTCATTTAGTTGGCTCATTTACGCCCCAAAGGGTGGGGGAACGCATGTTCAGGCATTTTAATCCACATCGGTGGACCGGCCCTGACGATCCAAGGGCCCACCTGAGTCTGGGTCCTGTGGCTCGGGCTAGAGAGTCACGAATCGGTAGAGGACTATCTTTTGCCTCGGTTCATAGACGGAAATCCAATTTCCAAATACGTGACATTTGCGGTTTTATTTGTAGAGCCTAGTATGGCGACATAGTGGGATGGGGCGCTCATGCCGCCTATGATTGATACTTATGATTTGAAGTTGTTTTATGAACTATGCACTTATAATAGTATCAAACGATTTGTTTTAACTGTATCAAGCATTCTTAGGCTGTTATAAGGGAAAACCCTATCCTCGGCTGCGTTGCATTGTGTGATGGGACCTGGGTCTTATAACAGCTTCATTTTTCTTTATTTAGCATTGCGCTGTTTGTTTTATGCACTGGTATTCTTGGGAGGAAACCCGTTCCGTGTTATACGGCGTGGTCCCTTGATTTACCTAACTTTTAAAATAAAGAATAATAACTGTTTTAGTTCTCACACCAGTCACATGACTGACCTGGAGTTTATTGTTTTAACCTAAACTCTGGGTGCCCTTATTTTGACACGGGCAGCTAGTAGTTTTTGGTTTTTGCAGATTTATATTCACAGAATCCTGGTTTACAGCTGGAACGATATCCGGAAAGCTTTGTATCCGTATATCTCTTTCTAGTTGTGTATTGTATTATTTTCCGCTGCGATGTATTTAAATGTAATTTAAATCCCTGTTATTTCTGTGTAATATTTATTTATACTCTGTATATTCTTGTAATCTGATGCATTGTTGTAATATACAATGAAATGTTCTTCTGTATGCGTTCTGTTGTGGCTTGTTCTCGAACCATCCGCCGATTTCCTTTACGGGGAAGTTACGGGTCTTCACAGTTGGTATCAGAGCTTTGGTTTACAAAGCTTAGAGAACAAGGCACATTAGAACCATACGAAAGGATTCATCAGATATTGGATTAGTAATATCCAATGGGAATGACTCGTTAGAGATGGGATCGGTAGTATCCTAGAACGAGTGTGAAGAGTATATTTTTAAAGTAAAAACAAATTTTGTTATGAAAATTTAAATCAACTATTCGTATTTGATTATTTTTTTATATTGATTTGGACAGTCCAGTATATGAAGATTTTGCATATAAGCCTTGCAAACGTGTATTTGAAATTTTAATATACTGGATAGATATAGAATCACATTCTAGACACCCGGAGATGGTTCTGATGATTGATCGATCATCATCAGAACTTATGTTCGTGTTTCGAAGGTGGGATTTCTATATGTTTCCTATTGACTGGTGTGAGAACCAAAATTAGATAGGCTTATTGTTGTGATTTGGCATCAAAAATCTGATTTTTGACTATGTATCAAAATTATGAATTTGAAACGTTAATCCACTAATTGATTGATGTTTGTGTTGTTTGTTTAATTGTTTGATAATTTTGAACCATTATGCCTAACTGAATCACGTATTGAATTATATTGGAATTTGGTCGCATTTGCTTGCATATACTTGTACTTACATTGAACAGGTCATAGCAAGGAGGCTAGAGCAGGGAATAAAATTTGTTTGCCCGACAAATAGGTACATGTTTGCTATATAATTTACTGTTTTGTTTGGGTGATAATGATTTTATGAGCCTATTGGCTAGCCGCTTGGCTTTTTCTTTTTCTTTTTGAGATCTGAAGGACCGGGGAAGCTATTTGAAATTCCCCGATGCTCCCGGTGCAGGGGAGGTTATGGCGAAATTTTTCGAAAATTCCGGGTGTTAGCCAAATTTTTGAAATTTTTGAAATTTCTCAGAAACTGAAAAGTTGGAGAATGCAAGCCAGATCGAACGTAGAGTTGAATAATCAAACCACTTTCGACTTTGTTCCTTTTCGGGGACGAAAAGTTTTAAGTGGGGGAGATTGTAATAACCCGAAAATCTGGGCCAGTTTAAAAATTTTATTTCGGCAATTTTAGCGAATTTTGATTATTTAAAATGAATTATTTTAAATAATATCGACGAGAAAATTTATTTAGAATGGAATTCGACGTATATATTATACGCGTCGTCGTTAGAATATAAATATTTATTATATAATTATAAAAGGAATTGAAAATGGCGCGGTAGTTCGATAATTCGATTTCAAACTTCAATTGAACATACCGGGTGCAAAACAATCCGGATTTTAGTGAAACCAAAAACATTAGGATCTATTTGATAATATCTTTCCAACGAATCCGAAAGATCGAAATTTCATAGCGGGAATCAAAAGATATGTCCAGTTGAAAATTCAGAATAGTCGCTATGGGATTCAGGCCCTTAAAAATGGAAATTTTGCAAGCGACCTCGGATTTCGACGAAACCACTTTTGTTGGATTCGCAGTGTCAAGTTATTGCTAGATTTCAAATTTCATAATTTTTCGAATCAATATGTGAGCGTGGCAAAGGAAAATGCGTTTGACCAGTTTTAGTTGATTTTAATCGACTGGAAAATGGTCATTTTTCTAACGGTCTCAGAATTCGACGAAACTAGTTTTGTAAGGACCGTATCGTCAATACGAAGCTAGAAAATATTTTTCTGGAATTTTTCTAGTCAGTATGTGACCCCAGTAAATCGAAATGCGCGTTCAAATTCAATATATAGAGTTATATGTTGGTTTTGACGGAAACTGATCGAAACGGTCGAATCAGCTTACGATACATATCCCATTGTGTTCGGAATGGGGGTAATTAGCTAGGGCCGACAGGCGGTAAGTTTGATTTTGAGTTAGTAATAAAAAGTTACTTTTTGGCAAATAAATTAATTAAATTAATATATAATTATATATAGCGTTGACCTGACCCCTCTACCTCCTCTCATTTCAGATTAGGAAAAAAAAAAAGAAGCACGCTCGCTCAAATCACGCCGCCGCCTCCCAACGCCATCGTCGGAGGCGTCGCCGCCCACCACCCTCTCCTCCCCGTTCTCTCTCCGCTCCCCTCTTTTTACGCCATCCTCTAGCCTACTCGACGTCGCCAGAACCCTGAACCACCCCACAGATCGAGACCACCACCGCGCTACCCAGATGCTCCGCCTCCCTCTCCTTTGGCCACCGCCGGCCTCCATCTCAACCCCACTCCACTGTCGAGCCTCCCCCCTTTTTCCCCTTTGAAAATCCAGCCACCCAAACCCCTGAACACCAAAACGACGTCGCCACCAAGCCTCACCGCCCCCTCTTCCTCCAGGCCGACGCGCAGAACTTCCCTCCCCCCCCCCCCTCAGCACAGTACGTTTTTTTTTCTTATTCGTTTATTTAATATTTTTCTTTTCATTTATATATGAATAACATTGTTTTGTTCTAGTTTTAATATAATAGAAAAGTTAAATTTTTGGCAAGAAAAAGGAGTAATTTTTGATTAGTAATTAGGTAAATTTTCGGTTTTAAAAACAATAAAAAGCCAGGATCTTTAATATAGGATGGCTTGATTTTTAAATATATAAAGATTCGATTTTTAATAGTAAAGTTACGATTTTTATCATCTAGATAGCTAAGTAAAAATATGATTTTTAAAACAAGAAAGCTATGATTTTTATACCGATAAAGATATGATCTTTATATTTGTAGAAATAGAAATATGATTTTTATATTTTTAAAGTATTAAAAATATGATTTTTATATTTTTAAAGTATTAAAAATATAATCTTTACTATGTAGAAGATGTAAAAATATGATTTTGTTTATGTAGAGAATTAAAAATATAATTTTTACATGATAGGAGTATTAGAAATATCCTTTTTATATGAGTAGCAAAATAAAAATTTGATTTTTATAATGTTAAATTCGAAAAGGCGAAATCTTTAAAAAGTAAAAATTCGATTTTTATATATTGCATAAAAATTCGATTTTTTATATATTGCATAACATAGTAAAAATTCGATTTTTATATATTGCATAACATAGTAAAAATTCGATTTTTGTATATTGAATAACGAAGGAAAAAAAATTCGATTTTTACAGATGTAGAGGATATGGGCAACGAAGATGGCGAAGAGATGAGAACAGCCAAGACTTCTACATTAGAAGAGTCGTGGAATCGGGATAGCTATATGTGAGAATTTCTCACCTTTCACTTTCTTTTCTCTAGTTATATATATATACTAGGATGCAGACGGTGCTTAGTAGCACCCGACACAATCGTCCACAAACCATGGACTTGTTTGTTTGGTTGCATAGATTAGTTAGATGATTTGATTTGAAATTGAATTGTTTGGTGAAAGGAAAGGATTTGATTGATTTGTGAATGACGTGGGCCTTCACTAGACCGGGGATAAGGCTAGGCCTCGTCCCGTTTCTAGTATCTTGCCGTTATGCCGCCGAAATTTTCTAAAATATGTTAGAAAAATAAAAATATCAATTTTATTGAATAAATGAACTGAATAGAAATTCATATGTTAAAATAAAATATTTTATCGTTAAAAATATAATTTTTAACGTGAAAGTGAATAAATAGATATTTATAGACAAATCGGCCGATTTGTTTATATGCACTGATTTGACTGATATTGATTGGGTCGATAAATTTTACACATCGCCCAACTGCACGAATAAAAATCTGTGTTTGATTGTTTGAAACCCCACACAGGTGTTGGGATGAAATTTGAAGTTCACTCATCCTGATTGATTAAATATGTCGATCGATTGATTGACAGGCTGTTATAAGCGTTAGATATCTATATTTGATGCTTATACAGTGTAGTGCACTTTGGTTGATGGTTGATTATTTTTCAATGCTATTATATGTGTGTAATGTATGAAAATCCATATAATTAACATTATATGGTGATTGATTGGGCCTCATTCCAATTTAGAAAATAAAGATTAATATAAAATAAAGGTTCATGTGTTGACAGTACTCATCCATTGAGAATGGTCATGTGTTGAACGAAATATTTTAGTAATAGAATTTACATCTTTATCAATATAAAATAAAGGTTCATGTGTTGACAATACTCATCCATTGAGATTGGTCATGTGTTGAACGAAATATTTTAGTAATAAAATTTACATCTTTATCAATATAAAATAAAGGTTCATGTGTTGACAGTACTCATCCATTGAGATTGGTCATGTGTTGAACAGAATATTTTAGTAATAAAATTTACATCTTTATCAATATAAAATAAAGGTTCATGTGTTGACAGTACTCATCCATTGAGATTGGTCATGTGTTGAACGAAATATTTTAGTAATAAAATTTACATCTTTATCAATATAAAATAAAGGTTCATGTGTTGACAGTACTCATCCATTGAGATTGGTCATGTGTTGAACGAAATATTTTGATAATAACAACTATTTTGAAAAAGAAATATTTGAAATAGAATATTTGAAAATAGAAATTTATGAAGCCGTGTTGATTAGATTGACGCCATTTTGACGTGAACGATATTTATATCGATTTTATTCATTTTGAAATGAATTGAATTGAAAACGATTTCGAAATGAATTGAATTGAAAACGATTTCGAAATGAATTGAATTGAAAACGATTTCGAAATGAATTGAATTAAAAACGATTTCGAAATGAATTGAAATAAAAAAAAACGATTTCGAAATGAAATGAATTGAAAACGATTTCGAAATGAATTGAATTGAAAACGATTTCGAAATGAATTGAATTGAAAATGAATTCAAATTGAATTGAAAGCGAATTGAAATGAATTCAAATTGAATTGAAATTTGAATTGAATAGAAATGAATTTTAAAACGAATTTATAAAGAAGAATTCAATTTTGATTTGAATTGAAAAGGAAGTTGAAATTGCTTTTGAAACGAATTTAAAACTATTCATATAATTCGTTTTAAATAGAAATCGACGAAATATATATTATATATATAATATAATGGCCTGAATAGAACGCGCCGCGCCGCGGCAGTTCGTGAATTTCGACCATTTATTTCAAACGGACATTACGGGAGATCCGACCGTCGGATTCTCCTAAAACCGGAACCGTTGGGTTCGTATCGAAAAGAGCTTTCTAAAAAATATTGGAAATTTTAAATCTAACGGTTGGATTTGGAATTATGTCCAAATCAAATTTGAAAAAGGTCGCTGTAAGTGCAGTTCGATGGCCGTTGATGGAAATCGACTGTACGGGCCTTGATAAAATTATTAAAAATAGTAATAATTTGTGTAAAATCATAAGAAATGATTTAGAAAGAATTGGGATGAAAAACTCCATATTTGAAAAGATAAAAATAGATTTTTATCGAAATGAACTAGTTTTGAACTAGAATTACAATTCTATTTATTTTTAAATAAATAAATTGAATTTTGAAATGGTTTTGAAAATAACCAGAATTTCCAATGATTGCATTGGAATGGATTTGAATCGAAATTGCCTTCGGAATATTACGATGTTGGATTTCGTGATGATACAGATATTGTTATGGGAATTTGAAAGATATACATATATATATCGTTATTTCCAATGCGATATTTGTTAGTCGTAGAATTTGATATTGAATATAAGCCGGTATATTTTCTATTCAGAGCCTTGTATTAAATATCAAATATGATTTGGGTTTGTCGTGAATGGTGTCTTCACTAACACTGTTCTTGAACCCAGTTGAGAAAAGATTAAATCTTTTTATTTAGATTTAATGAAGAGTACCAATTCAATAATATTTAATTGAAATTGAATTGATATTGATATTGGGTTTATCGTGAACAGTGTTTTAAATAACACTTGTTCTTTAACCCGATAATTAATGGAATGATTTTTGGGTTTATCGTGAACAGTGTTTTAAATAACACTTGTTCTTTAACCCGATAATTAATGGAATGATTTTTGGGTTTATCGTGAACAGTGTTTTAAATAACACTCGTTCTTTAACCCGATAATTAATGAATGTGATTTTGGGTTTATCGTGAACCGTGTTTTAAATGACACTGATTCTTTAACCCAGTCGAAGATTAAAACTAAGTGGAGTTTTAATGAATCTTTAATTAGATTGAAATGATCGAAAATGGAGTATCACCAGTTTTGCTCCAGGCGATAGTTAAATCTTTAATTAGATTTGAACGTGAAATGGTAATTGAATTTACCGATAACACTGTGGGGTTAGATATGAAGTATTACCAGTTTTACTTCATGGGATGAATAGGTTGGGATGGGGAAATTAAAATAAATAATTACTTCGGTAAGGTTCGCTAATCCCGACTAGTTTGAATTGAGATTCAAAAAAATAGAATAAAGAATAAATTCAAGGAATTTATCTTGGATAAAATTAATGGGAACCTTTCCCTATGAATGTGAAATTTAGAAACTAACTGTCGGTTAGCCAAGCAGAATGGTTTTCTGAATATTGATCTGATGTTGGTTTCGGCCTTCGGGGTTAATATTTGGGGAAGAATTCTCTTGATTAATTTACGGTTAGTGACTAATGAATTGGAATGAGGCGTATGTTGTGTTTGTGTAACACTTATTTAAAATATACGCGAGTTATTCGGAAAGACCGGGTTTATCCCATTCTGAATAACTGATACGACGATAAGTCGAAGATGAAGACGATGGTCGAAGACCGGAGGTCTTCACGTCGTTTGGGTGATTACTGATGATCTTGATTGGGCTGTACACCCAAAAAGATGGAAACAGTTGGTGATCGTCCAGACGTACTTGGAGATCGATGGATATGCGGGGTAATAGGTGCCTCCGGTTTCGTTCAGACCCAGAACGGACTTGTAAATGGACTGTGTGTCTGACATTGGATTTTAGTCCGTGTGATTGATCTCTATTAAATATATATTTGTTTGGCGGCGGAGAATTTATTCTCTTGCTTAACGCCCTTCTCTGAGACGTACGAGCTCAGGGGTTATATATTGATGGATATCAAACGCATGGAGTGAATTGCCTGTGTGGCATGCCTAAGTGGCAATTGATCGAGGCTTCTGTTGAAAAGCAAAGTCTTGTGGTGATGATCAAAGCAAGGCCTTTGTGGCGTAGCTTTGTGTAACGTTTACTTCGCGTGTTTCACACCCGGTATGAACCAAAAACGGGAGACGGACCTCAGGGAGGGTATACGTTTCTTTCTAGTTAAAAGTGGCGTCAGTGGTTTTACACGCCCTGACGAGTTTGACTTATGTGGTTGTTGCTGTTGCGAGGCGCCTCGGATTGATCGATCGTTCTCGAACCGATGGAGTCATTTAGTTGGCTCATTTACGCCCCAAAGGGCGGGGGAACGCATGTTCAGGCATTTTAATCCACATCGGTGGACCGGCCCTGACGATCCAAGGGCCCACCTGAGTCTGGGTCCTGTGGCTCGGGCTAGAGAGTCACGAATCGATAGAGGACTATCTTTTGCCTCGGTTCATAGACGGAAATCCAATTTCCAAATACGTGACATTTGCGGTTTTATTTGTAGAGCCTAGTATGGCGACATAGTGGGATGGGGCGCTCATGCCGCCTATGATTGATACTTATGATTTGAAGTTGTTTTATGAACTATGCACTTATAATAGTATCAAACGATTTGTTTTAACCGTATCAAGCATTCTTTGGCTGTTATAAGGGAAAACCCTATCCTCGGCTGCGTTGCATTGTGTGATGGGACCTGGGTCTTATAACAGCTTCATTTTTCTTTATTTAGCATTGCGTTGTTTGTTTTATGCACTGGAATTCTTGGGAGGAAACCCGTTCCGTGTTATACGGCGTGGTCCCTTGATTTACCTAACTTTTAAAATAAAGAATAATAACTGTTTTAGTTCTCACACCAGTCACATGACTGACCTGGAGTTTATTGTTTTAACCTAAACTCTGGGTGCCCTTATTTTGACATGGGCAGCTAGTAGTTTTTGGTTTTTGCAGATTTATATTCAAAGGATCCTGGTTTACAGCTGGAACGATATCCGGAAAGCTTTGTATCCGTATATCTCTTTCTAGTTGTGTATTGTATTATTTTCCGCTGCGATGTATTTAAATGTAATTTAAATCTCTGTTATTTCTGTGTAATATTTATTTATACTCTGTATATTCTTGTAATCTGATGCATTGTTGTAATATACAATGAAATGTTCTTCTGTATGCGTTCTGTTGTGGCTTGTTCTCGAACCATCCGCCGCTTTCCTTTACGGGGAAGTTACAGTTACGGGTCTTCACATTATGCATTCAAATCGGATTCAAATCAAAAGGTGCAAGATTTCTACATCAAATCAAGGGAGTGGATCAACGTCGCTACGCAAATTTCATGACGATTCTACGACAAGACGATTCATGCTCATAATCCCTTAGCCACGCTATGTAAGTTCTAGCTACTTGTAGATCCAAACGATAGTTCTAATGTGACATGGAATAAAATGCGATGAACATAAGTATGCTAGCCTATATGAACCTTGTCATGCCTCTTTTGCTAGAACCAATGACTTTAGGCTATGTTTAGTGACTAAATCAAGTTACTCATGTTGCATTGGACTTAGTTTGCCATGCAAGATTGAACCTTTATTTGTGGGATGTTGGCATGAACACTTGGAACCATTTTGACTTGTGAAATATGTGCATGAATTTGACTTGGGGCTTATGCATGTAAAAGAACCCAAAACCCCTTATGATTTCATGTTTATGTGAGGCCAAACCCCTTATGGTATTATGCATGTTTGAGGCCAAAAAACCCCTTAGGATGCTATGCATGTTTTGAGGCCAAACCCCTTATGATACCGTGCATGTTAGTGGCCAATCCCTTTATGACATCGTGCATGTTTTGAGGCCAATATGCAATAGGCTAGTTATGTGAACACCTTTGCCTCAATTTTCACCATGTTTAACTTGAGATTCATCTTTGCCATCTTGTACCCATCTTTGTCATATTATTCCAAATATGTTGACTCGCTTTCATGTGCGTTGGGGACACGTTTTGGGTAGTTTAGACAAACTTGAAAATGGGCTATGAACTTGACATGGAATTACATGGAACATGTAATGATAATAAACGTGAATAGGACACGAAAACTTGACATGGGGATACATGAAAATATAGACTTAAAAAGGGGTCTAAACTTGACATAAACATGACACGTAGAAAAACATGGAAGTGGCCAACTCGAGGTTGGGTTGAGTTTGTAGCATAAATCCGCCCGGACCCGCCCGGCAAATCCAGTAGCTACAAACAATAGGACCCAATGTGGGTAGTTGGTCATATCGCGCTTGAAACCCGAGGTTAGACTAGGTTGTGGTGTAAATCTGCCCGGTCCCGCCCGGCGTAACCAGTAACACAACAACGTCTAATTTGAGAGGTTGAGAGTGCATTAATTCAATTAATGTCACATGATAAGGTTAAGTAAATCTGACTAATGACACTTAACCGATATGATATGAATGGGTAGGTTAAGTGAAACCGGACTTGATTTCCTAATGACACTTAACCGTAAAATACAGTTAGGGGATGGGGTTAAGCTAATCCATACTTAACTAATCTGACTCGATAATTAGATGGGGTTAAGTAACCTACACTTAACTAATCTAAACACGGTAATTAGATGGAGTTAAGTTAACCTAGACTTAACTAATCTAAACATGGTAATTCGATGGGGTTAAGTTAAACACTTAAACAATCTAAACGTGATAATTCAATGAGGTTAAGTAACCAATACTTAACCAATTTAGCATGATAATTTAATGAGGTTAAGTAACTTATACTTAACCAATTATACATGATGATTTGATGAGGTTAAGTAACCTATACTTAACCAATCTAATATGAGAACTTGATAGGGTTAAGTCACAAGACCGTTTAAATATACTTAACCATTGTAATACGATTAGTGGATGGGGTTAAGCTAACCCATACTTAACCAATCCGACTCGATAATCTGATGGAGTTAAGATAATCTATGCTTAACCAATCTAACACGATAATCTGATAGGGTCAAGACAAACTAATACTTAACCTATCTGACTTGATAATTGAATAGGGTTAAGTCATGAGCTTCTTGGTATACTTAACCAACTTGTAGGGCTAAGTCTTGAGCTTAAATACTTAGCCAATCTTGATATGATTCGTAGGCGGGTTAGGTCATGAACTGGGATGACAACACTTAACCCATTAGACAAAACCCTAGTTCAGGGGACTAGGTGGAAAATCGTAGTTAACAAGGATAACGGGAAAGGGAACTAAGTGATAAACCTTAGTTTAGGATAACTAAGTAATAATTCTTAGTCAAGGGATTTGGACCAGTTCATAGATAGATGAGTAACCCGATACGGTAGGTCATCGCTTAAACACACGAGGAGGAGCAAATTATCTGACGTAGATAAAGGCTCCAACGAACTGGGTGACGAAGCAGTAGCTTCGGGGGACGTGAGGGTACTCTTGGTATCCCTCTGTGAGGTTGCAGATGATCCGCCCGGGCTCACAGAGGTTAAGGTCTGTGGTAGAAGAACCAATAGTATGCCTTGGTTGCTGTGCGAGCAACCTAAAGACGGGGATGGATTAGCGTGGAGTCTACAATGCTTGATTTTTGCCCTGGATAGCGCGTCGTCGACTACTTACCATCTTTAGTCAATCGTGTATGTATACTGAATGGCAGAGAACTCCCAACAGATCATATACTTGCTATCGAGTTATGGGTGAGGTTGGCCAACAGGTAAGTGGGGCATAGGGGGGCCGGAGTATAGTTCTTGTGCATGATTTGCCCTGGCATGGGACTCGGATGGCACATTGAGATACATGTGCAGTTAGACATGGAAAAACGATTCACGGTGCTTACATGGGAAAAAGGGCGCGGTTGACGGGTAGCATAATCCCTAGTAGCCCTAGGTGGCTAAAACCCAAACCGAGATACGAAAACGTCCATTAGGTAGCATAATCCCTAGCGGTCCTAAGTGGCATAAATCCTAGGTGAACACGCAATAGTTCATGGTAAGAAAACATAACCAGATCAAGGGTAGCAGTCCAAAACAACTTCAAGGATAAAATGGTACTACGTTGAGGTGGTATAGATTTACATGGGAAAGCCCGTACGGCCTACGGCAAAGGACTAAACTTATACATGGAAAGAAACATACGAGTTAGGAAAACCTATGTACGCGATATATTAGGTTGACATGGACCATTTCATGACTTTGGTCAAGGGACATTTTATAGTTAACTCATGACACGGGTTGGGATACTAGTACGGGAGGTGTAGAGCAAATATACATGATAGATACCTTGGGATATTATACTTGATAGAAACCTGCCGATGTGATACTTTGATTTACCCTGACACTGTAGTTTATCATGATACCTTAGTTTATCTTGATACCGTAGTTCACCCTGTTATCTTGGTTTAGTCTATCTATCTTGTCGTCATCCTTATGTTTATTTTCAGTTTATGCATTTCATGTTACCTTTACCTGTTTTTATGCTGGAAGTAGATAGGACTTACCAGTCTTTATGACTGACCCCGTTTTCTTTCGCCTCTTTGTCTTCCGTCCCCCCCCCCCCCCAGGTTTTCAGTGAGGAAATATTGTTGTTAGTTCGGACCTCTTCTGCTTGAAGGTCATCATGTATGGCTTGAACTTCCATGGGCTATGGCTGCTTTACTGCTTTACTTGGGGAATAATTTATGAAAAGGTTTATTGCTTCTTTACTATTACAAGACAGGTTTCTATGTAATCTGTTATAAAAAGTCTTTACTGTTTATAAAGAAATGAAAGTTTGTTTTACTTCCGTTGTTTTATATGTTCTGTCTTGTAATATTTCAGTGCATGTTTACCAATAATGCCCCTCCAAACCTAGTGCATTCCTTTGTGAGTGACCCTGGCGGAGGTGGGGTGTTACATTTGGTATCAGAGCATAAGGTTACTAGACTGGGCAAAAGTTTTTAAAAAAACCTTCTGAAACTATTTGAAAAACCATTTACAAAGAAGCATTTCTCAAGAAAAGTTTTTTTAAAGGCCATTCCCCCAAAAGGCCATTAGCGCCATCCTTTGTTTCCTTGATTGAATCTCTTTTCCTTTCTTTCCTCCATCGGTAGTTACAGTAGTTTTAACTGCGACTAATCCTTGTCTAGCCACGTAAGTGTTTTCCGTGCGATGGAGGAAGTACTCGAGAGACCTGTTGCTGCGTTGTAAGAAAGGATAGTAAGAACAAGGATAAGGGACACGAGCTTAAGAATAGGCAACTTGTTGGTATGGCTTAAGCCACAATGGAGGAAAAACGGGATGGATAGTTAAGATTTATGGGACAAGGACAAGATCATCGAGAGGGCAATTGTATACTCTCATTTCTAGCATATCTCGTAGGGATCGTAACGATCTTGTTAAACGTTTAGCTTTTCCTCTCTATCATCCCGTCAGCACTTTGTTTTGATCGTAGCATCATTTAAGTCTGCTTCGATAGTTGAGTCTCTGCACCTTAGTACTAGCATGGTAGAGGATCCCATTTTTGTCCCAAATATGGTTGGAGGATCGGTCCATTTATTCATGACTTGTTTGGAATTGAGAATGTAGATGCCAAATGTTGAGATTAGAAGCAATGCTTATATTGTTGAGCTATGGATGGATTCTAGGGATAAAGTGGTTATCCAGTTAGGGATACCATTCTCGGTTTTGGAAAGAGGGTAGTTAGACTCTTGACTTGCCTTGGTAATACCCTCGGAGTCTCATATAACCTTTTGGGTTCTGTCATGATTAGTTACCTAGAATCTCTTGATGCGTTTATCGGAAATCTCTGATCCGATCGAGTAGCGTTCGCCAATAAGGCGGATAGTTCATTCCGCTTAAGCATGGGTTATAGGAATCACCCTAGTAAGTGCACGTGGTAACATGGATTGGCATCGGTAAACGAGATCCAGGATTCACTAGCGAATTTTGGAGAGCTTGCATTAGTAGGCAGATATGTTTGAGCCAAGTATACTAGGGAAAGAATAAATAAGACGAGAGGCGACAGTGAAATGAGTTTCAACTCATATCTTGGAAATAGAATCAAGGAGCTACGAAATCATGGAGTTAAAAGATGGTCGAGGTACAATGGAATTAAGCTCATGGAAATGCGGCTTAGACGCGCCCATCATATCTCTTTTTAAGAGTATATCTTTGATCCTTGGTTTTTCCTGTGGAGCTTACTTGTATGCCATCTGTTGTGGACATCCTCTCGGTCCTGTTTTCAATCTTATTTCTGATACAAACCCCGTAAGGAGTTTGTCTTGTTTATCTCCTCGATCCTATCTTGAAAACCTTAGGTAGAACCCTATGGATGCAAACATGTATTTGAAGCATGTTATGATTGATATGGTTGCAAATGGTTGCAAGTGGTTGCTAGTGGATGCGCGAATACACATTAGATACTAGATCGACTCACTCACATTTCGTATTGCATATGCACGAGTATTTATACTTGTTTATGGATGAAATTGAATGTGTTGTCATGCGGATGTTGCATATGAATGAATGTTTGTGCATGCATATAGTGTATGTATGACTAGGACTATTTGCATACATGTTGGGTTCATGGCACTAAACATACTTTGCATTAGAAAGATCATTCAGGCCTGATCATTAGCATTAGCTAAGGAACATATACACACACTTTCTGCATGTGTTCATAAAACATTAGAAGTCTCTTAAGGACGATGGTTGCCTGTGGATGATGCTTTGAGTAGATGGATGATGGATGGTAGGATACGTTCTTCCTAACTTGGAGATTTCGAGGACGAAATCCTTAAAGGAAGGGAGAATGTAACAACCCGAATTTTTACAACGTGTTAAAACAAGAATCAAGGCAGAATTAAATGTTATAATCTGAATCAAGGGAAACAGGCTGTACCACTGCGTTCGTCTCGGAAAAATACGCGAAATAGAGTCCGAGTTTTCGAAAAACGGAGTCCGTATGACCAAGTTATGGCCCAACGAAGTTCTCAGAAAAATCAGTCCGAAAATTCAAATTCTGCACCAATCAGAGTAGGCGGGAAAAGCTCCCGCCCAACCCACCAGGTCGACCTGGGAGTCGACCCTAGGGGCGACCTGCCCAGACCAGGTCGACTCTAGAGTCGACCTGGGGGTCGACCTCCCCGGTCGGCCTGGTCGGCCTGAGGCACCTGTTTTGGCTCTTGGGTCTTGTTTTGTTGGCTGGTGACGATTTTTGAGGGTTCAGATCTACCCTAGGGTTAATCTAAGGGCCTAAACTACTCCTAATCTCTATAAAAAACACCCTAGGACCTAACCTAAATCACTCAAAATCAATCTAACAACGAAGTGCTGCCCAATTCTCTCTTGATCATGGCCTCCATCTCCAACTCCAAGAGCTTATGCATTCAAATCGGATTCAAATCAAAAGGTGCAAGCTTTCTACATCAAATCAAGGGAGTGGATCAACGTTGCTATGCAAATTTCATGACGATTCTACGACAAGACGATTCATGCTCATAATCCCTTAGCCACGCTATGTAAGTTCTAGCTACTTGTAGATCTAAACGATAGTTCTAATGTGACATGGAATAAAATGCGATGAACATAAGTATGCTAGCCTATATGAACCTTGTCATGCCTCTTTTGCTTGAACCTATGACTTTAGGCTATGTTTAGTGACTAAATCAAGTTACTCATGTTGCATTGGACTTAGTTTGCCATGCAAGATTGAACCTTTATTTGTGGGATGTTGGCATGAACACTTGGAACCATTTTGACTTGTGAAATATGTGCATGAATTTGACTTGGGGCTTATGCATGTAAAAGAACCCAAAACCCCTTATGATTTCATGTTTATGTGAGGCCAAACCCCTTATGGTATTATGCATGTTTGAGGCCAAAAAACCCCTTAGGATGCTATGCATGTTTTGAGGCCAAACCCCTTATGATACCGTGCATGTTTGTGGCCAATCTCTTTATGACATCGTGCATGTTTTGAGGCCAATATGCAATAGGCTAGTTATGTGAACACCTTTGCCTCAATTTTCACCATGTTTAACTTGTGATTCATCTTTTCCATCTTGTACCCATCTTTGTCATATTATTCCAAATATGTTGACTCGCTTTCATGTGCGTTGGGGACACGTTTTGGGTAGTTTAGACAAACTTGAAAATGGGCTATGAACTTGACATGGAATTACATGGAACATGTAATGATAATAAACGTGAATAGGACACGAAAACTTGACATGGGGATACATGAAAATATAGACTTAAAAAGGGGTCTAAACTTGACATGAACACGACACGTAGAAAAACATGGAAGTGGCCAACTCGAGGTTGGGCTGAGTTTGTAGCATAAATCTGCCCGGACCCGCCCGCAAATCCAGTAGCTACAAACAATAGGACCCAATGTGGGTAGTTGGTCATATCACACTTGAAATCCGAGGTTGGACTAGGTTGTGGTGTAAATCTGCCCGGACCCGCCCGGCGTAACCAGTAACCACAACAACGTCTAATGTGAGAGGTTGAGAGTGCATTAATTCAATTAATGCCACATGATAAGGTTAAGTAAATCTGACTAATGACACTTAACCGATATGATATGAATGGGTAGGTTAAGTGAAACCGGACATGATTTCTTAATGACACTTAACCGTAAAATACAGTTAGGGGATGGGGTTAAGCTAACCCATACTTAACTAATCCGACTCGGTAATTAGATGGGGTTAAGTAACATACACTTAACTAATCTAAACACGGTAATTAGATGGAGTTAAGTTAACCTAGACTTAACTAATCTAAACACGGTAATTCGATGGGGTTAAGTCAAACACTTAAACAATCTAAACGTGATAATTCAATGAGGTTAAGTAACCAATACTTAACCAATTTAGCATGATAATTTAATGAGGTTAAGTAACTTATACTTAACCAATTATACATGATGATTTGATGAGGTTAAGTAACCTATACTTAACCAATCTAATATGAGAACTTGATAGGGTTAAGTCACAAGACCGTTTAAATATACTTAACCATTGTAATACGATTAGTGGATGGGGTTAAGCTAACCCATACTTAACCAATCCGACTCGATAATCTGATGGGGTTAAGATAATCTATGCTTAACCAATCTAACACGATAATCTGATAGGGTCAAGACAAACAAATACTTAACCTATCTGACTTGATAATTGAATAGGGTTAAGTCATGAGCTTCTTGGTATACTTAACCAACTTGTAGGGCTAAGTCTTGAGCTTAAATACTTAGCCAATCTTGATATGATTCATAGGTGGGTTAGGTCATGAACTGGGATGACAACACTTAACCCATTAGACAAAACCCTAGTTCAGGGGACTAGGTGGAAAATCGTAGTTAACAAGGATAACGGGAAAGGGAACTAAGTGATAAACCTTAGTTTAGGATAACTAAGTAATAATTCTTAGTCAAGGGATTTGGACCAGTTCATAGATAGATGAGTAACCCGATACGGTAGGTCATCGCTTAAACACACGAGGAGGAGCAAATTATCTGACGTAGATAAAGGCTCCAACGAACTGGGTGACGAAGCAGTAGCTTCGGGGGACGTGAGGGTACTCTTGGTATCCCTCTGTGAGGTTGCAGATGATCCGCCTGGGCTCACAGAGGTTAAGGTCTGCGGTAGAAGAACCAAGAGTATGCCTTGGTTGCTGTGCGAACAACCTAAAGACGGGGATGGATTAGCGTGGAGTCGACGATACTTGATTTTTACCCTGGATAGCGCGTCGTCGACTACCTACCATCTTTAGTCAATCGTGTACGTATACGGAAAGGCAGAGAACTCCCAACAGACCATATATTTGCTATCGAGTTATGGGTGAGGTTAGCCAATAGGTAAGTGGGGCATAGGGCTGCCGGAGTATAGTTCTCGTGCATGATTTTTCTTGGATTGCCTTTCAGTAGTTGAGGGAGGGGTCACGTGGGACCATAGCTACGGATACAAAAACAGACCTTGATATCTGCATTCGGCAGACGACTTAAAGCTCCCGACCGAGTCTCGTATTTCTTGATTTTCCCTGGCATGGGACTCGGATGGCACATTGAGATACATGTGCAGTTAGACATGGAAAAACGATTCACGGTGCTTACGTGGGAAAAAGGGCGTGGTTGACGGGTAGCATAACCCCTAGTAGCCCTAGGTGGCTAAAACCCAAACCGAGATACGAAAACGTCCATTAGGTAGCATAATCCCTAGCGGTCCTAGGTGGCATAAATCCTAGGTGAACACGCGATAGTTCATGGTAAGAAAACATAACCAGATCAAGGGTAGCAGGCCAAAACAACTTCAAGGATAAAATGGTACTACGTTGAGGTGGTATAGATTTACATGGGAAAGCCCGTACGGCCTACGGCAAAGGACTGAACTTATACATGGAAAGAAACATACGAGTTAGGAAAACCTATGTACGCGATATATTAGGTTGACATGGACCATTTCATGACTTTGGTCAAGGGACATTTTATAGTTAACTCATGACACGGGTTGGGATACTAGTACGGGAGGTGTAGAGCAAATATACATGATAGATACCTTGGGATATTATACTTGATAGAAACCTGCCGATGTGATACTTTGATTTACCCTGACACTGTAGTTTATCATGATACCTTAGTTTATCTTGATACCGTAGTTCACCCTGTTATCTTGGTTTAGTCTATCTATCTTGTCGTCATCCTTATGTTTATTTTCAGTTTATGCATTTCATGTTACCTTTACCTGTTTTTATGCTGGAAGTAGATAGGACTTACCAGTCTTTATGACTGACCCCGTTTTCTTTCGCCTCTTTGTCTTCCGTTTCCCCCCTCCCCCCCCCCTAGGTTTTCAGGGAGGAAATATTGTTGTTAGTTCGGTCCTCTTCTGCTTGAAGGTCATCATGTATGGCTTGAACTTCCATGGGCTATGGCTGCTTTACTGCTTTACTTGGAGAATAATTTATGAAAAGGTTTATTGCTTCTTTACTATTGCAAGACAGGTTTCTATGTAATCTGTTGTAAAAAGTCTTTACTGTTTATAAAGAAATGAAAGTTTGTTTTACTTCCGCTGTTTTATATGTTCTGTCTTGTAATATTTCTGTGCATGTTTACCAATAATGCCCCTCCAAACCTAGTGCATTCCTTTGTGAGTGACCCTGGCGGAGGTGGGGTGTTACATTTGGTATCAGAGCATAAGGTTACTAGACTGGGCAAAAGTTTTTAAAAAAACCTTCTGAAACTATTTGAAAACCGTTTACAAAGAAGCATTTCTCAAGAAAAGTTTTTTTAAAGGCCATTCCCCCAAAAGGCCATTAGCGCCATCCTTTGTTTCCTTGATTGAATTTCTTTTCCTTTCTTTCCTCCATCGGTAGTCACAGTAGTTTTAACTGCGACTAATCCTTGTCTAGCCATGTAAGTGTTTTCCGTGCGATGGAGGAAGTTCTCGAGAGACCTGTTGCCGTGTTGTAAGAAAGGATAGTATGAACAAGGATAAGGGACACGAGCTTAAGAATAGGCAACTTGTTGGTATGGCTTAAGCCACAATGGAGGAAAAACGGGACGGATAGTTAAGATTTATGGGACAAGGACAAGATCATCGAGAGGGCAATTGTATACTCTCATTTCTAGCGTATCTCGTAGGGATCGTAACGATCTTGTTAAACGTTTAGCTTTTCCTCTCTATCATCCCGTCAGCACTTTGTTTTGATCATAGCATCATTTAAGTCTGCTTCGATAGTTGAGTCTCTGCACCTTAGTACTAGCATGGTAGAGGATCCCATTTTTGTCCCAAATCTGGTTGGAGGATCGGTCCATTTATTCATGACTTGTTTGGAATTGAGAATGTAGATGCCAAATGTTGAGATTAGAAGCAATGCTTATATTGTTGAGCTATGGATGGATTCTAGGGATAAAGTGGTTATCCAGTTAGGGATACCATTCTCGGTTTTGGAAAGAGGGTAGTTAGACTCTTGACTTGCCTTGGTAATACCCTCGGAGTCTCATATAACCTTTTGGGTTCTGTCATGATTAGTTACCTAGAATCTCTTGATGCGTTTATCGGAAATCTCTGATCCGATCGAGTAGCGTTCGCCAATAAGGCGGATAGTTCATTCCGCTTAAGCATGGGTTATAGGAATCACCCTAGTAAGTGCACGTGGTAACATGGATTGGCATCGGTAAACGAGATCCAGGATTCACTAGCGAATTTTGGAGAGCTTGCATTAGTAGGCAGATATGTTTGAGCCAAGTATACCAGGGAAAGAATAAATAAGACGAGAGGCGACAGTGAAATGAGTTTCAACTCATATCTTGGAAATAGAATCAAGGAGCTACGAAATCATGGAGTTAAAAGATGGTCGAGGTACAATGGAATTAAGCTCATGGAAATGCGGCTTAGACGCGCCCATCATATCTCTTTTTAAGAGTATATCTTTGATCCTTGGTTTTTCCTGTGGAGCTTACTTGTATGCCATCTGTTGTGGACATCCTCTCGGTCCTGTTTTCAATCTTATTTCTGATACAAACCCCGTAAGGAGTTTGTCTTGTTTATCTCCTCGATCCTATCTTGAAAACCTTAGGTAGAACCCTATGGATGCAAACATGTATTTGAAGCATGTTATGATTGATATGGTTGCAAATGGTTGCAAGTGGTTGCTAGTGGATGCGCGAATACACATTAGATACTAGATCGACTCACTCACATTTCGTATTGCATATGCACGAGTATTTATACTTGTTTATGGATGAAATTGAATGTGTTGTCATGCGGATGTTGCATATGAATGAATGTTTGTGCATGCATATAGTGTATGTATGACTAGGACTATTTGCATACATGTTGGGTTCATGGCACTAAACATACTTTGCATTAGAAAGATCATTCAGGCCTGATCATTAGCATTAGCTAAGGAACATATACACACACTTTCTGCATGTGTTCATAAAACATTAGAAGTCTCTTAAGGACGATGGTTGCCTGTGGATGATGCTTTGAGTAGATGGATGATGGATGGTAGGATACGTTCTTCCTAACTTGGAGATTTCGAGGACGAAATCCTTAAAGGAAGGGAGAATGTAACAACCCGAATTTTTACAACGTGTTAAAACAAGAATCAAGGCAGAATTAAATGTTATAATCTGAATCAAGGGAAACAGGCTGTACCACTGCGTTCGTCTCGGAAAAATACGCGAAATAGAGTCCGAGTTTTCGAAAAACGGAGTCCGTATGACCAAGTTATGGCCCAACGAAGTTCTCAGAAAAATCAGTCCGAAAATTCAAATTCTGCACCAATCAGAGTAGGCGGGAAAAGCTCCCGCCCAACCCACCAGGTCGACCTGGGAGTCGACCCTAGGGGCGACCTGCCCAGACCAGGTCGACTCTAGAGTCGACCTGGGGGTCGACCTCCCCGGTCGGCCTGGTCGGCCTGAGGCACCTGTTTTGGCTCTTGGGTCTTGTTTTGTTGGCTGGTGACGATTTTTGAGGGTTCAGATCTACCCTAGGGTTAATCTAAGGGCCTAAACTACTCCTAATCTCTATAAAAAACACCCTAGGACCTAACCTAAATCACTCAAAATCAATCTAACAACGAAGTGCTGCCCAATTCTCTCTTGATCATGGCCTCCATCTCCAACTCCAAGAGCTTATGCATTCAAATCGGATTCAAATCAAAAGGTGCAAGCTTTCTACATCAAATCAAGGGAGTGGATCAACGTTGCTATGCAAATTTCATGACGATTCTACGACAAGACGATTCATGCTCATAATCCCTTAGCCACGCTATGTAAGTTCTAGCTACTTGTAGATCTAAACGATAGTTCTAATGTGACATGGAATAAAATGCGATGAACATAAGTATGCTAGCCTATATGAACCTTGTCATGCCTCTTTTGCTTGAACCTATGACTTTAGGCTATGTTTAGTGACTAAATCAAGTTACTCATGTTGCATTGGACTTAGTTTGCCATGCAAGATTGAACCTTTATTTGTGGGATGTTGGCATGAACACTTGGAACCATTTTGACTTGTGAAATATGTGCATGAATTTGACTTGGGGCTTATGCATGTAAAAGAACCCAAAACCCCTTATGATTTCATGTTTATGTGAGGCCAAACCCCTTATGGTATTATGCATGTTTGAGGCCAAAAAACCCCTTAGGATGCTATGCATGTTTTGAGGCCAAACCCCTTATGATACCGTGCATGTTTGTGGCCAATCTCTTTATGACATCGTGCATGTTTTGAGGCCAATATGCAATAGGCTAGTTATGTGAACACCTTTGCCTCAATTTTCACCATGTTTAACTTGTGATTCATCTTTTCCATCTTGTACCCATCTTTGTCATATTATTCCAAATATGTTGACTCGCTTTCATGTGCGTTGGGGACACGTTTTGGGTAGTTTAGACAAACTTGAAAATGGGCTATGAACTTGACATGGAATTACATGGAACATGTAATGATAATAAACGTGAATAGGACACGAAAACTTGACATGGGGATACATGAAAATATAGACTTAAAAAGGGGTCTAAACTTGACATGAACACGACACGTAGAAAAACATGGAAGTGGCCAACTCGAGGTTGGGCTGAGTTTGTAGCATAAATCTGCCCGGACCCGCCCGCAAATCCAGTAGCTACAAACAATAGGACCCAATGTGGGTAGTTGGTCATATCACACTTGAAATCCGAGGTTGGACTAGGTTGTGGTGTAAATCTGCCCGGACCCGCCCGGCGTAACCAGTAACCACAACAACGTCTAATGTGAGAGGTTGAGAGTGCATTAATTCAATTAATGCCACATGATAAGGTTAAGTAAATCTGACTAATGACACTTAACCGATATGATATGAATGGGTAGGTTAAGTGAAACCGGACATGATTTCTTAATGACACTTAACCGTAAAATACAGTTAGGGGATGGGGTTAAGCTAACCCATACTTAACTAATCCGACTCGGTAATTAGATGGGGTTAAGTAACATACACTTAACTAATCTAAACACGGTAATTAGATGGAGTTAAGTTAACCTAGACTTAACTAATCTAAACACGGTAATTCGATGGGGTTAAGTCAAACACTTAAACAATCTAAACGTGATAATTCAATGAGGTTAAGTAACCAATACTTAACCAATTTAGCATGATAATTTAATGAGGTTAAGTAACTTATACTTAACCAATTATACATGATGATTTGATGAGGTTAAGTAACCTATACTTAACCAATCTAATATGAGAACTTGATAGGGTTAAGTCACAAGACCGTTTAAATATACTTAACCATTGTAATACGATTAGTGGATGGGGTTAAGCTAACCCATACTTAACCAATCCGACTCGATAATCTGATGGGGTTAAGATAATCTATGCTTAACCAATCTAACACGATAATCTGATAGGGTCAAGACAAACAAATACTTAACCTATCTGACTTGATAATTGAATAGGGTTAAGTCATGAGCTTCTTGGTATACTTAACCAACTTGTAGGGCTAAGTCTTGAGCTTAAATACTTAGCCAATCTTGATATGATTCATAGGTGGGTTAGGTCATGAACTGGGATGACAACACTTAACCCATTAGACAAAACCCTAGTTCAGGGGACTAGGTGGAAAATCGTAGTTAACAAGGATAACGGGAAAGGGAACTAAGTGATAAACCTTAGTTTAGGATAACTAAGTAATAATTCTTAGTCAAGGGATTTGGACCAGTTCATAGATAGATGAGTAACCCGATACGGTAGGTCATCGCTTAAACACACGAGGAGGAGCAAATTATCTGACGTAGATAAAGGCTCCAACGAACTGGGTGACGAAGCAGTAGCTTCGGGGGACGTGAGGGTACTCTTGGTATCCCTCTGTGAGGTTGCAGATGATCCGCCTGGGCTCACAGAGGTTAAGGTCTGCGGTAGAAGAACCAAGAGTATGCCTTGGTTGCTGTGCGAACAACCTAAAGACGGGGATGGATTAGCGTGGAGTCGACGATACTTGATTTTTACCCTGGATAGCGCGTCGTCGACTACCTACCATCTTTAGTCAATCGTGTACGTATACGGAAAGGCAGAGAACTCCCAACAGACCATATATTTGCTATCGAGTTATGGGTGAGGTTAGCCAATAGGTAAGTGGGGCATAGGGCTGCCGGAGTATAGTTCTCGTGCATGATTTTTCTTGGATTGCCTTTCAGTAGTTGAGGGAGGGGTCACGTGGGACCATAGCTACGGATACAAAAACAGACCTTGATATCTGCATTCGGCAGACGACTTAAAGCTCCCGACCGAGTCTCGTATTTCTTGATTTTCCCTGGCATGGGACTCGGATGGCACATTGAGATACATGTGCAGTTAGACATGGAAAAACGATTCACGGTGCTTACGTGGGAAAAAGGGCGTGGTTGACGGGTAGCATAACCCCTAGTAGCCCTAGGTGGCTAAAACCCAAACCGAGATACGAAAACGTCCATTAGGTAGCATAATCCCTAGCGGTCCTAGGTGGCATAAATCCTAGGTGAACACGCGATAGTTCATGGTAAGAAAACATAACCAGATCAAGGGTAGCAGGCCAAAACAACTTCAAGGATAAAATGGTA
This sequence comes from Allium sativum, assembly GCA_030737875.1. Taxonomy (NCBI): domain Eukaryota; kingdom Viridiplantae; phylum Streptophyta; class Magnoliopsida; order Asparagales; family Amaryllidaceae; genus Allium; species Allium sativum. The sequence goes on from CM060925.1 coordinate 478,703,289, forward strand.
CTACGTTGAGGTGGTATAGATTTACATGGGAAAGCCCGTACGGCCTACGGCAAAGGACTGAACTTATACATGGAAAGAAACATACGAGTTAGGAAAACCTATGTACGCGATATATTAGGTTGACATGGACCATTTCATGACTTTGGTCAAGGGACATTTTATAGTTAACTCATGACACGGGTTGGGATACTAGTACGGGAGGTGCAGAGCAAATATACATGATAGATACCTTGGGATATTATACTTGATAGAAACCTGAGGATGTGATACTTTGATTTACCCTGACACTGTAGTTTATCATGATACCTTAGTTTATCTTGATACCGTAGTTCACCCTGTTATCTTGGTTTAGTCTATCTATCTTGTCGTCATCCTTATGTTTATTTTCAGTTTATGCATGTCATGTTACCTTTACCTGTTTTTATGCTGGAAGTAGATAGGACTTACCAGTCTTTATGACTGACCCCGTTTTCTTTCGCCTCTTTGTCTTCCGTTTCCCCCCTCCCCCCCCCCTAGGTTTTCAGGGAGGAAATATTGTTGTTAGTTCGGTCCTCTTATGCTTGAAGGTCATCATGTATGGCTTGAACTTCCATGGGCTATGGCTGCTTTACTGCTTTACTTGGAGAATAATTTATGAAAAGGTTTATTGCTTCTTTACTATTGCAAGACAGGTTTTTATGTAATCTGTTGTAAAAAGTCTTTACTGTTTATAAAGAAATGAAAGTTTGTTTTACTTCCGCTGTTTTATATGTTCTGTCTTGTAATATTTCTGTGCATGTTTACCAATAATGCCCCTCCAAACCTAGTGCATTCCTTTGTGAGTGACCCTGGCGGAGGTGGGGTGTTACATTTGGTATCAGAGCAGAAGGTTACTAGACTGGGCAAAAGTTTTTAAAAAAACCTTCTGAAACTATTTGAAAACCGTTTACAAAGAAGCATTTTTCAAGAAAAGTTTTTTTAAAGGCCATTCCCCCAAAAGGCCATTAGCGCCATCCTTTGTTTCCTTGATTGAATTTCTTTTCCTTTCTTTCCTCCATCGGTAGTCACAGTAGTTTTAACTGCGACTAATCCTTGTCTAGCCATGTAAGTGTTTTCCGTGCGATGGAGGAAGTTCTCGAGAGACCTGTTGCCGTGTTGTAAGAAAGGATAGTATGAACAAGGATAAGGGACACGAGCTTAAGAATAGGCAACTTGTTGGTATGGCTTAAGCCACAATGGAGGAAAAACGGGACGGATAGTTAAGATTTATGGGACAAGGACAAGATCATCGAGAGGGCAATTGTATACTCTCATTTCTAGCGTATCTCGTAGGGATCGTAACGATCTTGTTAAACGTTTAGCTTTTCCTCTCTATCATCCCGTCAGCACTTTGTTTTGATCATAGCATCATTTAAGTCTGCTTCGATAGTTGAGTCTCTGCACCTTAGTACTAGCATGGTAGAGGATCCCATTTTTGTCCCAAATCTGGTTGGAGGATCGGTCCATTTATTCATGACTTGTTTGGAATTGAGAATGTAGATGCCAAATGTTGAGATTAGAAGCAATGCTTATATTGTTGAGCTATGGATGGATTCTAGGGATAAAGTGGTTATCCAGTTAGGGATACCATTCTCGGTTTTGGAAAGAGGGTAGTTAGACTCTTGACTTGCCTTGGTAATACCCTCGGAGTCTCATATAACCTTTTGGGTTCTGTCATGATTAGTTACCTAGAATCTCTTGATGCGTTTATCGGAAATCTCTGATCCGATCGAGTAGCGTTCGCCAGTAAGGCGGATAGTTCATTCCGCTTAAGCATGGGTTATAGGAATCACCCTAGTAAGTGCACGTAGTAACATGGATTGGCATCGGTAAACGAGATCCAGGATTCACTAGCGAATTTTGGAGAGCTTGCATTAGTAGGCAGATATGTTTGAGCCAAGTATACCAGGGAAAGAATAAATAAGACGAGAGGCGACAGTGAAATGAGTTTCAACTCATATCTTGGAAATAGAATCAAGGAGCTACGAAATCATGGAGTTAAAAGATGGTCGAGGTACAATGGAATTAAGCTCATGGAAATGCGGCTTAGATGCGCGCATCATATCTCTTTTTAAGAGTATATCTTTGATCCCTGGTTTTTCCTGTGGAGCTTACTTGTATGCCATCTGTTGTGGACATCCTCTCGGTCCTGTTTTCAATCTTATTTCTGATACAAACCCCGTAAGGAGTTTGTCTTGTTTATCTCCTCGATCCTATCTTGAGAACCTTAGGTAGAACCCTATGGATGCAAACATGTATTTGAAGCATGTTATGATTGATATGGTTGCAAATGGTTGCAAGTGGTTGCTAGTGGATGCGCGAATACACATTAGATACTAGATCGACTCACTCACATTTCGTATTGCATATGCACGAGTATTTATACTTGTTTATGGATGAAATTGAATGTGTTGTCATGCGGATGTTGCATATGAATGAATGTTTGTGCACGCCTATAGTGTATGTATGACTAGGACTATTTGCATACATGTTGGGTTCATAGCACTAAACATACTTTGCATTAGAAAGATCATTCAGGCCTGATCATTAGCATTAGCTAAGGAACATATACACACACTTTCTGCATGTGTTCATAAAGCATTAGAAGTCTCTTAAGGATGAAGGTTGCCTGTGGATGATGCTTTGAGTAGATGGATGATGGATGGTAGGATACGTTCTTCCTAACTTGGAGATTTCGGGGACGAAATCCTTAAAGGAAGTGAGAATGGAACAACCCGAATTTTTACAACGTGTTAAAACAAGAATCAAGGCGGAATTAAATGTTATAATCTGAATCAAGGGAAACGGGCTGTTCCATTGCGTTCGTCTCGGAAAAATACGCGAAATAGAGTCCGAGTTTTCAAAAAACGGAGTTTGTATGACCAAGTTATGGCCCAACGAAGTTTTCAGAAAAATCAACCCGAAAATTCAAATTCTGCACCAATCAGAGTAGGCGGGAAAAGCTCCCGCCCAACCCACCAGGTCGACCTGGGAGTCGACCCTAGGGTCGACCTGCCCAGACCAGGTCGACTCTAGAGTCGACCTGGGGGTCGACCTGGGGTCGACCTCCCCGGTCGGCCTGGTCGGCCTGAGGCACCTGTTTTGGCTCCTGGGTCTTGTTTTGTTGGCTGGTGACGATTTTTGAGGGTTCAGATCTACCCTAGGGTTAATCTAAGGGCCTAAACTACTCCTAATCTCTATAAAAACACCCTAGGACCTAACCTAAATCACTCAAAATCAATCTAACAACGAAGTGCTGCCCAATTCTCTCTTGATCATGGCCTCCATCTCCAACTCCAAGAGCTTATGCATTCAAATCGGATTCAAATCAAAAGGTGCAAGCTTTCTACATCAAATCAAGGGAGTGGATCAACGTTGCTACGCAAATTTCATGACGATTCTACGACAAGACGATTCATGCTCATAATCCCTTAGCCACGCTATGTAAGTTCTAGCTACTTGTAGATCTAAACGATAGTTCTAATGTGACATGGAATAAAATGCGATGAACATAAGTATGCTAGCCTATATGAACCTTGTCATGCCTCTTTTTCTTGAACCTATGACTTTAGGCTATGTTTAGTGACTAAATCAAGTTACTCATGTTGCATTGGACTTATTTTGCAATGCAAGATTGAACCTTTATTTGTGGGATGTTGGCATGAACACTTGGAACCATTTTAACTTGTGAAATATGTGCATGAATTTGACTTGGGGCTTATGCATGTAAAAGAACCCAAAACCCCTTATGATTTCATGTTTATGTGAGGCCAAACCCCTTATGGTATTATGCATGTTTGAGGCCAAAAAACCCCTTAAGATGCTATGCATGTTTTGAGGCCAAACCCCTTATGATACCGTGCATGTTTGTGGCCAATCCCTTTATGACATTGTGCATGTTTTGAGGCCAATATGCAATAGGCTAGTTATGTGAACACCTTTGCCTCAATTTTCACCATGTTTAACTTGTGATTCATCTTTGCCATCTTGTACCCATCTTTGTCATATTATTCCAAATATGTTGACTCGCTTTCATGTGCGTTGGGGACACGTTTTCGGTAGTTTAGACAAACTTGAAAATGGGCTATGAACTTGACATGGAATTACATGGAACATGTAATGATAATAAACGTGAATAGGACACGAAAACTTGACATGGGGATACATGAAAATATAGACTTAAAAAGGGGTCTAAACTTGACGTGAACATGACACGTAGAAAAACATGGAAGTGGCCAACTCGAGGTTGGGTTGAGTTTGTAGCATAAATCTGCCCGGACCCGCCCGCAAATCCAGTAGCTACAAACAATAGGACCCAATGTGGGTAGTTGGTCATATCGCGCTTGAAACCCGAGGTTAGACTAGGTTGTGGTGTAAATCTGCCCGGACCCACCCGGCGTAACCAGTAACCACAACAACGTCTAATGTGAGAGGTTGAGTGTGCATTAATTCAATTAATGTCACATGATAAGGTTAAGTAAATCGGACTAATGACACTTAACCGATATGATATGAATGGGTAGGTTAAGTGAAACCGGACTTGATTTCTTAATGACACTTAACCGTAAAATACAGTTAGGGGATGGGGTTAAGCTAATCCATACTTAACTAATCCGACTCGGTAATTAGATGGGGTTAAGTAACCTACACTTAACTAATCTAAACATGGTAATTAGATGGAGTTAAGTTAACCTAGACTTAACTAATCTAAACACGGTAATTCGATGGGGTTAAGTTAAACACTTAAACAATCTAAACGTGATAATTCAATGAGGTTAAGTAACCAATACTTAACCAATTTAGCATGATAATTTAATGAGGTTAAGTAACTTATACTTAACCAATTATACATGATGATTTGATGAGGTTAAGTAACCTATACTTAACCAATCTAATATGAGAACTTGATAGGGTTAAGTCACAAGACCGTTTAAATATACTTAACCATTGTAATACGATTAGTGGATGGGGTTAAGCTAACCCATACTTAACCAATCCGACTCGATAATCTGATGGGGTTAAGATAATCTATGCTTAACCAATCTAACACGATAATCTGATAGGGTCAAGACAAACTAATACTTAACCTATCTGACTTGATAATTGAATAGGGTTAAGTCATGAGCTTCTTGGTATACTTAACCAACTTGTAGGGTTAAGTCTTGAGCTTAAATACTTAGCCAATCTTGATATGATTCGTAGGCGGGTTAGGTCATGAACTGGGATGACAACACTTAACCCATTAGACAAAACCCTAGTTCAGGGGACTAGGTGGAAAATCGTAGTTAACAAGGATAACGGGAAAGGGAACTAAGTGATAAACCTTAGTTTAGGATAACTAAGTAATAATTCTTAGTCAAGGGATTTGGACCAGTTCATAGATAGATGAGTAACCTGATACGGTAGGTCATCGCTTAAACACACGAGGAGGAGCAAATTATCTGACGTAGATAAAGGCTCCAACGAACTGGGTGACGAAGCAGTAGCTTCGGGGGACGTGAGGGTACTCTTGGTATCCCTCTGTGAGGTTGCAGATGATCCGCCTGGGCTCACAGAGGTTAAGGTCTGCGGTAGAAGAACCAAGAGTATGCCTTGGTTGCTGTGCGAGCAACCTAAAGACGGGGATAGATTAGCGTGGAGTCGACGATACTTGATTTTTGCCCTGGATAGCGCGTCGTCGACTACCTACCATCTTTAGTCAATCGTGTACGTATACGGAAAGGCAGAGAACTCCCAACAGACCATATATTTGCTATCGAGTTATGGGTGAGGTTGGCCAACAGGTAAGTGGGGCATAGGGTTGCTGGAGTATAGCTCTCGTGCATGATTTTTCTTGGATTGCCTTTCAGTAGTTGAGGGAGGGGTCACGTGGGACCATAGTCACGGATACAAAAACAGACATTGATATCTGCATTCGGCAGACGACTTAAAGCTCCCGACCGAGTCTCGTATTTCTTGATTTGCCCTGGCATGGGACTCGGATGGCACATTGAGATACATGTGCAGTTAGACATGGAAAAACGATTCACGGTGCTTACGTGGGAAAAAGGGCGCGGTTGACAGGTAGCATAATCCCTAGTAGCCCTAGGTGGCTAAAACCCAAACCGAGATACGAAAACGTCCATTAGGTAGCATAATCCCTAGCGGTCCTAAGTGGCATAAATCCTAGGTGAACACGCGATAGTTCATGGTAAGAAAACATAACCAGATCAAGGGTAGCAGTCCAAAACAACTTCAAGGATAAAATGGTACTACGTTGAGGTGGTATAGATTTACATGGGAAAGCCCGTACGGCCTACGGCAAAGGACTGAACTTATACATGGAAAGAAACATACGAGTTATGAAAACCTATGTACGCGATATATTTGGTTGACATGGACCATTTCATGACTTTGGTCAAGGGACATTTTATAGTTAACTCATGACACGGGTTGGGATACTAGTACGGGAGGTGCAGAGCAAATATACATGATAGATACCTTGGGATATTATACTTGATAGAAACCTGACGATGTGATACTTTGATTTACCCTGACACTGTAGTTTATCCTGATACCTTAGTTTATCTTGATACCGTAGTTCACCCTGTTATCTTGGTTTAGTCTATCTATCTTGTCGTCATCCTTATGTTTATTTTCAGTTTATGCATGTCATGTTACCTTTACCTGTTTTTATGCTGGAAGTAGATAGGACTTACCAGTCTTTATGACTGACCCCGTTTTCTTTTGCCTCTTTGTCTTCCGTTCCCCCCCTCCCCCCCCCCCCCCCCCCCAGGTTTTCAAGGAGGAAATACTGTTGTTAGTTCGGACCTCTTCTGCTTGAAGGTCATCATGTATGGCTTGAACTTCCATGGGCTATGGCTGCTTTACTGCTTTACTTGGGGAATAATTTATGAAAAGGTTTATTGCTTCTTTACTATTGCAAGACAGGTTTCTATGTAATCTGTTGTAAAAAGTCATTACTGTTTATAAAGAAATGAAAGTTTGTTTTACTACCGCTGTTTTATATGTTCTGTCTTGTAATATTTCTGTGCATGTTTACCAATAATGCCCCTCCAAACCTAGTGCATTCCTTTGTGAGTGACTCTGGCGGAGGTGGGGTGTTACACGTTCACTCACTATTTATATAGGAATCCTAAACCTAAGCTCTGATACCAGATGTAACAACCCGAATTTCGACAGACTAATTTTATTTTTTTCAAAATTCCAATCCATCGAAACTCGAATTGGTTTGCTCTGTTATCATGCAGAAAAGACAGAGACATAAAATATGTCAGAGCTTAGAAAATATCTCACAGCGGAATGGATAAAATATACTATAATATAATATAACCTTATCGTATTAATAAAACTGTCTAACCAGTATCCAAAGCTATCATGTCTCTGCTACAGATCTAACCTGCGAGTATGTTATGAGGAGGGGATCAGAACACAAATTCTGGTGACTGCATTTAAACTATACACTTTGGATAATCCTACATATATCATTCAATCATATTATCTTATTTATTAGGTTGCTTGGGTTATCAACACTCAAGGCTTACACACACGCTGTACCCATTTACTTCCCAGTGGATTAACCTAATGTAGTATATATGTAGCTACCCCCAATATTGAGGTACACTCCATGATACCCCACTCGCACGGTCTCCACCGTAACACCATCGAAATACTCGCAGTCGCTCATCCTACGCCGGAGTTACATATGGATCTCTATATAACAATACTAGTGTGAACCTATGCTACGCACACAGTTTTCATTTTAAACTGTTGTAACTGCTGCTTGACTATTTGCTAAATGAAAGTGAAACTCTATGTAGATGAGTATTCTTCAGTACTTCAAATGGTCTTTCTTTTGTGTTTTCATTGGAATGTGATTACCAACAAAGAGGAATATACAAAATATTAGTATCCAATGATAATAATACTTTTAAATCCAGTGACATCAGATTTTTATTTTGTATGTAATATATTGGACAAATTCAAAAATGGTTGTAGTATATATTTCATTTGTTGTCCAACTAAATAATTAATGCAATACAGGTCATTTTACATTTTTATAATTTAAATGCCACAAATTTTCACACTGACAAATAAACATTCACTTATAAAACAACTCAACAGCTAATTAGCCAAAAAAAAAAATATTAATAAAATCAATATGTAATTGTAACAGAGGGAGGAATGTACAACAAAATTAAAACATAACCTCTTAAAGATATATTATTCCTGCCATATAAGCATGAAGTAGTTGTTACATATATGTTTTACAGCCATATTTTGGTTCCATTGGATAAAGCATGGTAGATGTGCATGTTCCACTTAAAAGTGACTTGAAATGACATTTACTACTGTGTACTTATCTTGAATTTCATAGCTACAATACAGCTCAATCATAGTTGCCCTTTTGTTTTACAATAATTAGGTTGCTCTATCCACTTCATCAACATTAGTCTTGTACTCAAGTGCTTGAACACTCATGTAATATCTGCACATTTTCAATAGTATGCAAATGCACTTGCAAATCTGGCACTTCATTCCAATGAGATTTGCACTTCATTCCAATCAGAGACGATTGTTATCTATCCATGCTTGGTGATGAATATCAGCATTGACAGATGCATAAAAAATAGCAAAAAATTGAGAGCTATTGAACACTAAATTCTGAATTTGAGCGCTGTAAAATAATAAAATATGACAGTCTACTTCAGATGGATCACATTTTATAGGTGAATTGAGAAATTGAAATAACAATTTTTAAACTCTTTGGAAGAATGTTAAAATAGTGTAAACTTAGAAACCATGCATACATTTTGTTTAATAAAAGAAACACAAATATTGTCCATCGATACGACAATACGTGAAGTAAACACCATATTATTAGTTCTGTAGCAATAGTAGATTTCACAAAATTAAAAAAACTATAGAAATGAAATACTGCTCAAGTTATTCTAATAAATTAGACCAATCTTTTCATTTCACTCCCAAGGATGGAAATCAAAAGCTTTATAAATAACTTGCATGTTGCTTTTAATGCATTCATAAGCATATGACTTTCAAAACGTCTCTACCTAAATAAGCTGAACAATATTTTTTCTATTCTAAAAAAGGTTGCCATAAAGGCAAACAAACCAATCTAGGGTTAACATGATGAACCTATTACTTACTCTGAAGCAAGATAGAAAATAAGGAAAAATGTGAAAACGACAATTAGTTCTTTGAAATCAATATGTTGGCACATAAAAAGCAGCAAACATAAAACCATCTAAGTAAAAAGAGAACTGTACTACGCACACTTATAGTCTAAATATAGATGAATATGCAAAATAGTTCTCTATCAAAAGTAAAGCAATAAATGTATAGAAGGAAAATTTCTAACCACAAACAACGATGACCCAGTACCCAATGCTAAACAAAATTAAACATCATTCAGCTGAGCTGTGTTTATAAACAAATAAAATAATTATTCCTACTTAATCCTATTATTGTGTTCTTTTATTAAGTGGAAAAAATCCTTGCACAAACAGCACGTTCTCTTATTGATTCAATATAACAGTATCATAAGCATATGATGATGCATTAATGCACAAACTAACAAAATACATGTTGACAGGAACCACTTAGAAGATTCAGTACTTGGTAGCCATAGATTATTTGGTGTATAGTAAAATCTGAATTTTAGGAACTTCGGCTGCAGCATATAAAAGGTATCAAAACAGCAGTGAAGGAAACAGAAAACGTCAACCAATAATAGCATAACATACGCAAAAAATATTGTTCCATAGGTTTTTGTGATTAATGAAATACCATATGTACTTAAATGAAATACAAAACACTAGGATATAACAGCCTAAAAAGTGTTTGAAGCCTAGCTTGCAGCGTTATTCCATTCAATTAGGTAATATTTTCCCAAAACAACAATACCAACCAAAAAAATTATCAAAACTATTCGTGAATAATTTTAATAATGTACTTGTATCTTAAGTTAATATAGTATGTGAGTAGGTTAACTGTTAAACCATTAATACAGTTTAAAAATAAATAGTGAAAGAATTTAGTGTATACCCTGGATTGAAAACATGAACATAATTAAAAACTTATAGGATGTCACTTTTGAGGTAAACACATAAAGAAAAATATACAGAAAATGAAGAACAAAGCGTTCTCAAAGGATCATATGAAAAATCTCATTTTCCTACAGTTACAGGCAGAACATAAAGTTATCGCAGGGAATGTAATGTAATCCAAGGAACCTTCCATTATTCCAAACCGTCGGTGAGGGCTACTAAGCATAAATTGAGGGTGCAATTTAATCAAACATGGAATACACATTATAAAAGAAATACTTAATACCACTGCTATAGTAGATATCAAAACCAAGCACATAAAAATGTAAATGATACAACATTACACTCAATCCACTACATATCTATAGCAATGATGTATTTAAAATACTGTTCGAGATCTACCTATAAAGGGGATGTAAGTCTATTTCTAATAAGATTTATCTTTCTTAAAGCTAAGACTGGTTAAAGAGATCATTGCTTTGGATAAGGGAAATATATTTGGGAAAGGGAAAAAAATGCAAAGAAAGTATAAAGGGAAAAATTATTGATGTTCGCATCCTATAATACATATTACATTTACTGTTCTCCTAAAATCGAGCGTCTCTTTTCTTCCATGTCATGACATTGTGTACGTCTTAAATAAAATACATAGTTATATTTCTAAACTAAAAACTCCAAATATAAAAGCTTAGGCACCTTCCAAAATGACATCACTGGTAAAACCTTATGTTCCTACATATTTAGAAGATGGCTGAGAAATGAAGATTAAGGAAGCTCTTGCTCATCCATTGTCTGAAGTTCTGGCCATTTTTAATTTTCTTTATAGAACTAAGGTTTGGATTTGGAGATGAAGAGAAAAAATTGTTTTAGGGAGAAAAATATACATCCAGAAAAAGATAATTGTAGAAAACAATTTAGTCTTGTTTCCATTTTTATGAGCAAAGAATCAAGTATTTGATTCTTCCTTTTGCTGTCAGAACATCAAAAGTATTTCTTGGTTATTTCATAAGTATCAACCATGCGCATGGAAATGCCAGACTATTAATATCTTGCACTAAATATTGCTTCATTTGTTCATCTATACTCAAATTATCGATACCATCATGAAAACCAAAACAAAATTCTTTTAGAAAGCAAAAGAAACAATAGATCTAAATTAGGGGGGAAACAGGCAAATAATAAATTAGGAAAAAAAATCATGAGACATCAAAATAGTAGAATATTGCCCCTTTATAATATAGTGAATATGCACATAAATATTTCTTCTAAGGTTATTTATAGCATTTAAATTAGACTTTCCTTCGTAGTTGGATATAATGAGTCATCAAAGGAAAAAGTTTTCCAACAGATAAGTTAGGATTAGAAATCCTTGAAACATTCAAAGGAGAACATGCAACTTATTAAAGAAAATAAGAAATCATAGGAAAATAATAACAGTGACACATAAAGCCATTATGGATACATGGCAACTAAGTAATTCTACCACTATTGCTGGCTTATATGGTTATTGCCCATTGATAATTCATGTTGCTACAAAGTGGCAGCATGAATACAAATCAATTTTCGCATTTTTGGAACATGCACTTAACATGGAAATGTTACTTTATAGGTATAATAATAAGTAAATTCCATAGAATTTAGAATCTTCATGAAGACAAATATATTATTTGGTTACGGCCTAGCAAGTGAAGCCATTAAAAGTTTTTCTTGATACTGTAGAAGGAAATGCCATAAGGACAAAAAAGTGATAGCAACAATGTTTTCCAATTTATTAATACCGATAACTGGGTTGTATCTTTACAACATAGTTTCAAGCAGGTAGGATCACTTTTGCAGTGCAGAACTGAATACAAAATAGTAGTTACTAATCACGATAACAAAAGACATAATACAGCGTAGACAACGTATTTACCTTAATTATACAAATCATTTATGCAATCCAAGACCCATACTGCTTTTACACTTTCTTGTATAGAATAAGTACCCCTCTGCCTACAATAACAATAATGAGTATGTCACTAAATATCAAAGAATATGATATTTACAATCTATGCGTACTATAGATTATCAAATTTTTTAAATAAAAAAAAAATCATTTTCCTTTTACCAGAAGTTAGTCTTATAAAAATAAACTGATTTTCTCGGCATTTTTTCTACCAACCGCAAAGAAGTCACACCCGTAATATTAACTAAGATCTATGACAACTGTTTTTTGGTTTCAAATAAGGTTTCAGTAGAGAATATCGAACTGAATCTCCATGGCTTCATAAATCTTTAAAATAAAAAAAGAACGGTGTGACTGTGCATGTAACCTAACTGGCTATACAATATAAGCTAGTAGAAATGGACAATTTTTCAGATACATATCACCATGAATGCACGCGTATAAGTATTTTTGTAATATTTGATTTTATTAAAAAAAATACTGTGTTACATGCAAATAAAAAATCATTATATTATTTTATTATTATATACATATATAGAGTAACAATTAATGCAAGCAATAAAAAAATGCATGACTGAAGCGGACTTGGTGTTAGCAGTTTGAAGCATTGCCACAAATTTTAGTATTCATTTTCTCTTCATGAATACTTTTATAAAAGTAAGCATCAACAATATAGCAATTTTGTACATAAAATTTTGAAGCTTGAAAATTTGGTGAGAAAAAGAATGTTTTTTTTTTTTTTTTTTTTTTTTTTTTTTTTGGTTTCTAATTCTTAGTTTGTATTATGTGCTTTAACAATCAACCTTTGTAGTATTCATAAAATAAAAACAGAAGTCAAGAAAATATCTGCTTGGAAATAAAGTGATTAGCTGATATTTCATTTCAAAGTATATATTTTGAAAACAAATTGGCTATTGATGACACAGTAAATTTTGAGATTTTGAAATTACATTCATGCAAGCACAATTGTTGTCATTTCCTTTATTGAATGCTCTCTTTACTCGAAAGGAAAAATATACATGTATGTGTATCTTTATATGTCGTGTGTGTAATTATTATAGTGGTACACACACAGAAATATCACTGGTGACATTTGGAATATAACAGTGTGTTCCAACGAGTCTCAAGAAGCCATCACAAAACTAACATGCACCCCTTATCAAAGAGTATTGCAAATAACATTGATGCTGCACTTGCTTCTACAATATGAAACAACAACACACATGAACTGAATATAAAGCATGGTAAGAACAGAAATGTTATATGCAGAAAATATATATGATTTGTATGTTTGTTAAGTAGGGTCCTGTATAAGGCTTACTGGTTTAAAATTAAACTGACATTGTGTCAGCTTACAATAAATTGTTAGATTGGTATCTAGTATTATCAAAAATTTACTTCCATAAAGTAAGCTAGACAAAGGTCATTTGAAGATAAAGATAAAGTAAAAAATTTAAAGAGAAAATAAGAAATCATGCCCGCCTCCCTCAGATCCCCAATTTCCCAAATCCCCTCCTCTAACCCTACCTCAGCCGCAAAGTCGCTTCCTCCCACTGATCCACCTCCGATCCCAATTCCTCCTTCACCCGATACTCGCCCATCCAACCAACCTCCTCCCTCCTTTGTCTCCTCGATGGCGCCTCCAGCGAACAAGAAATGGACAGATCTCTTTTCAACGAGACCTAGGAACGCAGGCAAATTTGTGCCACCTCCCATCAAGCTACAATTCTCGGGACATAGACTGGTGCCGACGGAGGACATCCTGTCGGCTAGTATTAAAGTATGGAGCAGATACCTTGTGGGCTTTTTCTTGGATGAAGCTTTACCTTTCTCCGTTGTGTATTACCAAATCAAGAAGCACTGGAATCCGAAAGGAGCTGTGAAGGTAAAATCGAACGGGACTTTAATCTTTTTCCATTTTGAATTAAATGAAGATCGTGATAAGGTATTAGAATCAGACCCCGTCATAATTCGAAGTAAAGTTTTCATCGTTAAAGAATGGGATACCAGTATTGGAAATAACAGTGCTCAAATTAGATCCGTGCCTGTCTGGTTGAAACTGTTTGATATTCCCCCTCTCGCATGGACACAAATTGGAATTTGTTGGCTAGCAACAATGGTGGGGAAATTTTTATGTATGGACGAGAACACAGAAAAGTTAGAGAGGTTGAAATATGCTAAATGCATGGTTGAGGTGAACCCAGACAAGGTATTACCAGATGAGTTTACGGTCCTTCCTCCCGACGAAACAGAGCATGCAGTCAAAGTAGAATATCTCTGGAAACTCGCTATTTGTTCAAGATGCAAAGTATTTGGACACGACGTGGATAACTGTAATTTACCATCTGCGAAGCAAGATAAGACCGCTCCTAAAATCACTCCTGTAGATCCTAGAATTCTACTGGGGTATAGATTGAGAGTTCCAAACAGGAGAAGGAAGAGACTCAATGTATTCAAGAGGAGGCAAGCTTGGAGACAGGTGCACACATTGAACCAGATAGAAAAACGAGATAGGTCAATACAAAATGATGCAGTTACACCAACTAACATAGATGAGCAATTAGATTCTGAAGATGAAATGGTTAATATTTAGGGCTGCACAAAGTATGGGTTGGGTCGGGTTAGACCAAATACTTTATCCAACCCGCATAGGTATGGGTTTAAGGTAGCTCAACCCGTACCCGACCCTATATGAGGTTGGATATGGGTTGGGTTGAAGTATGGGTTGGGTCGGGTTAAGTAAGGTTGGGTTGGGTCACTTGAATACAATAAAAAATGAGAATATGAGGGAGTTTTTCTAAAAATTATATCAAAATATTCAGCATAATATATCAGATTTTAGCTAGCATAATGCATTTAAAATAACCGATTCATTACAACACATCATATGAAATTAATTTACTACATAGTTGAGCAAGTGTTTCATTTTAAAATACATTAAAATGCTCTTTAAAATATATTTATCAAATTCTATCTAGTTTGGATTGACATGAAATATTTTTTTGTACATTTATTATAGAATACATAAACATTATTCTAGGATTATACTATTCTAATTTTAATTGAATGGATATTAAATTAGTTTTTTTAAATAGGTTTGGGTTGGGTTAAAATGAGGTTGGGTTGAATAAAATGTCAAACCCGACCCGCATATAGTATGGGTTACAAATTGAAACCCATATCCGACCCGAA
Source organism: Allium sativum (assembly GCA_030737875.1). NCBI lineage: Eukaryota > Viridiplantae > Streptophyta > Magnoliopsida > Asparagales > Amaryllidaceae > Allium > Allium sativum. The sequence goes on from CM060925.1 coordinate 478,718,511, forward strand.
CTAGGATGGGTTGGGTTGGGTTTATGTGGGTTGGGTCGGGTTGGTGGGTTGGATCGGGTTGGATATGGGTTGTGTGCAGCCCTATTAATATTTCTCTCCCACCCATAGACTTACATGACCCCAACATAGGTCCTGTTTATGTTTCATCTGGCTTTCCCCTAACAAAATTTGGCCAAACGAGTGTGACAGGAAATGAAAAGCAGAAGGGCTCTAATGTTTTGCGGTCTGACAAGGAATTGGAGGAAGGGGAGATCAGCCTGCTTGAGGAGGAAACAAGGGATGAGTTTGTTCGGCAAATTGGTGATACCATCCATGGAAAATCTGACAAAAGACAAGCTGATGGCGGAAGCGTTGTTGCAACAGATGCAGAGTGTAATGCGATTGATAGTATGGACGCTCGTGCTGCGGTGAATAATCAGGACACAGTGAACGGAGAAACTAGAAGCAACATATTAGGAGACGCTGTTAAACAAATTGAAATAGCACAGGTAAATGAAATGTTAAATGCAGCTTTTCAAATGAACAGATAAGAAAATGAGCAGCCAGGTACACAAATTCAAATTTTAGTTGTGTTGGACGATCAATGTAAAGAAGTAGAGACTGAGATTGAGGCTCAAATTAGATTGATCACAGCCACTATGCAGGAAATAGAAAGAAGACTCCAGGCTGAGCTGGACAAAAGAGAATTAAACACCAAACAATTTTATGTAGCGAAGCGGTCAATGAAGGACTTTGAGGAATTCAAACAGAGGAATATTCTTGACCAATTGGATAAAGCCAGACTTGACGGTGTTGCCGATTTAATGAAGCAAATGCTGGAATCCGTCAACAACAAAGGTAAAACATCTCCGTCAACCAAAAGCAAGAGCCCATATGCACATCTGCTCCTCCAGCATATAAGGAGCGGCCCCCGGATATTGATACTAAACCTGCGCCTGCAAGTTCAAATAAGAAAGCGGGTTCAAAAACTCCGATTACTCGGAGTAGGAAGAAAGAGATGCTGCGGATTCTCCAAGAAAATGGTTAACTGCCATTTTTGGCAGTGTAACTCCTAGGAAAAATCAATGTCAAAGAAGCATTAAATGCCAATGTGATAGTGTCATGTGTTTGTGAATTGTTAGCGATGCCATTGTCTTCCCTGCGTGGTAGACTTATGCTGATATATCTTATGTATATCACCAGAATATCATGTATCTTTTTTTCTTAATAAAAGAGTGTTACGGAACACTATAAAAACCGGTCAGCCTTGCCCAAAAAAAAAAAAAAAAAAAAAAAAAAAAAAAAAAGAAGATAAAGATAAAGTGCACTTATTGCAATTTGGTGACAAATATCCACCGAAGGCAATTGTCAAGGCCCTTTTTTCTCTAAAATTTTAATCGCGGGCTTTATAAGTCATGATTTGAAATTTTGAATTTACCAATAACCTTCATGTCTCAAGTTCAAGTTCAGTACTGGTAAATTTCTGCACGTGGACATGAAATTTATAGAACCAGTCGACTCTTCATTATGACTTTGTCGGTTTTGGCTTTGCCATCCCTTGGAAAAATGCACTTGATTAAAAGTTGTCAGTAGATACTGTTATGTTCTAACAAATTGGAGTGCCTTGTCTTTGGCCAACGTTACATCACCTAATAAAAAATGGTTTTAAAGGAAAATAACAACAATAAAATTTAGGACATATAATTAATTATAGATTGCAGTAACTTCTTTTTTTAAAATGGGACAGACCTATTTCTTTTAAGAACATGAGATATATTTATTATTCAAATTAAAAATGTACTATTATTATTTTAACATCATTACAAAATAGAAGTTTTTATGCCATCTAACAGGAGTTCTAATTCTAATTCAGCCTAGTTTTAAAAAGAAAAAAAGAGACTGTATTTTAAATGTCAGGACTCAAGAGTATGATACTTTTTTTTTCAAAATTGAAATGAAAACAAATGTTTACTACACTCCTTATTAGCAAACATGTTTTTAAGAAAAAGACCCGCTACTTTCATGAAAACAAATAAATTTGCAGACTTGTATTTTTAGATGAAACGAATTAGTTTTTATGGCTTACAAATTTTTTTAACATTTTCACCTAGATGATTGGATTCTAGTATTCATAAATGGAAATACCATAAGGTTTGTATGATGTTATTTTGTGTAAACCATTGTCACACTGAAATATTCGTTGAACCAGAAAAAGTATACTGAAAGGCAAAGTACATTACATTCATTATGTGGATCATCTAAATAAATTATGATGTCAGTTAGCTTTGCTTGGTTAAGATATAAATGGAGTTGCACTAAAATTTCATAACTATGAAACAACATAGAGAGGACTGAATATTTTTCTAGGAATAAGCATAAAAAAGTTAGGCTTGGAGTATTATGTATGAGACATGCTTGCAAACATGGAAAGTATACCATATTAAGCAATGATAGCATGAAATGTAAACGTCAATGTTTGTTCAACCTTTCAATTGGCAATTGTATTAACTGTGAATATGGAAGCATGACTACAAAGAGAAAGGATGACAATTTTCAAAGGGCATGAAATTTGGTGCATTAATAATTTTGTGAAAGCGGTCTCATGCCGATAAAACCATCAATAAAGCAGCCCCTAGATGAATGCTTTGACAAAGCTAACATGCAGTACAATTTGTATGTAGCAATCGATTTCTCTTCCTTAGAAAGTAAAGTAATTGAATACATGGTAAAATCAATCTATAAATGGATTCATTGAATCATTAATGAGTTTATCGATCAAAAACTACATCGATCAAAAACTACAGTCATAGTGTACAGTACCTACATATTGCAATGACCCGAAATAAAATCCTCCATACAAAAATGCGGGGACAACAAAAGCATATGGAAAATACTAATGGACACTACAAGAGAAGGCCCATTTTGTTACGACCCGTAGCGACGGCTGGCGATGGCTAAAAAAAGCGGCCCTCACCAGCCGTCGCCAACCGTCGCCCAAAATGATAAAACCGCGAAGCTACAGCAACAATTTTCATTCCACACTGCTCCCCAAACCCACCCAAAAAGAAAACCCTAACCCCGCGCCGCTGCCCCACCACCACCTGCCGTTGCCGCACGTCGCCGACCGTCGCCGCCGATCATCTCCCCCCTTCTCCAGCGCCTCCCCTTGCTCTGATCACCTCTAAAGGTATAAATTATACCCTAATTTCTTAATTTAATTAATTAATAGTTATTTAAATGTATATGTTATGTGATTAGGTTATGATTGTTGATTTAGTAATGATTGGAAACCCTAAAATGTCGATTTAGTTGTTTATCGATGAAAATGTGGATTTAGTTGATTTTGTGCGTATGTATGTGTTAATGAAATGCATTGTGAAATTATTGGAATGGAATGACTATGTATGGCGCAAGCCAAGACCTTTGTTAGTATGTATGAACCACTAGAATTTAGAAATCTCATATATTAGGTTGTAGACGGAGTTTAGAAACTCCCGACACCCGTCTTCCACAAACCATGAACGACTTGTTTGAGTTGTGATGTGAAATTTGGTGAATATTACGAATGGTTGATTGTTGATTACGGTTGATTTTGGTTGAAACCAAATAGGATTAGTTTGTGGAAAAAAATTCGTCTGCGTACGAAATAGATTATTGAAATCCCCCTTGTCAAAAGCTGCGAGGCTTTAAGGTAGCGCGAGGAGCCGTACATCGGGACGGTGCCGGTTTTAATTACCCTGCCGTTATGCTGCCGAAATTTTCAGAAATATTCATGTGTTTGAATTATTTTCATATGTTCAAGTATATTCATGTGTTGATAATTTATTCATAATAAAAATAAATTGCTTAGATAATAAAAATCACATTTTTATTATGTATGAACCACTAAAAATATTCATGTGTTGAATAAATTCTTTGAACAATAAAAATCACATTTTTATTATATGTATGAACCATTAAAAATATTCATGCGTTGAATAAATTCTTTGAACAATATATGTATGTGTTATCGAAATCACTGACATATATTTTTGAATCAGGAAAAATGTTCAATTATTACATTGACCGTAGTTGGATGTATGAAGTTAGAATTGGAATGAAAGGCTCAGTGAAAGAACATTTCTATAATGGTGTAAATGAATTTGTTAGATTTGCAGTATCTAATAATCGAAATTACGAGGAGCTTCGTTGTCCGTGTAGTAAGTGTAAACTGATTAGGTTTCATAAACCAGACATCGTTAAAGTACATTTGTATAAATCAGGTTTTGTGCCAAATTATTATTTATGGGATCGTCATGGAGAAATTGTTGCGCCTACAGTAAATCCTGTAGCGTCGGAGGTCGAATTAGTTATGACGAATCCAATAGAAGATATGGTGGAAGATGCAGCACGGTTAATGTTCCCTACCGGTCAGGTTGACGACGATGACGTCAATATTGAAGAAGAACCGAACACGGAAGCCAGAAAAATATATGATTTATTGGCTTCAGCTAAGCGGCCATTGTGGAATGGTTGTGAAAGTGGAACTGAATCATCGGTAACCGCTGAGTACATCACCATGAAATCAAAATTTAACCTTATAAAAGCTGCATTTATAGCGGTTGTACAAGCTGCGAAAAGACTATGCCACCCGATAATCTGATGTGCGATAGTCATTACAAAGTGAAAACACTAATGTCGGCTTTTGGTTTGCCGTACCAAAAAATAGATACTTGTGTAAAAGGTTGCATGTTGTATTGGAAAGATGATATTAATCTTAGAAATTGTAAGAAATGTGGCAGAGAAAGGTATAAACCTAGAAAAAAGAAAGGTAAGGAAGTTCTGTATACGAGAATGCATTATTTACCAATCATCGCTAGACTACAACGGTTATATGCATCTACAGTCATTGCATGTCATATGCGATGACATAGTGTGCGAACACAAGATGGAACTTTGACACATCCATCGGATGGAAAAGCATGGAAACATTTTGGTAGGACGTATCCAACATTTGTCGCAGAGAGCCGTAACGTTAGACTTGGTTTATGTACAGATGGGTTTTCACCATTTTCTCAGTTTGGTAGTAAATATTCATCTTGGCCTATTATCGTTACTCCTTATAATTTACCTCCGTGGATGTGTATGAAAACTCCATATATGTTTCTCACTGTTGTCGTTCCTGGTTCTAATGATCCAAAATAAGGCATCGATGTTTATCTACAACCATTAATCGAAGAGTTGAAAAAACTATGGGATGATGGAGTTGAAACATATGACATCTCAAAAAAAAAAAGAATTTTCGTATGTTTGCTTCTTTGTTATGGACGATTAGTGATTTTCCTGCATATGGGATGCTTTCAGGTTGGAGTACCGTCAGTCGTCTACCTTGTCCTTTATGCATGGAAGAAACACAAGCAATTTTCTTACGGTATGGAAGGAAGCATTCGTGGTTTGATTGTCACCGTTGTTTTCTGCATACCAATCATACTTTTAGAAGAAAAAAAAAACTTTAAAGCTAACAGCGGAATGACTGTGCAAGCACCCAAAATTTGGACAAGTGAAGAAATATACGCTATTGTAAAGGATTATCTCAAGATCCATGAGACTGGAGAGCAGACAGAAATTCCGGGTAAATCTGGAATTCATAATTGGTGTAAACAAAGCATATTCTGGGAGCTACCTTATTGGAAAGATCTCAAACTTCAACATAATATCGATGTTATGCACAATGAAAAAAATGTATTTGATAACGTGTTTAATACTGTTTTGAATGTCAAAGGAAAAACAAAGGACGATATATATTCGAGACGTGACATAGAAGAATATTGTAAACGTCCAGAACTTCATATGAAGCCCAATGACAATAAAAAAACCAAAGCGTGCTATGAACTTGACAACAAACAAATAAAACTTGTACTGAAATGGGTTGAGGGACTGAAATGTCCGGATGGGATTTCTTCTAATCTTCGTAGATGTGTTGACTATAAAAACAATAAACAGAGTGGGATGAAAAGTCATGATTGTCATATCATGATGGAATATTTATTACCAGTGGTATTCAAAGAATTATTGCCTATAAAAGTGTGGGGTGTTTTAACAGAGTTAAGCTTATTCTATAAACAGCTTTGTTCGGCAACGTTAAAAATTGATCGTCTCCGTAAACTTGAAGTAGAAATTCCGATATTGATTTGCAAATTAGAGAAAATCTTCCCTCCTGGATTTTTTAATGTAATGGAGCATTTACCTATTCATCTTCCATCTGAAGCTATTCTTCGAGGTCCGGTGCAATATGGATGGATGTATCCTTTTGAAAGGTAAAATTTATTCTTACAATTCAAAGTGACATTAATGCATATAAATTGAATTAATTTTATTTTAGGTATTTGAATCATCTGAAGAAAAAAGTTCGACAAAAAGCACGAGTTGAAGGTTCGATTTGCAAATCTTATCTTGAAGAAGAAGCTTCGTTCTTTTTTTCTCATTACTTCAGTGATCATGTGAACCTATCATTTGTAAGTGGTCCTCGTAATGATGAAACCGTGGAACCCAATTTTTGTCCGACAATGTTATCTGTTTTTAGACAACATGGACGATCTTTTGGAAAATGTGTAGAAATATGGTTAGATGATAGAGATCACCGTGTAGCACACACATATGTTCTTCGAAATTGTGCTGAAGTTGCACCATTTGTTAGGTACTAAATTTTTAACTTTATTACAGTTATGTGTACATAAATTGTTTGCTAGTAATAAAATCATTTATATTTGCAGTATTTACGAATCAGAAAATCCAAATGGCGATCTCAGTAAAGATTTAGCTAAATGGTTCTCGAAGTATGTTTTTGATCCAATAAACTGCGTCAATGACGAGCATTTGCAACATCTTGCGCTTGGACCAAAACGAAATGTTAAGACTTATCCAATATTCTTCGTCAATGGATTTAAATTCAACACCATAGACCATGGTACTGACAGATTAACATATAATAGTGGTGTATTTGTCAAAGGTAGTGATGATCCCGAAGAGCATATAAAATACTTTTATGGCGTCTTGACACAGATTTTAGAGTTGACATATTATATACAACCCATTGAAAAAGTTGTTCTATTCAAGTGCAACTGGTTCAGCAATGTTCCTGGAATCAACATGCATAAAGATTATAAGCTAATAGAAATAAAGCACACATCGCATTACTATAAGTATGATCCTTTTGTATTGGCAAAGCAAGCATTATAAGTTTACTTTGCTCTGTATCCGTCCTTAAAAAGAGATAAAGCAGATTGGTCTGCTGTAATTAAAACAAAGGCAAGATTTACATTTGAAGGAATTGTTATTCCAGACGATGCAGCGTATCAAACGGATGCAAATCAAAACGATGAAATAATAATTGCTAATGATGTCCATTTAGGGTCTTTAAACGATGAATCAAATGAATTAATAGAAGCTTTTGAGAGTACAGAGGACAACGATATAGAGTATGAGACCGAGACTGAATCAGAAAATGAAGAAGAATAATATTATTTGTATCGTTAGTTGTTTACATACGTACGTACAAAGTTGTGAACTTATATGATGTGTTATGTTGTGAACTTATATGATGTGCTATGTTGTGAACTTATATGATGTGCTACGGTTATCTATTATCTGGTTCTTCTTCTTTTATGTAAATGAGTCTTGTAGTTGCATTTGATAATATATGTTGTATGAGCTTATTTGATAATGGATGTGCATAATGATATATGAGTTTTTAATTTCGTGACAGATATGCCTTCTAGACGCCGACCTACCCACAGTTCAGAGGTAGGTGCGAGTGGTATAGCACCGGATACACGTCCGGTCATAGAGCTCGTGCCCAAGTCCGCAAGGTAAGTTTTTAATTTCGTAAATGCTTAGTATTCAAAAGTTATTAAATGCTTATATCATACTTTCTTCAGGGGGGTCGATATTATTCTAGGAGAGCTTGTTTTACGTGTGTCTAGATAAGCATATGTCGCTAGGTAGACAGAGGCGTGGCCTCACTGGGACGATATTCCTGTGCAGATTAGGAATGCCATCCTCGCGGAGGTTCTTGTAAGTATAAATATATTTCTCATTTGCAAAATTATATAAAATATGTAATACAATTTGTTTGTTAATGTATAGTGTTCTGTACTTGTCCGAGATGAAGATATGGATGTTTTCCTCACCGCATGGAACCAGAAGATGAGGAAAAATTATTCAGGTAATGTATACAAGACAAAAAAAAAGCGAAAAAAAGGCCTCAGTGGATGAACAAGGAGGTCTACGCCGATTTCCAGAAATTGTGGGGCACGGAAGCTGCGAGGGTAAATTACTTAAGCTTGTTTTAAAAATTTATTTTGTATATCCATCAATTAATCATATAATTAAATATGCAGGAGCTTTCAGAGCGAAATCGAGCAAACAGGCTCAAAAATCCTGCTTTGCATCGGGCTGGGTCTAAGTCCTTCTCCCAGTATCATCGCGAATTGGTACGAACGATAAATCACATTTACAAATAGTTCTAAACTTTTTAAATCGTATTGATTAATTCCAAATATATATTTTATCATTTCAGATGAGCATTGTTAATGACACCTCGAAATTGGTTAAGGGGACTCCCCCGCCACCCATTTGACACTCCGTATAACTATTTTCGGCCATTCTCTACCGAACAAGAAGGCCAAATTCGGTCAAAAGGGTGGCCGAAGAGTGCCCTTAACCAAATTCGGAGTGTCATTAACAATGCTCTTTCAGATGTCGACTCTCCAACGGGAGCCTACACTTGCTGAGGTGTTTACACAGACTCATGTCGTCGAGCGGACAGATGAGGAGGGTAACACCACATATACCTGGACGGACCCTAAGTCCTGTGAAACGATGGTTAGCATTTGTAATAATTTGTATTTCACATTGTTATTTTGAATTGAGTATTTAATGTATTCCATAATTGTCCGCTATCGCAGGACAAATACAGGACGACTTTAGATGCTCGAGCGATGCAGTTAGGTCACGAGCCGGACGTGGAGGAGTGCAATCGTATTTGGAACAGAATCATCGACCCGCCTACCAAGGGTAGTAAAGCATTTTATTAAAGGATTTAAACATATCCAAGTGTTATTACTTAATATCACTTAGGTACTCAATCCACGTAAACAAATATTAATTACTTGCATGAATAATTACTACAAATTGGTTCTATTAATTGGTGTGCATTTTATATCGACAACTCTATTACAATAATTGTATAAACCATGTATAGTATCCAAAAAAACTTTTGACAATGGTTTCTAACTATTTTAGTATAATTACAGATGGCGGGGACTCAGGCCTCTTATACGAGGCGTCAGGATGAGGAGGAGATCCACATGCTTCAACAGCAGGTTGCAGCTTTAGAGGATTTTTAGAAGAACAGGCTCGAGACCGTGCTGGATGCGCGGATTGCTGCATATCTTTAGGAGCATGGTGTGATATCGCCGAGTGAGCCCGTGGAGGAGGACGATGAGGACGAGCAGAACGGAGTGGATGAGGATGATGATGATGAGGATGAGTAGGTAGGTACTTTTGTCTTTTTTTTATTTTGGGCTTGTTTTGTAAATACAAACTAGTTGTTGGGGATGGACTTGAGATGCTTGTGTTGTTTTGTGGAGACGATGATGGTATTTTGGACTTCGTTTGTTTGATGTGGACGTGTCGATGGTTTTTCGATTGTTTATCGTTTATATTTATGGTTTTTGGACGTGTTGATGGTATGAGTTGATTTATAGCATTTATGAGGTGAATGAATGTGAAATTGATTGTATATGAGTTGCAGATGAACTGCATTTTGAGTTTGTGCGGTTTGATGGCTTGTTAGCTGCTTAATATAAAAAAAAGTTTTAGTTTGGCGACGACTAGCGACGGTTTTCTGGTCACACATGGCGACGACTGGCGACGGCTAGCGTGGGTTTTTTGCCCAGTTTTGCCACGTATAGCGACGGTTGGCGACGGCTCTTTTGCAATGTCTTGTGTCGGTTGGCGACGGCTTGCGAGGGCTTGTTGGTGACGGCTTTTAACCATTCGTAGGAAATATAACCGTTTGTCCACGTGGCAATTTTGCCGTCGCCAACCGTCGCAACATTGGTGTCCACTGTCGTCGCCATGGCCGACGCTATATGCTTAGCGTCCACATAATTGGTGACGGCTAATGGTGACGGTTGGCGACGGCTGGTGACGGTTTTTTGCCGTCGCTAATTGAGCCAACTCTTGTAGTGGGAAAGTGCAAATAAGGTGGAAAAAGTAAAAAAAAAAAAAAAAAAAATTATAGCGTGCAAAGCATAATTTATTTAATCAAGCACTATTTTAAATGAAAGAATAGCTTCAGTCATCATGCTTTGAGGCCATTACTACAATTTAGACCATAACAAGGACATGCAAGAACTTATTTACATTTGTTAGTTTCATTTTGAATTTTACAACTCAAAATTTTATAGGTATGTAGGTGTGGTACGCCTACAAACAGATAATTTCGGACACAAATATCGTCACATTCGCAATTGAATCAAAAAACATTTTCGATATCGGATATTCGCATCCGAAAATGCAGAAGAATATAAAATATTCATTCTATTCGTTGGCGTAAACTTAGAAATGTAAATAAATTCATTTGTTTAGTACTTTGTTTCAATCTCATTGATTAAAAAATGATGCAAACTCAAAAAAAATGACGATAACAATAGTTTTAAGCTAAAATTTAACAAACAGATATAATATAAACTATTAGCTTAATTAAAAAAACATGTGTTCATTGTTGTATTAAAAAGCACAAAATAATAAATATAACCCTGACAAAAGATGGATAATTTTCTGATGTGAGTACCTTTGTATATGCAATTCACATCCGTTTTTCAAATATCAGATATTTATTCGTTTGTGAGATATTGATCTGAACGCATTTAAGGTCATTTGGATATCTATCAACACGCCTAAGGTATGGTGAAGAAAAATTAATACATTACAAAAAAAATGACCATTTATATTTGCGCTTGTGATATATAGCATCATAGTAAATAACAGTTTTATATTATGTATTTATACAGTGAAAACCAAAGACTGCTAACTTGATTACACTATAAACTATAAATAGATACAAAATGCAAGGTAGAACCATCTCGTAGATTAAATTGACCAATTATCACAATTTTCTTTATTGTATTTGCTAAATTCTTATCAATTGTTGATGCAGAAAAGAGTAACAGAGTGCAAAGGCAAAAAACATAGTGCCTAATCAAAACACTCAAAAGTCACATAGTGCCATTGAGGTTGGTTGGCTATTCAAAATTAATTAATATATCTAACATTTCCACGCATGATCATTAAATCCAATGTTAATCATCTGTGCAGTTGCATAAAATGTATTATAGCAGAGTCTAATGGGCAGTAATCCACATCCATGGTAAGCATTAACTAAATTTTATGTGATGATTTGTTCAATAAAAAAAAGGTTTCATAAATTATAGAATAAAAAGTAGGCATTTTGTAAATTAAGAATCGATCAAAGGTTGCAATCATGAATATGGAAAACACAAACCTATCATCATGGTTGATGCTAACAAACTGAAATATATATATAAACAGTAAATTATGCTAATTTGTGACAAAGAACTAACGGTGCCTAAAAATCAAGTCATGAAGTCTGGAAATCCTCTAATAATCGATGGAAGTGCGTTTCAGTGGGACAATTTTGCGACTTGTCTAATAATCTAAGTAGATAACCGGAAAAATATGATAATTTCATAATCGCCTGACCGAGAAATCAAGGGAATAATATAAAACACAAAAAGAACGATATGAAACAACCAAAAATAAGTGAATCCATTCACAGGAAGACAAATAGGAATGAAATAACAGCAGCCACCAAAGCAAAACAACTTGCAAGAAGCATGATGTTGAAATTACGGCAGCCGGATAGACTAACGTCGCAGTTTTAGGGATTTGCAAACATACCTGTAGCGGTAGAAGAAGTGGGATGATGGATGCTAAACCGTTGATTATGCGTCGTAGATAATCATCTCCGATGGTTAGAGAAGAGGGGAATCCGAGACGATGGGAGGAGAAACAAAATGGCATGCCTGGAAAGATGGCACCAAATCTTCCAAAAAAATGGATTCATGGAGTTGGCAATGATCGCTATGGGAAGGTAACGGTGACGGTGTACAAAGGATAAAATTGGGGATCCTAAATATCTAGGGTTCGGATGCAAAGGGAAGGAGGGATCATCCGCATATGAAGTAAATGTTCTGAGGCTTCAGTTTAATTTCCATCTGAATGCTTACACGCTTCAGCTGACGATACACGTGGCACAATTCCTTTGAACGATGGGAGAAAGCTTTAGAGCGGAGGAAATCAAACCGAGCGTTAATAGTGTAGTATAGATTACGATCAACATATATCTGCCATCACTACGCTACGTAAGCGTACGAACTGCCACCCTCGATCGAATCGGACCTCATATCGGAGTAATGACCTCAAGTCTATGATACACCACCCAGAGCAGATATGCATGTATCTAGACAGTCCCTCGTACGTACTGTTAATTGTAGCTCACTGCATCAATCGCACATCCTCTAATGTGCACCGAGTTCCATGGCAGGGCGATATAAGAAACACGGAACTCGGTCGATAGCTTTCCCATATCTGTAAAGGCCTGTCTTTAAAGAGCCTCTATATACAGATATACCTAGGGTCGGTTTTCACGGTGGCTATGGCCCCACCTCGGCCCCTCCCTCAACTAGTAAAGACCACAAGAGCTAAGCGACTACCCCTAATAACAAACAATCTAAACATTCATTTGGCGTCTCCCTTCAATCCCTTACCCCGATAGTGAAGGGTGAATGGTATCTTGGTTTAGCTCTGGTCTTTTCGCATCCCACTAGCTGTCGACGATGGGTATCCGACGATCTACTATCCTTGTTGGTCGTAACCCTCTGCCTCCCCTTTGAGGCAACCGCCGAATCACCCTGATGTCACCGCGTCACCGCATTTGACTGCATAGATACTTCTGCAGTCAAGGCCCACCTACCTAGTAGTTACGCGCAGACCCAACCTCTGCGAGTACAGCCTAAGACATCTGTCACCGCAAAGAGGACGACTAGAAGCACCTCACGTACCTCAGGAAGCTGCGTGCTTCCCCTTCCAGTCCTTTGAAGCCGTCAGAACAATCAGATGAATGTGCGCTCCCCTCGTGCCTTATAACACCTCGATGATCTACCTTGTTGGCTTATTCACCCTCAAACGTACGGACTGGTCCAAGTGCCTCAATTTAATATGTTGTTAGACCCTATGTCTAAACATTCTTTTACGCGCTTGCCTCACCTCATCAGGTTTCCAATTAACTTGGTTATTCCAATTCATATTGAATTCTTAATCAAGTTAACAAGTTCTTCTTGCTTATTAATTTCAGTCATATAACTTAACCCATTAAGTTTATTAATAAGCCCACGAAATGTTATTCTCTATATTATGGCCCAAGGTCTATAATCCTATTCTTGTTTGATTTCATCATTACAATAACATGTTTTACTTAATATGTAATTAAGAATATCTCAATTCACACGTTTTCCAATTAACATGTCACTTAACATTTATGATTAAATATAACTTATTTCATTCCATAAGCTTTCCTTATTCTTCTTATTTAATCATAATTCCATTTCCACCGACTTTACAACTTATCGTTGTTTATTATTATCTTAGTTCTGTTAACTAAGGCCCATTAATAAGTTTCTCTACTCATTTATTATAACCTATGTTATAATTTCCCCTTGTCCCTAGGACAAGTCTGAACATGTTATTCTTATCAGCGGGTTTCGGAACTCCAAGATCACGGATTACTTAATTTATAATTAAGTACAATATATTTTCCCCCTTTTCTTAACTGGTTTTAGGTTTTTCCCCTTTACTGATTACTTAATTTACAATTAAGTGTCCCTTAACTCAATTCACCAGTTATCTCATTCCCTTACTAGTTTATTATAACCTAAGTTATAATATTCACTTGTCCCTAGGACAAGTCTACCTATTATACAACATTTTCATTAATGTTATTTATTTATAATAAGTTATTATCATTTCCCTTTTTAAACCATTTACTGATGTAAACCATTATTCTTCATTCACCATAATATATATTCCTTATTATATTAAGGAAAACACTTCATGCACCTTATCGGTTTGATAGAAGGAATCAATGATTTATTTTCTTAATGTATTCCCATCTAAATTCATGGTAGCAAGTAATTTCTTTACTTTTCTTACTTTATTTACTGTGGCTTACTTATAGCCACGTTCTCAGAAATAGGTCATTTAGAGAAATACATTTCCTTTGTATCACACTAACTCAGTTCATTACATCCCTTCCTTTCTTATTTTCTGAGTTAGACATTTAGTTATCATCATTGCCATTTATTAATATCTTGTTATATACATATTTTTTTTATATATATATATATGTACATACATATGCCTAGACCTCTCACATTAAGCCTACACTTGTGAACGCTGGATTTACTGGGCGGATCCGGGTAGACTTCTACCATAAGTCGACTTAACCTCGTGTCTAAGGCGTTACCGTTCCAAATTACTTTGTATTTAGGCATGTTCATATTTTGATAGTTACCTTTTTCCACGTAAAATTTTGGCATATTACCCTCTTCATATATCTACTGTAGTCCAATTTACATGTCGTCAAGTTATGCCTATATTTTGGCGCATGTCCTTTTTAACATGTATTTAATTCCAATGTTTGACATGTAAGCATTTAATCGGGTAATTATTCAAATCTAGCAAGTTACATGTCAATTACTCAATAATGTGCCACAAGTAAATCATGTAGATACAATCATTGAATTGGCTATTCATATCCTAACAAGTTTGTTTTCCCAAGCATGTAAACGTTGAATACTTTAGCCAATCAACATAGGAATTTCCTGACTTATTCATATTAACATTTCAACTCGTTACAACAGCAATTTATAATTAATCTGGCAATTTCACAATTAATAAAAAGGTGAATATTAAACGATTATGTACCATTATCTAAAATAATATGGCTTAAATCCACTCACCTCGTAAGCTTTCCCAGTCTTGGATCTGGTCCAGATCTAATCTTCCATGATTTTCCCCTAATTGAATTCAGAACCTAATAATCATGGATTTACTATTTTTACTAAAAGAGAAAAGGGACAAGAAAGAGGAGGAAAAATTGAATAGAACGGATCTGGAATGTTACCTTGCTTTCATGACTCGGTAATCTTTTTATTAATGTTGATTCTCTCTTCCAGATCTGGATTCATAATTTTTCCTAGGCTAATATTTTAATTTTTAGAATCGATTTGAGAAGAGAGAGAGAGAGTAATGGCAGAGCTCCAGCGTATCTTCCAAATTATGAGGTTTAGGGTTAGGTCTAAGGCCTTATTTATAGGTGTATGGAGCAACCAGGACCCTCAGATTTGACCAAAAGCTATCAGAATTGGTCAGAAACTCAAAAACCCCAATCTGCCAAAATCTGCCGCAGGTGGGTAGACCTACCCTTGAGGGGGTCAACCCTGGTGTCGACCCACCCTTGAGGGTGTCCACCCCGGTGTCGACCCACCTGAGAGGGAAATCTGCCGCCTTCTGAAATTTTGAATTTTGAACCGATTTTCGAATTTCTGGGTCCATTTTTGAATTTCTAAACCTAATACACACACACACACACACATATATATATATATATATATCCTTCCTGTGCGTATATAAATCTCAAACCTCAATAACTTCTTCATACGATGTCCGATTTACGCAAACCAGGTCTCTATTTTGACCATAATTTAGAGATGGACGCAATGACGCAGTCTGTTTTACTTAATTCTGAATATTTAATTAAGTTATTCTTATTTTATTATCTTGAGTTAAAAAATGCGGGTATTATAGGAATTGGACTTGATATGAATGCATAGTCCTTGCGTTGATAATCGTGGAAGCCGTGTATGAGAGTGACCAAAAGATCCTTTCAAAATGCCATAGGATGGTGTATTTATAGCCCGCCCGGGGTCAGATGCCACATGGTGTGTATCCATTAAGTCTCGAAATGAGGCGGAAAATGTGGAGAAATCCTCTCCCGATCATGCCATACCAAGTGTAAGACGATCTGTATCGATAGAAGTAGAGGATGCCTTAAGAATAGGTCAACATTGCTGAGTAGAAGTTTTCCCAGGCGGGTCGGGTTTCGTCTGTTCGACCCGATCTGTTGGGATATTGCCTGAAGCTTGGTGCATTAAGATTTTCCAATGTAGGGTCAAGTCTATCCTATTCGACCCGAACCGAAGGTTCTTGCGTGCCAGAGTCTAGATGCCAAGGTGTGTCATTGCGTGTAATCGGGTCAGGTTCCTGCCTACCCGGTCTGATCTATGCGATCCGACCCGCAGGGTCATATGAACCCATAAACTTGTCGATGCCAAACCAGAACTTCCCGAGATCCGACCTAAAGCCTTCTTACATAAAAATGCTAAGTTCTCCAACATATCATCACTTCATCCAAGCGATTGCCGATCAATTCCGGTTTGTACTCAAATCCTGAGTCTGCACACGTTTACGGAAACGGGCCTAACTTTCAAACCGTAAGGTCGTTTGGGTCAAACGAAAGTTGTACCTGAAACTAATTTAGAGATCTATAAGAGTTATTATGCAAAGCATTGTAAATGATGTTTTCAGGACCAAAAGAAGTCGTCTGATAGGAGTTTCAGGCCCTTTTATGTTTGCATTGCGACTTTGACCAAATCGCTTTGTGTCTTCTGATGATGTTTGCAATGCTTAAGTGCATTGCTAACTAGAAATATCATATGTGACGGCTTTAAGGACAAAGCGTGTCAACAAACTTGTTGTCCATTCCAATTTTGAAGCAGAATCTGGGTATTGTGTGAGTGATTTGATAGCTATCACCATGTACCATATATGTTTGTATTGTTAAAAATGATGTTTTTATATACTTGTATCGTTGTTGTTTATTCCGTTATGTGACATTGTGGAGCCTTAACAGTGTTCTGTGTTTTGTGAGAGATAGTGTGTCTGTTGAGTTTATTTACTTGTTATAAAAACTCTATTGTTACCCTGTATAACGGTATGAACCTGTGCACTCAGATTATATGCTTTGTATAGTTATTGTTGTCTCTCCTGTTTTATATCTATGATTTGATTATTATATGTTATATGATGTGCTGTGAGATATATCTCAGGTTATGTGATCATACTTATGTTATATTCTCTTCTTCCTCTTCTACTCCCTTCTTATCTTTCTTCTTTTTCTTCCTTTCTACTTTTTCTTTCTCCTAACAACCACTTCACATCGATCAGGTGCTTGTGCGGCGCAGCTTTTTATTTTTAAGCACCGGTATTGTACAACAGGGCTTCACAAGACTTTTCAAAAAAGAATTGTAAACAAAGGGTCCATATAACTAACTATACAGGTCAGGATTCCATGCAGTCAAATTATCTCCTTGACATATAACTAGGCTACAGAAGTTACTGACCTATTCTTCTAGGTCAGGATAAAATGGGCACTCTTCATTAAATGATCCACAACAACCCAAATGGCTTCATTTCCCATCTGACTCCTCGGGAGCCCATCTATGAAATCCATTAAAATGTGTTTCCCTTTCTAAGTGGTAATCTCTAAAGGTAACAACGACCCTTCGGGACTACTTTGCTCCACCTTAACTTTTTGATGAGTCAAACATCTAGTTACAAACTCTGCAACATCCTTTTTCATTCCTTCCCAATAAAAACTTCTCTTCATATCTTTGAACATTTTTCTCCTCTGGGGTGTATGGTCATCCTCGAACTATGACACTTCTTTATAATTTCCTTCCTAAGATCTCCATCCTTAGGGACACAAAGCCGATTGTACGTTCTCAAACTCCAATTACTACCTATGGAATACGTAACAGAATGAGGAAAGGTTTCTCCTTTAGACATTGTTGACACACTTTTTGGTAAAAGCTATCACACACGGAATTTCTAGATAGCATCGCACTCAAGCACTGAGAAAATCGTCAACAAACATGAAGTGGTTTGGTCGAAATCACATCATCAACATAAATAGGCCCGAAACTCCTATCAGACGACCTCTTTTGGACCCGAAAACATCAATTATGGAGCTGAGCTCTGTAACTCTTGTAGCCCTCTGAATTAGCTTCAGGTTGAGCTTTCGTTTGGTCATAACGGACTTATAATTTGAAAGTTATGCCCATTTCTGTAAACACACATAGAACTAGGATTTTGAGAATTGGTGACATTTCTGTTCGGGTCGCCCCCTTTGGTTCGTGGGCTTCCCCTTGGGCTCGCCCCACCTCGACTCGTGATGCACCCCCGTCTCGTGGAGTCTCCTCAGCTCATGAAGTAGTATCCTCAGCTCGTGATGTAACCTGGTTCGTGATCCACTAATTGATCACAACCCCGGCTTGTGAGGCATGTATGAGTCACGACCCTCATAATCACGACCTGATCGTGTCAGCACCAGCTTCACCACATCATCGCACAACCGGCTCAGCTCGCCCACCCATGACCACGAACCGCCTGTACCATAACAGCAACAACACTCAATTTTGACTTGTTCTCAAGGCTACTCCCGCTCCTATTTTCCCGGATCGGGTGCCACGTGCCCCATCACGAACCGGTCAACCCAGAAGCCCTCCTACAGCTATAAATACACCTCTACATGGAATTTTAAGGGGATTCTCTGGGACTTTTGGCCATTCTTCTTCATGGCTTCCACCATTACTGAAATGCAAGGACTTTGCACCTTTCTACATCTAAATTCTCTTCTTGTAATCTCAATTAACACACGGATTGTGTGTCTACATGTAACTGATTCTTGTAATCTATCAGTATAACAATAAGATTATAAAGTGGACGTAGGCAACTTCTACAGCCGAACCACTATAAAAACTTCGTGTGTTCCCTCTTATTAATTATTTTCTACATTTTTGTGATCTGTGATCTGCATTTGGTTGTTAGTGCCAATTTTTGGTCTAACAGACATCCTTTCCCTCAACATCCTCAACTCAACATCGAGATCCTTCCCATGCTTGATTCAATCTAATAAAGTTGGCCTTACTTCTAGAACACTAAGAATTCCTTAGGATGCTTCAAATAATAGTTGAAGATTAAAACTAGAAAGAAATTCCAATTCCTTCCATTCGGAAGTAGAATTTAGCGTAGCATGCCTCTGATTCAAAGCGTCAGCAACAACATTACCCTTCCCTAGGGTATATTGGATGGAGAAGTCAAGCAATGCTATGTACTCCATCCACCACTATTATCAAAGAGTCAGGTAACGCCGAGAGAAGAAATATTTAATAAACTTATGGTTGGTAAAGAGTTAAAACTTCTCTCCTAAAAGGTAATGTATCCATATCTTCAAAGCAAACACCACAGGTGAAAGCTCCAAGTCATGCATAGGGTATCTTTTCTTAGGGTCCTTAAGTTGACTACTTGCATAGGCAACTACCCTATCTTCTTGCATGTGTACCGCTCCTAACCCTATCTCATAAGCGTCGGTATGAACCTTGAACATCTTCGCACTATCAGGAATAACTAAAACAAACGTGCTTGTCAGAGATTCCTTCAATCTTTCAAAGGCCCTACCATACTTCTCGCTTCAAACGAACCCAAGATTCTTCTTCGTTAACTGGGTTAAGGGGGCTGCAATCTTTGCAAAGTCCTTAATAAATTTCATGTAGTATCCAGCCAACCCTAGAAAACATTTAACATTCAAAGGCATTACGAAGTATCCTTTTTTCTTGAACAGCCTCTACCTTTGCGAGGTCTACTTCTAATCCTTTCCCCGAAACTATGTGTCCAAAAAATTTGACCTCATTCTTCCAAAAGTAACATTTCAAGAACTTAGCCTTAAGTTGGTTTTCCTTAGAATCCCTATGAATTTTCTTAAATGACCCTCATGCTCCTTAAAGTCCTTAGAAAGGATAAGAATGTCATCCACGAACACCATAACTATCTTGTCGAGAATGTTTCTAAATACCCTACTCATAAGATCCACAAAGAAAGCAGAGGCATTTGTCAGACTGAAGGGCACAATATCCTACTCAAATAATCTATCCGGCATCCTAAACTCTATCCTAGGTTTACTCTTTATGGAAATCCTCAACTGGTAAAATCCTATTGCCAAATCTAACTGAGAAAAGATTTGGGCACCTCCCAAATGGTCAAAAAGGTCATTAATTCTAGGTTGGGGATATTTATTCTTCTTAATTAGCTTGTTGAGTTCCCTATAGTCCACACACAGTCTTAATGATCCATCAAATCTGGTGGAAAATACTACGGGTGCACCGCACATAGATGTACTCCTTCAAATAAATTCTTTTTGCAATAACTCGGAGATGTTTTTCCAATTCTCTTCTTTCCTTAGGAGCCATGTGCCTTAACGACAATGCTACCAGCCTTGCATCCTTCTTGAAGTTTATCTTAAATGAGATATCTCTCTGGATTGGAAGTTCCATGACTTCCTCAAAGATTTCTGGTAACTCGCACAAAACGAGCACCGAAGGTGGTCCTTCTAAATTAGAAGATAAGAAATACAATAAGGACGAATCCATATCTCCAGTCATACAAGGGATTTTTAAACTACGACCTCCGCGACTTCTCAAGAAAACAACTTTCTTATTGCAACTAAGGATAGCCCCATATAATGATAGCCAATCCATGCCTAATATAAAACCATACCCCTTAAAATCTAACACGTAGCATTACATAAGAAATCAACCTCGTCGATATCTAATACATGGTCTTTACAAATAATCAAAAGTTACATAGATCCTCCAACAAAGTTGGACAACTCAATCAGACTGCTAGCAAGGGACACAAGAAAACTAAAGAAATCAATAATCTTTCTAGTGATTATGGAATGGGTCACTCCCAAATTAAACAAGGTACACACTGGAGTTCCTAAAATAAAGATTATACCTTTCAATGATGGTTATCCTTGATCTCTTGGATGTTGGTCTGAAGTGATGTTGCTTTTAAAGCATAAGTCTAACTACTTTGTCCTCCTTTCTCTTTAGGGAAATTCCTTGCTAGGTGTCCAGCCTTGTGACAACTAAAGCAATTTCCCTAAAACTCGATCTTCGCTAGGTTCACTCTACAGTCCTTGGCCTCATGGCCCTTCTGGTGGTATCTTCCACATACTTGGCCTCCCTCTTAAACTTTCCATTCTTCTTCTTCTTAGACCACCAGTTCTTCTTCTTTCCACTTCCAAAAGTACCCTCGCTTTTATTCTCCTCAGCAGAGTATAGTGTAGCAGTCTCTACCAACACGTCAAAGCTAGCTCCAAAGGTCACTTGTGTAAGTAACATTTTTTTTTCAATAGGGTATTTAATCCTTTTAACGAATCTTAATATCTTATTCATTGGCGTGTTTATAAGTCCCATACCAAATTTGGAAAATTTAGTGAACTTCACCACATACTCTCTCAAACTAGATTCTCCTTACTTTAGCTGAATAAATCTCTCCATCAGTAGGGTCGTCTCCGCATTGGGTAAGAACTTCATCTCAAACCATTCCTTAAAACTTATCCCATGAAAACACTCTACCCACATTCTCTTTAGAGACAATGTTCCACCATTCTATGGCATCACCTTAGGATGTCAAGTGGTTATCCTACGCTTTAAAGGATCGTCCCATCCAATGGCTTTAAAAATCCTATCGCATTCAACTTCCCAAGCCTTAGCCTCTAGAAAACCTTCAGTTCCATGGAAAGTCTTGCCTCCTAAGTTCACAAAATCTTTAAAAAAGACTAGGAAAGTTAGGAGCCCCTTCAACGGGTTGAGCTTCTTGTTCTGCTGGGGCGAGCGAGGCCATAGAGACTTGGTTCACAATCCAAAGATATTGCTGGAACCACTCAGGAAAGTACTGAGGTCTTGCCTAACTCTCCTGCTCGAGCTTATTATCGGCCATTCAACTATCTGAAAAAGGAAAAACCCTTAGCGAACATTCCTAAGATAGTGTCTTAGCCGAAAGTAAAGAGGAAGAAAACAAAATGGCTTAGTATAGTTGCGATATTTTTAGGGTATAGAATGTATATATACATATATATAATTTGGAAAAAAATCAAATACAAATACATCTCTCATATGTATGTTCCCCATAATTAGGTATTATGCTCTGATACCAAATGTAACAACCAGCCCGAAATGTGCCTGAATTCCAACCCATAAAAGGCCCATCGGAACTTAAAGCCATTCTAAACGGATCATTTGTTCCTATATGGAAATACTTAAACAGATATATTAGAGAAATCTGAAATGAAATCAAATTCTCACACAACGTAAAGGAAAAAATATCTCAAAATAGATGTACCATAAAAAAAACCATCATAAATGTCGATTACAACGAGTCCCAAGCAATAATAAAGGGTTCTATCCTAATAATACAATAATGATACTATCGTAAATAACTAAAAGCCTCCATCGTCAAACTCCATCTCCAAAGCATCACTGGTCCCATGTGTTCCCACCTACTAACCTATTTAAGTTAAGAGTAAGGAGGTCAAAACATAAAGTTCCAATAAATGAAAATTACATAAATCAAAGGATAACTATTTCCTATACTTGGTAGTATAAGCTTGTCAAATTTTGTCTACGTAAGCAAACACACGAGGTGGACATCCTTACACTCACTTAAGGCCTACATGTTAACAATAAGCTAGACATCCTTATAGTCACTTAACACCCTACACACGAATATAAGGGTTGACATACTTACAGTCACTTAATACCCCATGAGGTGGGTTTTACCCGGTCACTTAAGGCTATTACTTAAATTTATTTATGGGTGGACTCCTACAATCACTTAATATTGTATGACGGACCGTTAGCCACATAAGATCTCGTCTCTATCGTTAACGTTACCAAATATATTCTCTCCTTGTAGGTCTAGGGATAATATGAAATCACTTAATATCGGGTCTCGGTAGAAGCAAGACACCGTTTATAACCCTCCTAGCGGACCTCCTCGTTACTATCTAGTTGTCCGTGCAGGTGAACTCCTAGATACTTAATACTTCTCTTAGACAGTGATTTCCTTAGGCCTCTTATAAAACCGTCCCTAGGTCAGCCCTCACATAGCCCCTAGAGGAAGGGGACAACTTTCGAAGAACTACCCACTCATATGTAATAGCTAAGACCATCTAAAACCTCATGAATATTAGAGAAAGGCGGACCTCATGACCACTTAAAATCTAATAAGGGTGGGTCCCATGAATTGGGTCTGAGACTAAGGAATAAATCTTAGGAATGGAACTAGTCCTAACCACTTAATACCCAAACTAGGCGGGTCAGCCACTTAATACCTTTCTAAAGGAAGACCTATGTCAGACACAAATATATATATATACACACACATACATACACACACAAGAGACATCTCACATTAAACCATCCATATGTAGATATTGGATTTTTCAGACGGTTCCAGGCAGGTATCTACTACAAGTTGGGCTTAACTTCGTATCTTAATGGAATAATTATGATGGCTCGTGATAGCTAGACCTTTCACATTAAACAGTCTTTCTTGTAGATTTTTTGATATACTGGTCGGTTCTTGGCAGACGCAATCTTCAAGAAATGGTTAATCTCATGTTTATGTGTCATTAATTATAATAAACGCCATTAACTCGCACATAAATAAATTTCCTATAGGAACATTTGAATTTCTATTTTCCTAACCTAACGCATTTAGTATGCGATTAATACGTATTTATATTATATTTATTATGCTATAAATATATAAATAAATATACATAAATTTAGCACATGTGAATAACGTCTTAATACATTTTAAATGTCAATCATAATAACAACAACTAAGGTATACAAGTTAATTTCCCAATCAATTAACATGGTCCAAACATGTATATTCAATTCAATGATAAGAAGAGAAATAACAACACATACAAATAAAATTTGCAACCTAGGTTTGAATAATTATTTAAATAATAAAAGTATTGTAATAGCCCACACTTTTGTGAGCCCGAATTTCGATGAAAAACTGAAAATCAAATATATCCAAGAATGTAGAGTATAAATCTGGTACTTGCAAATAATGAGCATGAGTATAATCAGAGTAAAATAAAACTAACTCATAGCAGAAATAAATAAGATAACTAATACATACAAAGGAAACTACCTTAAAGCATATCTCCACATTGATATCGAGCATGAGAGAATGAGAACCGAAAACCAAACTGAACACTACTGAGACTTGTCTTCCCCGAGTTAAACTGAGAGATGTTATGAGGAGGGGAGGTCAAAAAAATAAGTCTTGGTGAGTAGAAATTGTATAACACTGTTTACAATACACAAATGTATCACATTCAGTCAGAACAAAACATATGTCTAACAAGGCTAGTAATTTTAACCTAACCTTGAAAAGATTTATGCACAACGGCAAACTACCATATCGAAGATAGCATTTCCAAAGATAACAATATCACAATACTGAGATAGAATGTTTACACATAAGTATGAAGCCTTTAAACCACCACTCAACATATCACCAAAGACTAAGAGGCGGGCTCCCAACTACTCGCTTAAATATAAGGAGGTTAATTATTTCTACATAGCCACTTAAACCTCACTATCAATATAAGATTAGGGTGGCTCCTTCCGATCACTTAAGACCCAAGGTGGATCTATCAATCACTTAATGACTTATTCGTTGGTTTACTCTACAGTAACATAAATAGAGGACCCTTACTCCCAAGTTCAACTAATTTAATGCTTCCATCAGTCACTCATGTACCCAAAATCTCGTATAAGGCGAGAGATAGTAACCAGTCACTTATTACGTACATGATAGGTAAACAATATCTCATCACTTATAACCTTCCCCCAGTGGACACCGTTATACTATCTAGATGGCCTTATTAGATAATCCCCATTAATGATATTTTTCGTCAACACCGGAGATAGGTGTATGAAAGTGGACCTAAGGGAGAATGGGGTTATTTAGCTTTCATGAGTTTGAGTTAGCTCACCGTTTCCTGGATATCAAGGTTTAAAGCCCAAAAGATTAGTTATTCTTCCCTCAATGGGGTGAGCATCACGCTTAAGCGACTCAAGAACCAACGGTTATCTTGGGACAAAGGTTCCCTAAGCTCAACCCCAGATAAAGGGCTAAACGACTTGTAGGAAGGTTCCATACTAACTTTGCAGAAGGGTCTAACGTTGAGTAGGAACTTGTGTGCATGTAGAAATCATATAACATGTTGCATTGGAGATAGCTAAGGAATCACATAAGAAAATATGCTAATTGTTGATCCACTCTCTATCGATCTTAGTGATTACAATAGAAATCCCCAAATCAATTTAGAAATTAGGGTTTACTCTAGAGAAAAAGAGTATAAGAATGAGAAATGAGAAAATCTCCCCAAAAATGAGACCCCTGGGGTCTTATTTAAAGACAAATTGGGGTCCTTTTCGCTATTGTCCAGCAGTAGCCCCTGTCGGTAGGCTTTTCCCTTTAGTCCTGGAATTTTTGGCTTTCGGCCGCTTTTTAGGCTTTACTTATGGCTTTTAAGGTGTCGATTCTGGCTCTTGGGAGGATGGTTCCAGTCTTTGGAGCTTCTTCTACCTTCTTTGTATCAATACCAAGCATGTCGGTATGGATAACTTTAGGAAGACTTTGGGTTTCCGGATATATGCTTCTGGATATAAGCTTCCGGATGTAGGCTTCCGGACATGGGCATCCGGATATAGGTTTCTGGATATATTCTTCCGGATATAGGCTTTCGGTCTTGTTATTAACACTTTGTGGAGCTTGCCTTCATGATTCAAGTGGATGGTTATCGAATCTGCCACCCTTGTCGATGTCGACACTAAGTAGATTAGTGTGGATAGCTTCTCTCTATTCGATGTTCCGGCTTTCCTTTCGATAGATTCCTAAAGTGTATCTCGGCCTTCCGGAGGGTTGCTTCCAGTGCTTTATTAGTTGTTTGCTAAAGTGACCTTTCAGTGATCATCCAATAGTGGTTTCGGTAGATGGTTGCCAGACCATTTCCTTATGTCTTGAACTTAATGCTTTCGATGCTCCCGGTTCCTAATGTATCGGTATTAAGCCATCTAATGCTGATATCCCCTTTTTGTCCTTCTGGATCTCGGGTTGTAGTATTCTTTTCTTTTCTCTTTATTAAATAGCTCCCGGTTTTGAGTAACTTTTTGTCGGTTTCCCTCTATGCCGGAATTATCCTGTCGGTATCCCTTCTTTGTATAAGTTTTGAATTCTTTTTCGTAACAATGGTGTCGGTTGCCTATGCTTTCGGGTTATTCCCTTATGCGCTCGGTTTTACCTTGTGCCTGCTTCATGCTTACGGATTATTCTTCTATGATTGTGACGGTGCGATACCCCTTTACCGATAGCCTGTCTCGGTGTTAATTTCGGTAGTAAAATTTGCCCCCTAGTGAAGAGGTGTTTTCAACTTTTCAATTCAAACTTTTAAATGAATATACCGCTTCTTTCTTCCTGTATATATACCCTTCATATTTCACTTTATTAGCTCCATCTCTACTCCATCATTTCCTAAAGCCAAAATCTATCTCGAAAAAGCATTAGCCATCTTCAAGTAATCATTTATTGTATGTCATTTACATTTGATTTTATAATTAAGGTGTAGTTAGCTTATCCCGGGCTTCATTAACTATTAAATTTGCTTGTCATAGATTGATTTTCATTTTTTTTGCTCTTATTCTTTTGAAGATGTTCAAGGGATAATTTTTATTTGCTATCGACACATCTGTCGAAGAGTAAGAATTCTGCCTTTTCTAGCATTGTTCTTACCTTGTTGCATAAAATTAAACAGATTGTACCTGGCATCATGGGAAAGAAACATATTGCCTTCAAACCTGATAGGAATGGACCTTTACCAAAAGATCTTTCTGCTCCTAGGAAGGTTAGTGCTGTCGAGAAGCATTCCCTAATTTCATCGCAAGAACAAGTTAATGCTATTCTTCAAGATTTCAACATTTCTGATGTTGAAGCCATTCCTTCTTGCGAAATGGACATCATTTCTTCTCCTCCGAAAGGCAACCTTGCCTACTTTGCTATCCACATCTAGCACAGGGGCTTTATCCCTTATCCTGATATCCTTTACGGGTACCTTCAATATTTAGGAATTTTTCCCATCCAACTTTCCCCCAACACTTACACCTACCTATTAGGTTTCGAACTCTTATCCTTGGAATTTGGTAATTGTTCTTTGAACCCTTCTATTCTTGATTACCTAGTTCCCCCTTCTAAACTTAGCGATCTGAACCCTCAAATTTTTCATGCAAACCCCATGAAAAAATTGTTATCGAAAGGAACGACAAGATTCAAAGATTGGGAGACTCATTTTTCTTTATTCGGTGCCCTTCCGGCATTTCCGGCAGCTTCCATACCCCAAGTATTCGAAACTGAACAAAAAATTCCCTTTATTCTCATATAGAGGGTTATCTTACCCTCAGGTTTTTTTTAGATATCGCGCCCAAACTGCCGGATTTTTTAGATAAGGAGATAATTGATGTTCTTGGCACTGCTTCAGAGAAGTTTGGTAATAGGTCTTCACTGCTTACCTCCTCTACTCTTCGGAAGCACACACTTCTGCCTGTCTGCCAATCTATCATTGGACAACCGCCTTTTGTTTTACTTAGCAAAGGGACTTATTCTTTATCACTGGGAAGAAACACTCCTTTTTCCCCAAACTTTGCTTTATTTCCTGATAATACAAGTATACCCTTTTTTTTAAAATACGTGTAATCTTTAAGTGGAGTCGGAGCTAGAACTTTATTCAGCTTCTTTTCATCGTATATTAGGTATTGTCCATACTGAGTCTAGCAAAGCTGGTCCAACTTTCCCGATTCTGAGAGCTAGAGCTTCTTCTCTTAAGAATGCATTGTTGAAATCTAGGGAAAATGTGAAAAGGAAGCTTATGGAATGGAGCTTAGAAGATTCCCCGTCGAAAAGGTCCAAGGATGTGGCAAACCAGTTCTTCGTTATGATGTAGCCTCTGGTGCCCTAGAGATTATTTCCCCAATGAAGGTCCCTTGCTCGAACACCCGTCTTGCCGAGTCTTCTGAAGTCTCTAATGAGTTGCAATATGCGATGGGTTTTTCCTCCTCTTCCGAAGACATTTATCCCTATGACTTTGCCAATCCCTCTAATGGCGATAGATTCAACGAATTAGTCGAACAAAATATTTCTTCTTCCCCTTTTTCCAGCGTTAATTTTTCATTTGCCCCCCGGTGGTTGTCAAACTTTGATTGAACAACTACTTTTGGTATGAGCTTTTATCACTCTCATTTTCTTGTTCTTTCCTTCAATTGTTTTATACCTGACCATTGTGTCCTTTATAGATTATCAAGCTGTGGTTTGCGATGCAAGGCAATGCTTCCGAACCTTCCTCTGAGTTGTTGAGGCTTAGAGTAGAGAACATGTATTTTAGGAAAGAAAATGGTGATTTTATTCTTGTTAATGAAGGTTTATTTATAGAGCGAAATAGGCTGGAGTCTATTCTAACAAAGGCGAAAAACTCAATTGTCATGGAAAGGGAATCTCGTATGGCCTTGGCTGAAGGAGTTAAGGCTTTAAAGAGGACTTTAGGAAAGTCAAAAGAAGAGATTGCTATGCTTGATTCTCACTCCTCCTCCTTAAAAAAACAATTCTCTTTTGGAAGAAGAGGACAATTCACTTAAGATCGAGCTTAGCAAGAAGGAGACCTTATTGGCCAAGTCCATTGGAATAGTGAACAATGTTAAACAAAGGATCTCTTGTTTCCTTCAGACCACCTTGGATGAAATTATGGTTAATTCTTTTGAGGATGCTTTCCTTCTTCTTTATGCGGATAATATGGATAGATGCTCGGATTTAGACTTTTCTTCCCTCGATCCGCCATTGGTGAAAAGATTTATGTCTAGGATATCCAGTATGAAGAAGATAGAAGAAGTTCCTGTGAGGAAGGAGATCGACGTGGCCGAGTTTTTTTATTCAATATATTCCTTTTGAGGGGTCATATGTTGATGATGAGAGGGATCTTGTTGTGGTACCTTAGATTGTTTGTGCTAATGATGATAATAATGTTGTTGTAAGCGAAGAAGAACATAGCGGCGGTTTTGTTGGTGTTGGTTGCACCTTCTCGACCCTTGATAGCCGAGATGAGGGGTGTGGCAAGGATACTGAAATCGTTGTAGGTGGCCTTGTTTTGGTTGACCCTCCTAATCCTTCTAAAGCACAAAAGACGAGGAAAGACCCAAGCTTCAAGGGTGCTTCTTCTTTTGAAACTTCTCAAATCTCTGCCTCTATTTCTGAGGTATGTAGCTTTTATGATATATAGTTTCTTTATTTCTTTTCAATAATTGGTTTCTGTCTCTTTTTTGCTTAGGCAAAAAGGAAAGTTAGGTTTTAGGTTCTCTATCCATAGAAAGGCTCGGTCAGAAGTGATTCGTCTTGCTAGGGAGCTGAACAAACATAATAATGAATATAACATCTTGTCCGACAGATACTATCTTCTTGATAAAAGTTCCACAAAACTATTACTTTTTAAAGAGAAAAAAGTTGCCCCTAGGTTGAGAACCGCCCGACTACGATGTGAGAGGATGTTAAAAGGAAATGTCGAGCTCATGACTTTATTCTAGATGTTGATCGAAGACAGGGACACACTAGTAATCTTTTTGTACCAAATATATAGTAGATATGAAATAGTGGATTTTACCTTTTTAGGTGATCATAGCGGGGGCTTGCTTAGCCTTCTTCATAGAAGGTGCCTAGTGAACGTGGTGTGGACCTCCACCCGGGCGATTGCTGGAATCTTCCCCGGGTTACCTTTATTCCCAGAGAGTTACCTTCAGACAAACTTAAGTTTTACAAGCATCAATTTATATCTGGGACTTTTAAGAGATCATTCTTGTATGAGCAGGAGGACTATCTGTAGTGAATGTACTTGCTTAGTTTATGATGTAATGACTTGTCTTTCCTTTAATTTTCTTTAATATTTTCTTTAGAGTTTGTCTCCTACTTCGAGTTTTGCTTTCTAGGGATTACTTAGGAGATTACATTAAGTTGAAAAGAGAATACCGAGAGAAGTCTTCTCTTATTCGGTCTTTCTCATTGGCATGGTATTGCTTCTTAAGGGACCTTGAGAAGGTTTATACTTAATATCCTCTGATCCGCCTTGATTTTCTTAGTGAAGAAAAGTTCCATCTCTTAAGAGAAATCCGCATTTATCGGTCAAGGCTGTCTCGAGGTTATGAGAGTCCGCCCACTGGAAAGTGGGATTATCATAAGTGCCCCCGGGTTCACACACCTGAGGATTTTGGAATTCCATTCAATTCCTCACTTTATTTTTCTGCTAATATCTTGGACAAAGTTAATAGGATTGTCTCTTGCCTTGGGCATCGTACTAACTACCTGTAATAGCACTTTTGATAACTGAGCTAAGTTTATATGCAAGCTATGATCTTAGAATTGGAATGTTTTTCTCAAAAGAAATATATTTCTTTTCAAATTCTTCTGTAAGTAAATATGTAGAGTGTAAGGAACTTAATGCATTATGTTTCATATGCGATGATCTAAAGTAATGATGTCATAAACGAAGTCATGATTTGTAAAGGTGTCATTTTATGTATAATCATAGTGTGTGACAAAAGGGTTCCCTGTTACGAGTTCTATCATGCTATTCTACACAAGCTTAACATGTATCATTCAACATTAATTCTTATATGATATGCAAGATGGTTTTCTTGTTTCTCATGAAACTGTGTCTATACCATATATGAAAGCATATTGAAGTGATGGCCTCATCCACACTTTTATGGGTAGAGAAAACAACCTTATCTAATAGAAATTCTCAAGGGTTTCCCTTCGTGGGATATTAAAGAGAGGAGTAACCATCATCACAAGGTTTTTAGTGAGAAACCTAAAGCACTTATATGAGATCTCTCTTGAGTTTACATCTTAAGATAATATGGCTAATTGTATCACATATATGTTAAATATAATGAATAACAACTTGGTATACATGTGAGTTAAGGAAAAGCTCTTTGAGTAAGATGGACGATCCCTATCTTCATTCATAGGCTTTGGGGTAGTAGGTTCAGACCTCTGCCTTAAGTGTTGATGATATATTCCTTCCTTAGGGATTCAAATCTCTCGACCCAAATTAGTATTAAAAATACAACTCCAAAAATCCCCTTTTGGTAATAATAGAACTTTGATCCATATATTAGATTAGTATATCAAATATAAGTGTAGGAGTCCTTCCCTTGGTTAATAGGAATCCAGAGCCAACCTGGATTTGGGCTATTTTAACAAAAGACCAGAAATCCCCTTCTAGCATGATAGGAGTCCCGAACCGACCTAGATTCAGGTATTTAGAATAGAAGACCAGAAACCACTTCTTGCATAATAGTTAAAATCTGAATTGACCCAGATATGGGTTTTAAGACAGGAGACCATAGACCACTTCTGGTATTAGTTTCGTTAACCCTTTTGGGTGTAATTTATGAAGTAGAGGATGTACGTGCTTCTTAAGTCACTCTCTGGGCTTTTATTGTCATAGCATAGGATGTACGTGCTTTGTTGGTCACTCTCTAGGTCTATGCGTCCGGTGCGCATGGCTAGTTTACCCACAAGCAGGGCCCAAGGACTTACCCGACCTCCCTCTAGGAGGCGCCTTATCCTGACCATCGTAGGTGATGATACGGTCTTAGAGGATTAAACCGGGACATTGTAGATGTGGAATTAAGGCTTACTCTTTTGATGCTCTACTGGCCATCGTAGGCAGTGATAGAGGCTTATAGTCCACCCTCATCGAAGGGATGCCTTATCGTGGCCATCGTAGGCGATGATAAGGGTTGGCCTTCCACTCTGTGGGTAACGCGGAACATAAGCGGAGGTAGGACGTGCTCTTCTGCGAGCAGAGGCAGGACATGCTTAATTCATAGCAGAGGCAGGGCGTGCTAATTAGGTGCTCCTTCACGACCATTTCTGGTGTGGATCAGAGGTTTACGCTTTCGATGCTTTAACTTAGCCCTTTCTATTTTGGGCATGGAGAAAGACTTGCACACCGTCCCCCTCAAGGGGGTACCTTCCCCTAGCCAACTCGGCAATAATAAGGGTTTTTATCTTTTTTGATTCAACCCATGTTGGGTTATTTAGAGTCCTTGAGAGGGTTTCCATACCATCCTTTTCCTAAGGATTTTATTAAACTCGATTTGATCCTTTTACAAATTCTTGTAATTGGCCTTGATTGAGGAGCTTAATGATCATCCCTTCAAGAATTCTATAATGGTTAGTTTCGTGTCCATTTATCATGTGATAATGACAGTAAGGCCCTACCAAATTTCTTTCATACTGGGGATTTTTCTTCGCGGATGGCCAATAATCGAATTATCGCTGAGTTAGGAAATAGATATTTTCCATTGAAGTGGTAAGGTAGTATCCTTTGGGTAGTCTTGGTGTAAACTTTCTATCTTGTTGTTGGAACTTAGCCTTCTGTTAACCTTGTTGTTTCACTTATATCCTTGTTTACTATTTTCAAAATATACCGAGATTGAAGCGTTATCCTTTTAGTCCATTTGGAAGCAAAGAGGTTGAAATTGTCTATTATTTTTTGTTTGAATGTCATCCCCTTGATTCGCTTGTAGAGAGCTCTCCTTATATAAGAGAAGGTTTTACATTCCTTTGATGTAGAGCCACTTGGAGGAGAGACTAGGGTTTGCCCTATGTAGGAAGGGTTGTTGTTCCAATAGTTAGAATCATATGGCTCTACTTCCCGTTTCTGCTTGATTATTTGCAAGGCTTCCGTTCTCAACCTTTGTTCTTCCGTCACTCTTGGGTAAATGGTTCATGGCATATCCATCTGACATCCATAAGACTCTTGTTGGGACCTTTTACCCATAATCTTGCTTCTTCAAAGCATTAATCCAATCCGGGACAGAACAACACAGTTAGATATGTAGTAAGATTAACCGCAAGGTCGGAGGTTGAAGCCCTCTTTCTAGCGCCAAAATGTTAACAATATTTTTCGTCAACATCGGAGATAGGTCTATGGAAGTGGACCTAAGGGGAAAATGGGGTTATTTAGCTTTCATGAGTCTGAGTTAGTTCACCGTTTCCTAGATATCAAGGTTTATAACCTGAAATATTACTTACTTGTCCCTCACTGCGGTGAGCATCACGCTTAAGAGACTCAAGAACCAACAATTATCTTGGGACAAAGGTTACCTAAGCTCAACTCTCGAAAAAGAGCTAAACAATTTATAGGAAGGGGTTTCATACTAATTTTGTAGAAGGGTCTAGCCTTGAGTAGGAACTTGTGAGCATGTAGAAAGCATATAACATTTTGCACTGGATACAGCTAAGGAATCACATAAGAAACTCATAAGAAAATATGCTAAGTGTTGATCCACTTTTTATCGATCATAGTGATTACAATAGAAATCCCCAAATCAATTTATAAATTAGGGTTTGCTCTAGACACAAAGAGTACAAGAATGAGAAATGAGAAAATCGCCCCGAAAATAAGACCTCTGAGGTCTTATTTAAAGACAAATTGTGGCCCCTTTTGCTATTGTCCAACAGAAGCCCCTATCGGTAGGCTTTTCCCTTTGGTCCCAGAAGTTTTGGCTCTCGGTCGCTTTTTAGGCTTTTCTTATGGCTTTTAAGGTGTCCGATCTAGATCTTGGGAGGATGGCTCCGGTCTTTGGAGCTTATTCTACCTTCTTTGTATCAATACCAAGCCTGTCAATATGGATAGCTTTATGAAGACTTTGGGCTTCCGGATATATGCTTCCGGATATAAGCTTCCGGATGTAGGCTTCTGGACATGGGCATCCAGATATAGGCTTACGGTCTTGCTATTAACACTTTGTGGAGCTTGCCTTCGTGATTCACATGGATGGTTACCAGATCCGCAGCCCCTGTCGGTATCGACACTAAGTAGACTAGTGTGGATAGCTTGTCTCTCTTCGAGGTTCTGGCTTATCTTTCGGTAGATTCCTGAAGTGTATCTCAGCCTTTTGGAGGGTTTCTTCTGGTGCTTTATTAGTTGTTTGCTAAAACGACCTTTTAGTGATCGTTGAATAGGGGTTTCGGCAGATGGCACCAAGACCATTTCCTTATGTCTCAAATATTGTGCTTTTGATGCTCCCGTTAATGTATCGGTATTAAGCCAGCTAATACCAATAGCCCCTTTGTCCTTCTGGATCTCGGGTTTTAGTGTTCTTTGCCTTCCTCTTTATTAGCTCCCGGTTTTGAATAACTTTTTGTCGGTTGCCCTTCATGCCTGAATTATCCTGCCGGTATCCCTTCTTTGTATAAGTTTTGAATTCTTTTCCTTAACGATGGTGTCGGTTGCCTGTGCTTTCGGGTTGTTCCTTTATGCTTTCGGTTATACCTTGTGCCTGCTTCTTGCTTATGGATTATTCTTCTATTATTGTGACGGTCCGATACCCCTTCATTGATAACCTGTCTCGGTGTTAATTTTGGTAGTAACAATCCCCTAGCCATTTAATACTTTCCGCAGGATAGGCAAACCTATGGTCCCTCCGTAGCGATCATTTAATACCTAATCCCAAGGCAGACTCTCACCCCAGTCACTTACTACCTAGACTCCTAGAGGAAGCAGACTTACGTGGGGATTACCAAACTCATACACAATGGGTGTTAATAATTCTTATTCATAAGGAGGAAAGCTATGCGATTACTTAATACCCTTTTATGGGTAGATCCAACTACTTAATACCTCTAATCTGTAGCAGGCCACACTTAGGTATTATTCCTTTGATTGTTTCTTCTTTTGGACAGCAGGAGGGTCCTGCAATCACTTACTACCTCAACACTTGAAGTAAACATTTTTTTTAGGAAATAACTCTTGCTACGCAATTAACTATCGTCACGGGTTCCTATGGTTAATGATATCACACATCAGTTGTACATATTTTCAACTATTGGAAAGTGCACACTTCTGTCGAATAAGGCAACTGACCTCGCATTATTAACCAGCTGAGCCCTAATCCTTATTTTAATTACATTATTTTTATATGAACTATAATAAAATAAGAAAACCTATAACTTCCTATCCTAAGATATTTAATCATTCATTTCCATGTCGGACTTAGCATTTACTACGACAATCAATTCCCATTAGTCCCCTTTAATTATATTTATTACTATTATTTAGATTACCTACCATTAATGATCCTCATGGTCATATTTTGTAAGGCATCAATTAACCTACTTAATGCCATTTATATCAACCCCAAAGAAATTCTAATCTAATTATTGTAACTTTCAAATATTACTATAATTTTAATTTCGTTTAATTCTTATTTGACTATATCCCTAGTTGGAGTTATAATCCATATTCCAAAACATAAATTTAATTGCAACCATTTAGGCATATTTATCCCATTCAATATATTTCCCCAGACAAATATGTCTACAATGCTTATTACCTTATTTACGACCTTTTATTACATCAATAAGTTCCATGTTTATTGCTACAATGCTCACAAACGTTTAATTTCCATTTATTATTGTAGTTGTTACATACATTTATTTCCATAAAATGGAAACACTTCAAAGTCAATCAACAATTACAAACAAACACTTATTTATAATATAATATAATAACAACATTTACGTAGATTTGGATGGATAAGATTAATATATATTTATATTATAAAGGCGGAGTTAACATAGTTACTAATTTATACTTTATTATTACTTACTAATTATGATCTGTCTAAAGTAGCAACCAAAACATTTTTTTTATGTCTAATCTTGTTTTAAGATTCAAAATCTTATAAAATACTATTTATTGTAATTATTGTAAATTTTGCCCAAACTATTTAAAAGAGAAAATTTGACATTACATCAAATCCTAAGGAAACAAGTTAATATTTTATTTAGAATAGATGTTATAAACTACATACAAAATACGTGAATTTTCGCATCTCTTCTTATTTGATTTATTCCTTGTAGATT
Source organism: Allium sativum (assembly GCA_030737875.1). Classification (NCBI taxonomy): domain Eukaryota; kingdom Viridiplantae; phylum Streptophyta; class Magnoliopsida; order Asparagales; family Amaryllidaceae; genus Allium; species Allium sativum. Next base: position 478,754,517 of record CM060925.1, read on the forward strand.
TCAAATAATGTCTTTTAATGCAAAAAAGACAAAATTACAATAACCAAGTATGACCTCAAACAATATCAAACACAATAGGATTACAATTATTATTTTAACCAAAACTCCATAAACTACAAATTAACACCCAATCCTATGAATATGGAATAAAAATACAAATTTAATAATGGTTTTGCGGATGATTTCCAAATCCAAGGTGTTCACAATAACCACGAACAAATCTAAGAACAGTTGTAGGCAATATTGTTGAAACCAGAAATGGTTCACAACACCAAGGGTGCAAATGTGCAGTTCACCAATTATGGTTATAATTAAAATATGAGGCCATAATCACAAAATCGAAGTATAAAAATGAAGACAAGAAGCTTTTTATAATGGTTCGATTCAATATGAATCTACGTCCACTTCTAATTGATTCTCATTATGATATTTGAGCTTACAAAATACGGATTTTCCATCATTACATTCATTTCTCTCTTTTAACTCTCTATACGATCTAACTTCTCTTTAATTTGACAAGGAATTGATAGGATCTCTAGCTTTGGAGTGGTAGAAGCATGGATCTTCAATCACTTAAGTGCTTTGACATTTATCCATGATTTGATAAGAGTTTTGCATTAGATCCGGATTTAGAGTGGATTGGAGAAGATATGAAATTGCTTGTATGATGTTGAAGTGATTTATCGTGTAGCTTGAATGAGATCCAAGGTGCTTTGATTTAATTGGATAGAGCTTTAATCATCATTGAAATGGATTTGATCCGCATGAAGTTGATGATGAATTGTTAGATCGAAGGAAGCCATTAGAGTAGTTGTAGAAGAGCTTCTAATTTGGCGGCACCTCCCCGTCGGAATTAAATCCTCCCTTCAAATGAATAGAATGAGGGATATTTATAGTTGTGGTTGGACCTGAGTGGCAATGTTGTAAATACGGGATCCCGTGCCTTGGGTCGTCCGTCAATGGGCTGAACAATATAAATGCGACCTAATATATGCAAACCAATTCATTTGCAAAAAGGAACGGCCTAAATGATGTGCTAACTGAAAGCTTCTTTGACCTAAAACATTTGCAGACTACCAGGCATTTGTGGTTTAAGAAGATGGACCCAACCTGAAGAATGAGCCAATAGCAAGACGTTGCTACATCTAAAGAGACGTGTCCTTGTTTTAATCCACGTGGCTTCTCTAGTACTCAATTATCGTACGATCTAACTTGGATAAGAACAAAACAGGGTTTTTCTCAGTACATCTACTAATCCGTGTATATCAACGCCTTTAAATAAGACATTGGGCGGACTAAAAATCTCCACGCGGCCTAAGCTCAGTACATGTGCCCATCACTTGAACAGGGTATGATTAGCCTACCTTTAATGATCTAACTTGCTTTGGCATCCCGCTATCCATAAATCACATAGTATAATTATTGGGACGGTCTAAAAGTTGCTCCCCACTTTCTGCTTGTGTTGGACGACGACCTATCGAACTAGCATGGACCGGCTCCAATCCACCTTAACACATACAGGATCATATTAAAAATTCACATGGTCATTTGCGTGGACCAATTATATCTCTTGCGTATGACAAAGTCCACATTTTTTGTATATTGGGTAGCTCATTCACTTCACTGCTGATGTGTCAACCGAAGGAGCTTCCTGGCAATGACCTCATATTTTAAAGGATTTTTTTTGATTTGACCTCCTTTTATAAACCTATAAAAGCTAGTTTGAAAACTTATTACGGCCGTAGCCTGGTTTATGTCACATCAGCTGAAATCTGTTATTTAACACTAGCGTTATTTCAAATAACGTGTGCAGCATTATTCAAGATAACACAGAGATGATTTTGCGTTAAAACCACTTTAAATTTATGTTGAACCCACGAGCGTTATCTTAAATAACGCTCGTTAGCGTTGTCCTGAATAACACTGGATGGGTTGTTACAAATATTTTCAGTCCTACAGTAGAGCGGTTTTTAAGATGGAGCACATGAGCGTCATTCAGAATAACGCGAATGTTTTAGAATTTGACATTTATTGTTTTGTTTCCACTGTGTGTTATTCTAAATAACGCAAACTTAATATGGTTTATAGTATGCGTTATTTAGAATAACGCTGTATGCATTATCCTAAATAACACACCATCGTGATATACAGTCAGCCGAGGCTCTCTTCCTCCTCACTTTTTCTTAACTTCTATTTTATCAAAACCGAAAACCCTAAGCTCCTAACCCTATTTGCTCACCATAACATCAAATTAAAGGCTTTTTTGATCGAAATTCATCACTATGGCAAGCTCATCAACCCAAGAAGCTCAAGAAGTTAAAAAAATCCTAATTTTGTTGATTTATTAGAAAATTTAGGGTTTGTCCATGATTGAGGAAACTTGTGAATAAGCTTGTATGTGGTTTAATGGGTTCAGTGTAGTTGAAATTATATAGTTTTCAACATTGATTGTGATTTTTTCGCTACGTTTGCGTATCACTAATGTTGTTTGGAATATGATTTGTGTAGAGATCGTTGAGATGGAACCAGGACCGGTAGATGCTACTGTCCTATACTTGCAAAACAGGCATAGGTCGAACAATAATACTTTGATGGCAGTATGTCTGTACGGTGTTTGTATATTGGCCTAAATTTATATCTTATTTTTTTGTATGTATGTCTTACGTTGTATGTTAAATTTTATTTACAGGGAAAAGATCCCGATCAGATTATAGATCACACGGTTTCTGTTGGCGCGGTTACCTCCACACATCCAGAAGTCTTGGCCTTGCTTGAGCGCGCTGGATTCCGACTAGTACACCGGTTGGAATACATTCAACTCGATCATTATCTCATCACTGCCTTAGTCGATAGATGGAGACCGGAGACATCGACATTCCATTTTAGAGGTGGAGAGATGACCATCACTTTGGGTGATGTGGCGGTCCTGCTAGGCTTGCCGATTGATGGTGCTCCTTTGAGGACTCCAGAGGCCGGAGACTACATGGAGATGTGCCAGCGGCTTTTAGGTATTACGCCTCCAGCGGACCAGTGGATGGGAAATGAGTAAATTATAACTAGTTGGTACAAAGCGTAGTTTGTGCATGACATTCCACAGAATGCCACGCAGGAGCAGATAGAACAGCGTGCTAGAGCTATCATACTCTGGATCATTACTCAATGCCTAATCTTCGATCATTCTAAGACTCGGGTGTGGCTGAAATGGTTGCATTTTATTGAGGATTTTGATCAGTGTTGGCAATATTCTTGGGGCAGTGCGACATTAGCATACACATATACGGAACTTAGCAGGGCCGCTTTGCTCGAGAGCCCTTATATGGGAGGTTGTCCTTCTTTGATATAGATACTTTACTTTCGTATGCTTATTTGCTTCTTCTTTTTTGCATGTCGTGTTTCTTTATCAAATTTCTTTGTAGCTATGGTCGTGGACGTATCTTCCCCTTGGTAGACTTGAATTAAAGCACCCCAATATTGATATTTCTTTGCCTTACGGGGCTAGGTAATTTTATTCCGTCAATTATTTATCTTATATGTGTTAACTTATTTCCTCTATCTCTTACCAAGTCACAATTACAGGTGGGTTGGAAAGAAGAGAAATTCGTCGACTCCGAGGCGTAATCTAAAATTCTATCGCAATGAGCTTGACGTGCTTAGTCCGGATGTTGTTACATGGACCCCATATGCCCAGGATTTTGAGCAGCTTCCGGCCTTATGTACCGTGTCTTTCCATCTGTGGACCGCCCGTGTACCCATTATATGTTTGAACGATGTAGCATATCATGTTCCTGACCGGGTGATGCGCCAGTTTGGATTTAGACAACACCTTCCTGAACCAATGCCACAACATTACTGGATTAACTTAGAAGTACCCGGGGAGTACGAGGCGGCCATTGAGACATGGAACCATTGGCACATGCACACGCAGCAGCGGGAGTTCACCTTGTCGGACGAAGAGTATTACACATGGTATTGGCAGATTACCCGATGGTATATTCTTCGCAACGTGCAACCTCTTGGTGCTGTAGTGGAAACGTACACGCCTAGAGCTCCTCTTGAGAGGAATGTGGTATGAAAACTTTGCGAATAAGTTTAAATGATGTACAATTTTTGTCAAGTATGAATCTTATGCACGTTAACTTAAAATTTACAGGCAAACGGTATGTATCGGGCCATACAAATGGTCGATGAGCTAACTCATGAGGTGCCCGAACGAAGCAAGGGAAAATGCTTTAGCATCAAGCAAATTTTACAAACTATATTGGGAAAGAACAAGCTCGCTAGACCGACACCGCCTCCTCCTCCTCTGCAGCCTGAAGCTTTAGCATTCGTAGGAACTTCGGAGGCACAAGAAGTTCGCGACATTCCTCCGCCTCCAACTACTTTGGTTTATACGTCACGGAGGAAAAAGGCGGCGTCAAAGGGAAGGGGTAAGGGTAAGGAACCAGAGTCGTCTTAACCAACCCAGTTTTTGCATGGTCCGTCACAGCCCCCAGAAGGTTCCTCATCGTCTTCGCATGAAGATGTACCCCCAAAATCGAAGAAGAAACAGAGAGAAGCTCCTTACCAGTAGCGGATTCTGAAGTAGTTCGTCTCTAGGGTGGTGTTGTAGTTTGTAGGTTAACTGTTGTTTGTAGCTACTTGAACTTTTCATTCGGATGTTGAAATTGTGTAATGTTTTGTCGGTTGTGGTTAACTTGGATATGGGGTTGTAATGTATGCTTATTTTGGTTTATGTGACATCATTTTGGTTTGCCATAGTAGGTTCCACTGTTTGCTTTTGGTTGATTACGGTTATTGACTTTAAGTTGATTAGTTTATGCATCATTCGGAAGGAAATATAACCTGTAATCAACCTGGAGCGGCCTTTGGAATAACGCTGCTTGCGTTATTCCAAATAACGCAAGCAGCGTATTTCTAAATGACGCTCCAGGTTATTATTTTTAATTCGAGCTACCTGGAGCATTTTTTGGAATAACGCTTGATGCGTTATTTGGAATAACGCTATGCGCGTTATTCCAAATGACGCTCCAGGTTGGTATCTCGCAACTATTGTCATTAAAAGACGTGTCTTCTTCACCAACCCACCCATTCATTTGTTACTTTCCCAAATCAAACCCAAAAAATCTCACAATTCCAAAGTCCTAATTTGCTCACAATTGAAGGTAATCCCATGAATCTACGCATCTTTTCTTTTAGTTTTTTTTCTTTTGCAGAATTAATCCATTATATACGTTATATTCATGCAAGTATACTTTAGATGGATCAAGGGGAACTTGATGATGAAACTTTAGCCAAGTACATGGATGAGTTTGAATCAATCGAACGCCGACCGGGCAAAGATGCACGATTGGAAGCTCTCATACCTAAAGAAATGCGACAAAAGACCTTTGTCACGGTGGATGGAAACGGCGGAAGAAATAGGGGGAAAGCCTTAGCGATTGGGGAAGCAGTACCATGACAATATTGCAATTGTAATGTCTATTGTCATGTGCATGTTGCGAAGAGTACGACAAACGTTGGCCGACGGTACTACGCTTGTAGGCGATATCCGGTGTGGTTATCGGTGCCGCACTTGGTTACGCCTTGTCGTTACACGGAGTGGATTGATCCTCCATTATGTCGAAGAGGCCACGAGTATGTGTTGGAGATGCAAGAAGAGAATGCACAACTAAAGACCGAAATTTACCGAATGCGGGAAAAATATGACTCACTAGAGTCCACCATTCCTAGATATCCTAATGAGTAATGTATTGTTCTATGTATCGGTCTATGTATCGTTCTAATGTATTGTTCTATGTATCGGTATATGTAGCGTTCTAATGTATCGTTCTCTGTATCCTTCTAATGTATCGTTCTATGTATCGTTTGAATGTAGTTGTGATGAGTAGTGTAATGGTCTATAATGTTGTATCGTATCATGCATGATGCATTGTCCATCAGTGTACCACTAAACCAATTCTCCAAAACATATTTCATTTACATAATAAAACCAAATAGAAAGGGCCGCAACGTAATAAAACCAAGATAAATGTTAGCACAAACATAAAACACCAGGATAAATAGTTACGACATATGTCTTGTACATAATAAAACCAAATAGAAAGGTACGCAATGTAATAAACCAGGATTGGTAGGTACTACATAACACTTAGTAGAGTCTATGTCACTGTAGTACAACAGCTCTTCTTATGGCCATTTACTCCACACTTGCTGCACCTATTAGATCTAGAAGACTGCCCCTCGTCCATGGTGCCTTTAATTCTAGTAGATCTAGGCTTGCCCGGTGCTCTCCGAGCTTGCGGTGGAAAAACCATATGTCCTGAAGGTTGTGGCCAATAGTGCTTGTCACGAACTGGATGAAACTCAGGCGTATAAGCCGCGTGATAACTTTGAACCGTGTACCAGTTGGAGGCGAAGTCGTGATGAGCTCTTTTGGATCCCATTAACCACTGCCGAACATGCAGCCATAACATGCGCACAAGGAAGGTGTTGTAGCATTGGTATGTTACATGTACATGAACAAGTATTACCATCTATCTTTACTGTAAATTCATCACCGTAGTAGTGTATTACAACCCATTCATATTCGCCGAAGCGAGCTATTCTGCAACGTCTTGCTTCTTCGGCTCTTTCAGCTATTTTTGCCTCCCACTTTGGGGTTAATTTGCATATCGAACCAACAACATTTTGCCGCCTATTACAGAAATAATCCACCGATCTATAGAAGGTAGCGCAACACACGACTTAACTGGAAGCGATCGTGCACCTCTTAGCACACCGTTGAAGCTTTCAGAAGCATTTGTCGTCATTACATGAAACCTTCCGCCATCGTCTTTAAACAAAGCCCAATTTTCCTCTTTTCTGCCCAAACTTCTCTCAATCCAGTTATGAGCTTTGACGTTGGCCGTCTTAATTTCCTCCCTAAGCTTATTATACTCAACCTCTTCTGAGGCACATGCCGCTGCATAAAATAAACCAGTCAAACGTTGATCTCTAAAGCCGGCTTTTTGAAAATTTTCTTTTAGATGCCTCGCGCAAAATCTATGCTTATGAGGCTCAACCCATCTTTCTTGCAATGCGATAGGGATTCTTTTCATTCTATCAGATATGAAAATAATACGTCGATTGTTTACACTATGTATAAACTGTCTCATACCGGAAAAAAACCAAGCCCAAGAGTTAGCCGATTCAGCCTCAACAATGGCATACGCCAACGGATAGAGTTTATCGTTCGCATCCGTTGCAGTGGCTACGAGTAGTGTAATTTTATATTTTCCATATAAATGAGTGCCATCGATACACAGCAATGGGCGACAATGTAGAAATCCTTCAATGGAAGGACCAAATGCCCAAAATGCACGTTCAAATACACTATATTCATCTGTTACTATATGGCTTACACTACCAGGATTTGACCTTCTGATTTCATCAAAATATGACCGTAACAATGAATACGACTCCGCCCAATCCCCGTAAACCATAACAATTTCCTTGCTCAGAGACCTCCAAGCTTTCATATAACCAATCTTAATAAAAAATTGTTCTTCAACCAACACTTGAACTGTTCCAGCTGTTATGTTTAAATCAGATTTCAAAAAAGATCTTCGAAACCAGAAATGTTGATGTCGCTTGGCGATTGCTTGAATTGACCGTTGGATTAACGCAAGTATGCTCCTCTCTATACTTCTTAACAACCCAGTCTGCGATTTTTTGGAATCAATTGCATGAATTCTCCACTGGCATTTATCATCGATATTGCAAATGGCAGTATACATTTCTTTGTTGGACGTAATGGGCTTAAAAGAAATAACATGTAAAATGGACCACTCACTTAGTTGTTGCACAAATTTAGCTTTGCTCTCAAATACAAGACCAGGTTCTTTGAACGCAGGAGGACGAGAATAATTCTCCCCAGCTTTGCAAGTCTGCGATAACGGATCTGGCTAACATTTGCGCAGTACACATGTCCTCATCAAGGGGAATCTCCATTGCAGGTTCGTCATTACTCCCATATTCTTCATCATCCTCATCATCCATCTCTTCATCTCCGAAGTCAAAGTTCAACGAATCATTATTTACTTGCATGTTGTCAAACCATGCGTGATTGTTATCGGGAATCGAAGCAACGGTCATGCTGTCCAAAGCAGGTCCAGGGTTCGTTTGTAGGTCTACATTACCATCTACTTGACTAGCGTCATCGCATTCATTCTCTTCGAAGGGTGATTGCTCTTCCATGAAATCCTGCGGATAGCTGCATCATGAAAATATTACACCTTGATCAAACACTTATGCATTACTTAAATAACAATTCATTTGAAAGAATACTTACTTCTGACTCATATGATATAACTCAGATGGCGTTGGCTGCAACGGTTCTACTACTTGTGTAGACGGTCCAACATTGTTTTGTGTATGATGGTAGTAAGGATCATAACTATACAATATATGACGGTCAATAACAACAATTGAGAGAACCAAAATATAACATGTATAGATAACCTTCTAAGTTGGGCTTACCTCTGCGTCGCGCATCCAATACTTTCCTGCGTAGGATATGGAAAGCTAAAATGTGGATTCTGTGTATAATTCATATGTGGGGGGTACACATAGAACATTTGATGTTGTCCATACTCTGAAACGTTAGAAGGAGGAATACTATTTGGTGATGGCATTAGAGGAGTTGGACGGAACAGTGCCACTCGAACGGGTCTTACAGCAGTAGGTGTTTCTACCACTAACTTTGTCGTTTTCACAACAAATAACTCTATAGTCTTACAAGCGGCAGAAAACATTAACTCAACATCACCATCGTCAACAATTTTAATTGACTTAGAACCAGAATCAGTCGGCCAGTTGCAAACTAACTCAATATCAAATTGCTCTTTATTAATCATTATTGACTTGAATATCGAGGCATTTAATTGCATCAAGTTACAACCTTTGAGAACTTTTACAGGTTTGAAAGATCCACCTTCATATTTCCCACACTTTCTATCATCAATAACCAATTCACCATCGAAGTAGCATATAATCGCAATAAACTGAGGAGCCATTCTAATTTACAACGTCAAAAAAGAATATATTACCAAAAGTTAAAGATCCAGAAAAACTATGATTTAGGGTTTTGAAATTCAAACCTTGTAATGAATCAAATGACGGAGAATAAAGTCCAGTTGACACAAATCTGAAATTGCTAATGGATCGGGGCTAAAATTAATGAAGGATTTAATTGTAGAAGTTGATTTATGGTATTGGGTTTCTTTTTTTAAATATTTAGAAAGTAAGAAAGTGAGGAGGAAAAGAGCTTTTGCTCTCTATATATCACGTCTGTGCGTTATTTGAAATAACGCCACTAGCGTTTTTTCAGATAATGCGTATGAAAAACTGTAAGACCTTAAAACCCATAATTTTATATTTGCGTTATTTAGAATAACTCTTTCCAGCGTTATCCTAAATAACGCTTTAAACTGTGTTCTTCCAAATATCAAAAGCTCTCAATATGTGCGTTATTCAGGATAACGCTAACGTGTGTTATTTAAGATAACGCTCGTGGGTTCAACAGAAATTTAAAGTGGTTTTGACACAAAATCATCTCTGCGTTATCTTGAATAACGCTGCACGCGTTATTTGAAATAACGCTAGTGTTAAATAACGGATTTCAGCTGATATGACATAAACCAGGGCTACGGCCGTAATAAGTTTTCAAACTAGGCTAAACGTGTTATAGGTTTATAAAAGGAGGCCAAATCGAAAAAAATCCTATTTTTAATGGTCCAAACTTTATAATATGAGGGGATTTCTTTTATGCAGGCACGTGTCTTGCATTCTTTTTGTGAATCCAAACATTATATCAATTCACATGCAGGTGAGGTTAACGTCCTAGAGATTTTGGTCTTAACGACCAAAAAGGAATGGACATCCCAAATGAAAATGACACTCATACGTATGCCGTGCTCATGTTAGCTCATAGGTCGCTCTTGCTTGTAGATTGGTTTAA